>WBMW01004897.1:361740-445785 GCA_013396635.1 Penelope pileata
GAGGAGCGGCTGAGGGAGCTGGGATTGTTTAGTCTGGAGAAGAGGAGGCTCAGGGGAGACTTCATTGCACTCTACAACTTCCTGAAGGGAGGTTGTGGTGAGGAGGGGATAGGCCTCTTCTCCCAGATAACTACTGACAGGACAAGAGGGAATGGCCACAAGTTGCACCAGGGAAGATTTAGACTGGATATAAGGAAAAACTTTTTCTCTGAAAGAGTGGTCAGGCACTGGAATGGCCTGCCTAGGGAGGTGGTGGAGTCACCGTCCCTGGCGCTGTTCAAGAAGCATCTAGATGAGGTGCTAAGGGATATGATTTAGTAGCTCAGTGGGTAGGGATGGTGATAGGAGGACGGTTGGACTAGATGATCTTGTAGGTCCTTTCCAACCTAGTGTTTCTATGATTCTATGATTCTATGATCTCAAAGGTCTTTACTAACCTAAATGATTCTATGATTTATCTTTCATAAGATGTTCCCTTTGAAATCATCTTTTCTCCTCAGGCATTATTGTTTCAGTTTCACCTTATATTGGCAGATCAGTCATTGTAATTTCTTTTCTTTTTTCTTTTTTTTCTTTTTTTTCTTTTTTCCTATTCTTTTTTTTCTTGCAGTGCTGAAATCTAACAAATAAAGTCTAATGGCCATCCAAATCTGGTTTAGTTTCCTGTAATACTTCTATCTTTCAGGAAATGAGAGAACCATTAGCCAGGCATGCTGTATCATGAATCTGAAACAAACCAAGCCACCTCAAATGCACCGTTCTCTCTCAGTAAGGCATCACATACAGTACTTTCTCCAACTCTAAATTACAGTCTACACAGCACAGAGAAAATCTGAAAAGAAAATCAAGGATGAGATGCTTGCACAGTTCTCTCCTCAGTCATCTCCTACTTCTTCTTCACACCTCATCCAAACACATATTCCTTCCTCCATAAGAGACATTTCATCCCTGTTAAATCTCCACAGTTCTCCACACAGACACACTGGACATGAATCTGGTAAATCAAATACATTGTACACTCTGTTTGAACAGAAATTTAAGGCTTTCAGTAGTGCTTTGTATCAAACCCTAGCCCTATCCAGCTCGAGGCATCATTTTGTTTTTTCAGCTGCAGATACATTCCACTTTCTCTCAAATACACATGCTGATAGCTAAGAGGCCATTTCAGAGGTGTAAACACCAGAGTTAAAGAATAGGTGGTATTGCAGACACACTGCAGTGTCGGGCCTTTTTACATAAAGAAAAGCCATTTTATCAACATACTATGAAAAAATATGGTGAAATTAACTGTAAATATTATTATTAAGAGACTGAAAAACATGACCCAATTATCCTTCCACACATTGATTTCCATTGGTAACACCCCAGATTTCATTAGCAATATAGCTGGGTAAACAGAGAGTTTGTAAAAACAGAATTAGGCACACTGTAGCATCAAACCATGATGCAAAGCAGCTCCCAAGTAATAAGATTTTATTTCCAGCTGATTATTTTTAAGGATTACAGTGTCTTGAAATATAAGGTTCCTGTAACCTTTACCAATCCCCTCACTGACTGCTGGGACATGTTAGGGTAGAAAAGAACACATTAAAAGACTTTCTGTAATTTGAAGATCCCTAGCTCTTGGAATGGTCCCCTAAGGAACCAGTAGCAGTTCTGAACTCTGGTTCAGGACAGCAGCCAAAAAGAAATGAACAAGAATTATACCTGTTCTTCCTTTAAGATCTTATGTGAAAAAAAGACGGTCAAAAAAAAAAAACAAAAAAAAAAAAGAAGAGTAAACTTTAGTCCCTACTGTTTTGATGTTTCTGCTTTTTTAAAAAAATTATTTTTTTTAATTTCTCCCTCTTAAATCTGTCATCATCTCTCAAACCTATCCTCTTCCTGTCTGAAAAGAAAAGCAAATATCTGCAAATGTGGAAAGCAATCATAAACTGGATAAAAATTCAACTTTTGGAGATAAGTGAGACTCCTGCCCCATTTTGAGTGCATCTCCAGCTGTACCACTTGGTTATAGAAGCATATGCTTAATATGGGAGGAATCTTAATCAATCTTTTGATCAGAAAAGTCCTTGCTATTTAAGTATATTTCTTGCCTTTCAGTTTTAAAATCTCAGGCAGGCCTAACTGAGATTTTATCCAGATTTATGTATAAAATTGGTATGAAACACTAAACACTATTGGCCTGTTCTGACCACTTGGAATATTAATTCATTTTCATTTTTGCTTTTCAAAACTAGGATTGTACCATCTTAGGCATTTATTTTTGTCAGTCACTCAGCGGAACAATTGACTAAATGTTATACCCTCTTTAAGCTGATTGAATCTAATTAAACATATTTCTGCCCCCTATTGATCTATCCAATGAAACACGGCTGAAGGGATGAGAAACTATTGCTTTCTTTCTTCCATTTGATTTAAGTTCCCATGTGCCTTCATTTTTCAGATTAATATTGCTCAGATTAGGACACTCCATCCATAAGCCTCCTGAATAATCTCCACTGTGAACCTGAACTCTCAACAGCCACCATTGGTACATACGGATGGTCTTTGGGCAGCCTCAACACATCACCATCTGTCATCATTGCATGGTGCCTCTCCACAACTGGGTCGGATCCTTGCCTGAGGGCATTAGGTTCCAGACAATGCTGGTTTAGATGAACAGTTTGGTTAACACTACAAGGGCCATCTGTTCTACAGGAAATCCTTTCTCTGTGCCATTAATGAAGTATTTGCAGCACATAACTATATATTTGTTCACTTGTGTAAGCTTTTAGGTAGTAGGAATTATGAGGGCATGTTATTTGCAACTGAACAGAACAGTCTGCAAGAATACTAAATTTCATTACACACATCATGCTTACCTGTTACACCCATTAGAGGGGACGAAAACCAACCACATATTTAGCAGTGGAAGCAATTAATTAACTATGGTTTCAGCATGGTTATAAGACTTCAGAACCTCAGGCAATGTAAAAGAACTGAGCCTTGATCTAAATACATCTTACCTAACATAAGTTTTACATGCTTACTAAGTGTTCCATTCGCTGTTCAAACAGACTCAGCTTTCAGACACTGGAACTGTAACTTGCTGAGTAGGAAAAGAGACAACTAGGAAAGAGCACTCTGCAACTATTATTTTGGTAAAATCTCCCCTTCCTTCAAATCTCATTTGCATCTTAAAAGGTGAAATATGAAATTCAATATATCCTACTTAGGACAAAAAATTATATTACAGAAATTATTTCACCCTGAGCAAGGCTTCTAGTTGTCTGAAAGGTTCTTAGTGTGAACACTGTTGGCTGAACAGTCATGAAGGCCCAGAGATGGACGAAAATGCAGTGGTGTACAGATTTGCTCAGGGGGCTTGATAGATTTTCACTTTCTACATAATGTAGATGAGTGTTGTAAGTATCAGACATAGTGACCTGACTGGGAATCTTCTACTTCGGGGAACTTCAGGAGTAATATTTCTTCTTTCATAAGTTTTGAAATTACAATTACTTGAGAAATTAAAAAAAAAAAACACAAAACAACCAACTAAAGGTTATTTGATGTACTTTCAGGCTCCTTTTAGTTCAGTTAAAAAAATTTGACAAACTTGAATGAGCCTCAACACTATTTATAGGACATATTTCAACCCTAGTAAATTATTCTTTCCCAGCAATTATAAGATTTTACAATAACGATGAGTAAACGTTGAAGAATATAAATACTGAGGAAGAAAACCATTCCATCTGTACTAAATACTATGAGTTAAGGGACAAATTTAGGGAAGTTAGAAAATAGAATAGAATGAAGAAATTGAACTAAAAATAAAAGTAATGAAGACATGAAACAGATTCCAGGAGAACTGTGGCAATCCTATCATCTTTGATCCTCTTTCTGCTCTACTATTATACCCTTCTCACTATTACATTACTTGAACATGAATAATTTGCTCTAAATGGAGAAAACAATGAAAAAAAATTATTATCTGATTGATGGAACTATGTAAATGATGTACTTTTCCATCTCTAGTCTGTCTCCCTAACAAACTTGCATCTATCTCCTGTTTTCTCAACAGTGCAGTATGCATCATCTACCCCTGAAACAGAGTATAAACAGATATCCTATTATTTTCAATATCTTCATCGATAACAAAATGGATTTGCCTATGTAAACACAGTCCCTATCTAGATACATAACAATTTCTGTGGTGAATGCAGGTGCCCCCTGCTCTGTCTACAAAACAAAATTACACAACCAAATCTGCTACAGTACAAACACTGAGCAAAATATCAGCTAACACTGTATGTGTACATTATAGCAATTGAATAGTAATTTAACTTTATTGTGTGCTCCTTGAAACTCACATTCAAAAGTGAAAAGAACCCTATACAGCAGAAACTTACCAATATCATTTGGTGTTTTATTAATTAACAGCAGATTGTACATTGAAAACACCTGAGGTCATGCTGAATTCAATGAGGTTTCTGAGACGCCATCCTAGAAGGGCAGGATGTCAGGTTAGGCTTGGACATCCACACAGTGGCCGTTGTGATGGCCACTGAAGAGTGGTCAGATCTGGGCATCTATCCCCTGACTTCAGAGACCCAAAGGAATGAATGTGCTTTGCTTTTTTAAAACTATTTTTAAAAGAGTGTGTGAAGGAGGGGAGGAGGAGGTACTGTACTCTCTTGCAGGATCAATACAGTATTGATCAATACTAATACGAAACAATACAGGTTTAACAATTTTTAATTTGCCAAGTCAAAATCCTACCATATTTGACATGTTTTAAAGCACAATAGCAATTACAAAGGATGTAGGCACTGGAAAGAACAACAGTATGAGTACTAGTAAAATTGTAATAGAAGTATAATTATTATAGACGGAATAGTTTATAGAGATTCAGCTAACAGGAAAAAGAAGCTTGTGAAATAACAGCATTAAATTGGTGAAATAATAATAGCATTAAATTGGTGAGTCTATGACCAGGGGTAATAAAAGATAGAATAGGAGAATTAGGCATTAAAAGAACACCAAAAAATGTAAGCAGTGTTTCAAACTCCGCAAAACGTTTCTAACAAGAGGGAAACTGAGATAGGTGAAATGGTAATCCAGAGCCCCTTCAATTCCTCAGTAAATTTTGACGCAGTTCTAACAGAAAATTTCACAAACTAGTAAAAGAAGCAAGAGGAAAAAAGCATTTGCAACAAAATTGATATCTAATAAAATACGGAATAAACTGAAATTAATGTTTTATCAAATTGTACTAGGAGAAAAGAATAGATCTGAAGAATGATTCATGCATAAATGTTAAGTGCTATTTTTTTATGTAAGCTGGAATTCTCTTTTAACCTTTCAGTTTAATATCTTTCCTCCCTGGCAGCTGGCTATGTCACCTTTAGCTTAAAGCTCTGCTCCTCAAACAGACCAGCCCAACACTGGGCAAGGCTTGCTGGCAAATCTAACAACCCTCCAGTAAGAGTCTAAGCATGCAGAAACACTTGAATCTAGGCTTTTTGAGTATGGAAATATAACAATTGCCCTGAGCTCTTTATCCCCTCACCTCTCAACATCCTGGCTGTATCCTGTGCACTTCCTGGCGTACACCCAGTTTTCAACCCCTACATAATCCTTAGGATATGCATCCATGCAAGACCAGGCAAAATTTGGAATCAAGAAAGTTCTCACAGTATCTAAACATCTTTGCCTGCTTTGGACAAAAATTTCCTCCTGCTTGAGTATTTTGAGCTATACGTCTCACACATAAATAATTACTAACACTATGTCATTTTCTTTTTTTTCTTGCTTATTTTAAGACAATCAAATACCACTTTCAGACATCACACATTTCAGCCATCCTAGATGTTCAGTTTATCTCAGCATATGGCTTGTTCTCACCACATGCCATACATTTCCAAGTGCAACTCTGATTAATAGGATATGTCAAATAACTGTCGAAGGAAATTCAACTTCAAAAAGTGAGGCTGATTAAAACATTGATTTAGATATTAACTTCTAAGCATTGGTTTTTTTTTTTTTTAAATATTATTTAAACTTTTAGGAAGATCAGGGATATCAACAATCCTCTACTGAAATAAAGGCACTTTGAAACTTAAATTCAATCTAACTTGAGGGATAATAAATCACTAAAAACTCCTTTGTTCTTACACTGGTTCTCTGCATTTATTTTGATATTATAAAAATATTCTGAAAAGTTAATGTCCTCAAATATATAGGCACTTTTCAGCCAATTATTTTTCCAAAGCATTTACAATATAATTCAAAGCAAAAGAATAATACAGACTTTTTAAGTGTTCTCATCCTTTTGGTCAATAACAGGATGTAGTAGCAGGATGATAAATTACATTCCTATTTGATTATGATCACATTCATAAAACTCACAGTAGTGATGGTTTTAATAGTTCAAACAACTAAATCAGGTTATAGATTCAAAACCGCTAATCACTCTTACAAAGGAGGAAAGCCTAAGTTTTAAAGGAAAACCATCAAATGCTATTAAAATGTCTAAAGGTTTTTCCTTATTATTCTCATACAATCTTCTACATAAAGGATTCCAAATTTGGCAAGCACGCAGAAGGGCTTAGAGTAAGAGGCTGTCTTTGGAAAGCGAGGACAACTTGGTACTTCGGGACATGGTTTAGCGGGCATGGTGGTGATGGGCTGACTGTCGGACTAGATGATCTTAGAGGTCATTTCCGACCTCAATGATTTTATTTTTCTATTAAAAAAGACAATTATAAAAGAAGAATAACTTCCTCAATATCAGCTGGAATACAGATGTGTAATTTTCTTACAAAATCCTTTAGGCCACTGCCACAGGAGCCCCCTCCCATGCCATTTCAAATGAAACTAGGTTCTCATGCAGGACTGAATGAGCTGCTTTGTGGAGTTAGGACATTTATTTGACCATGGAAGTGTCCAGCAGATAGATGACTCTAATTTTGAAAATTGCACAAAGTATTAAAACAATGTTTTAAATTTAGTTTTGTAGCCGTGAATTCTGTATTTGCAGGCACTTCTATACCTTAATATGCATTTCTTGTTTTTCAATAATCTTTGTTTTCATTTCAAGATAGTTCAGTGATTTCTTAATATCTTTAAGCAGCCATTCAGTACTGACAGCTACAATGTACTCAGATCAACTTACATATATTTACCTGTTTGCCAGGTTTCTTTCGGCTGTACATATTCAGAAGGATACATATATATATATTCCATATATATTGAATACATTTATTATTTGCTTGAAGGCTGGGACAAGTTAAGCACATGCATTTGCAAGAATAACCAAGCACACCTCACAACAAATATAAAAATATGGATAAAGTAAAGGACCTTCGTGGCAGCTTATCTCAGTCATCTCTCAAGAGCCTCTTAGCATCACTTAGGACCTACAAAGGACTTTATTCTGCTTCTATTTCCACAGTTCCTTCAGGATCACATCCTACTTAGTTAATCTTGATTAAGTAGAGGAAATACTTCTCTCATGTGGATAAACTTGATTCTCATCTTAAGAAATGCAGAAATAAAAGCTTTTCAACACCGAGACTATCTTTTTAAACGCAGTGCTGAACAGCACAGTAAGCTATTGATCTTCTGCAATACTATGGCATATACTTAAGGTTGATTTAGTGCTACTTTTGGTCTTGAAATATCTAGATATTACGTCAAACAACATAGCAGCTTTCTGTCTCTGCGTCATAGCATTGTATTTTTAGGTAAAGTGGACAAACTAGGATCTGAGGCCTGGTGTTAAGGGTTTGGTATTTTTAGCTACCTGAGAGGTGAAATGTTAACAAAGGGATTTCTTCTGCCAAATTCCTACCTTGTAAACTGTACAGATTTCAGCTGGACAGACCTTGAGCTATGCTTACTGCCTATAGCGGTCAACCATCATGTCCTGCGATCTGTCATGTTTGGTCTATCTAGATTAAAGAGCAAGGAACTGCAAGGAGCATTTAAATTCCAAGGGGCAGTGAGATTAGGGCAAGGTCTAGTGGTGATGTTAGTCAACTCCATTAGAAGCAATGGAGAAAGAGACTAAAAAAGTAAAGTTTAATGAGAGTAGCACAGAAACTGGGGAAAAAAAAATCTGGATCAAGACAAATAAAACATATAACACAAGAGACAACACTTATTAGCTAATAAAATCTACTTATATTTTACTAGAAAAAGATAAGTGCATACTTCTGTCTGTGTCCCACCCAGGACACCTTGCACTTGTGTCTCAGTATCTCTTCTTCCGTTGCTATAGTGAACCACCGAGAAATACAAACAAAATTATAGGCATAAACTTTTGGAAAAAGTCTAATATCGACTCACTGTTAGAACTTATTGAAAATATTTATTGAAATGAGAAAACAAGAAGTATTCTATAAATAGTATATTCAAAAGCCATATGACTTTTTGCTGATATAAAGTTAATTGTATTTGAATTTTGATTTATGACAGTGGAAAATTATTTTTCAGTTCATGGACAGGGGACATGATAATTAGAAAAACACTTTTTCTTCTAAAACTCTGTTGAATATGAACAGAGACTGTTCACAACTTTGGAAAGTGACTAGGTTGTAACCGAGCCTGTCATTTCTGTGTTACTGCTCAGCATTGATTGTAAATTTGTATTACTCAAGTGACAGGAAAGCAAAAATATTGTTTATAAACAACGACCCCTCCCCAAATATGAACAGAATCATTAAAGCAGACAAGAAGGGAAAAACATTTAAATCAACATTTTCTCCTAAGATTTCTTCCTTTACTATTGTTTCAAATTTGTGTACTACTTTACTGTTTCTGTTTTGTAACTCTTCATCAAACATTGTTACATTTTCCAAGATTTAAACTACTAGGAAATGTTGTTCTGTATTACTTTCTGACATTTTCATTTACTGGAATGAAGTCAAAATAAGCAGAAATGCATGGTAAAAAATTATTTATTTCAGTTAATAATCTTCATGAGACTGCTTTAAGAACTTGCTAACACAAATGCTTTATTCCAGCCATATGCCATAGGATTTATATTTTCAGGATTTTTGTATTTCAACCTTACACACAACTTTTCACATTCAGTGCTCATTTCTCCTCCTCTGGAGAGCGATGTGTTCTGAGGGAGTTTTTACTCTCTTGCTTGGCCATCTTTCATTGCTACATTTGTATGTGCTCAGAGTATCAACAAGAGGTCTCAATGAGCAAAGCATGCAAGTCCTCACTGAGCCTGCTCCTTCCTCGCTGATTCCCAGAGGACAAGATTCCACTTAACTGTGCACGACTGCTCTAACTTGTCTGTCTCACTGCATTCCTACTGTATTTCTTTCACGTTTCATGACGATTTGTTTGATGATACACAACGAAAAGATAAAGCCACAAAAAGCTACAGTTTAAATCATAGTGGGTAGTGCAGGGTAGCTGAGGTATCTTCATCACATTTCGTAAGTCATCATGATGTATACTTTCTGTATCTTCATTTTGGGGCACTACGGGACCTTACAGCCAGCCTCACAATGTGTGTCCTAGGTATTTGGTAACTGTGCGCTTGACTTCAGAGAGTACTGGGAGGAGAGGGAAGAATGAGGCCAAATCTTGTTCAACAGCCCTTGCAAAGGTTGGGTTGCCATGGACTCCTTTGTTTTGAACTCAGATGGCTTCTGAGCTAGAAAGGTTTTCCCAGTTCTTACAATAAGATGTATTTTCTACGTAAAAATTGGAACTAACTCTGGGATGAAAATAGAATTGAATGTCTAAAAATCAAAATTTATTCATTTTTAAAAAAATTTATTTTACAACTGAATTAATAAAAGCTTTAACCTCTGTATTTTTCAGTACCCATGAAGAATATATCAAATCTGAGTACCTAAGCTTTGGTGTTCAAGGTTCCACAGGGATTTCTAGAACTATCACAACTCAATTTGTAATTAAAACGACTTCTCTGGGTACCTCAGTTACGATTTGTGATCCAGCAGTCCACCTGAGCAATTCTCACGTTACGAATCATTTCAGAAACGTGCTATGAAGCCAAATCAATCCTCAGTTTTACCATCTAACAACAATACCTTCAAATGCTTTTGATAAATGTACAATTTAACAAATCCATGAATCAGACTGCAGTTCTTAGCACCAGCTAGAATTCTCTACTGGCACGTTCCTATCCCAAAAGATTTTCCTTGAAAGAGCAGAGCGAACACCCCGACTTAGTGAACTAAATTTAGACAGGCAGATTTTAAAATCTTTCATTCATCACTTCCTAATTCCAACAGAATCCTGCTTACATCTTAAAGAAACTTTCTTTAAATGTCATGAGAATTATAAAATGTTTTCATTATGAAGATGCTAATTAGAATTCATTTAATAGGCAATTTATCTTGTAGTTATTTACTTTTTAAATTGATTTGAAATATATGTTCTATAATACCGTATTTTGTTTTTCCCTATTTTTAAAAAATGCAGTCCTACAGTACTTACCCAGACTCTCTGAAACTGAAAACTGAGTGAGGACTGCAGGACTGGCCCCCTTACTAAAAAGACCAAGACACATGGTGCTGAGATTAACAAAACAAAGTAAAGCAGCTATGACTTGGCACAAACTTTGACAAGCTGCAGAAAAGCAAATGTTTAAATAACTGAAGTGGTACTGATTTTCTATTCACAACCTTTTCTCTTCTAAACAGTATCATATTCTTTTCCAGCACATTTAGATTGCAAGTCAAGCTGTGTTTTATTTTTTATTATAATAAACCCAGTCAGTTTACTGTAACAAAGACATACTAGTGGTGATCAGTGTGAAAGCCAGTACGAAATCAAGCTAGGAAAAAAAAGAAGTCAAATGGTAAAATAAAGGACCAGCCGTCTGGAAAGTTCCTGAATCATGTAAAAAGAAAATAAAAGGCTGTGTTCTTATGAGACTAATGCAGAATACAAAAATATTTTAAGACAAAACTCTGTATCATTGCCTATGACATTTGTTAACAGCGGCAGCAAATCTTTCCAAATAATGTTGCACGTAGTATTTTCTAAGCCCTCCTAAAACAAAGTATTAGTGTTTTTTTTTAATTTCTAGTAGCATTGTTTATATCTGTTCCCCGCACATAAAATAAAACTCTAACATATTTTTGCAATGTTTTTTCACATGAAAAGCAAGTTCCTGACCTAAAAAATAAGTACCTTCAATCTGTGGGGTATTGAAAGTGTTTTGTATATTTCATTAGATTTGCAATAAATGATGGTTTACAAAAAACAATGTATACAGAAATATCTTACCAGATTTGTAATGGATGGTCTTCCATTTTTAAGCTCTGTCTTCATTTGTTCTTGAAATTCAACCAACTAAAATATAAATACGTGAGAATTAATGTTGGATTTTGTATTCCAAACAGGCATAATTCTCTAAAAATTCTTTTTGGATACAGTGCCCCTGATCAAGAGACTACACAAGGACAAACATTTTTATATTATAACTGGTAGCAGATAGACATCTTGATTTACAGCTAGATGCTTTTATGTGGGATTTAATAATGCCACGAGTCACCACATAAAAGTCCTTTGACGTGAGTAAAATGGAGCGTGATGTCACAGGAGGTAGGAAGATGACAAAAACATCAGAAACAGAGACTTCATTGATTTAAACTCTCAGAAACATGGGTAAGTGTTAATAAGTTGTGGAAACTTGTTACAGCCAAACAGCAGTGGCAGTGGGAATGCAGGGGTTCTGCCATACACTTGAAGCAAGGGTGGGAGACCTCTGCATAATCTGCAGAGTTCTAAAAGATCCTTGTGAGATAAACCGTGTCAGGCAGACTGCACATCTAGTCTCACCGAGGACAAAGGAGTGTGCCTAAGGAACAGATTTAGCTGAACTTTCCAAGGATTCTTCAGAAATTTCAGAATCAAACACACTTAAACAGTTACACTGCACGGCAAAGTTCCCTTGGGTTCTGCTAGGTTTGAGCTGTCAGAGCTATGGTCACTGGGGACGTGCAAGTTAAACATCTATATTTCCCACTGTGACGAGGAACAGAGTTTGTTACTTACTGAATTTGCATTTAGAACATATTTAAAGCCAGACAATGTTGAGCACAACACTGCCATTCATTTTCTTTCATAAAAATGGAGGAACGCTTCCCTTCATCACAATAACCCAGAAGCTGGAATGCTCAGCCACAAATCAGGGCAGCCTACATTGTGTGCCTCTGGGAGTTTTATGGGGCTTGATTACAATATCCCAAGTCATGGAAAAGTGGCTTAACTACCACTCTATGATGAGAATAAGCCACCAGTTCTGTTCAAGCTGTGCCATTGGACTCAAAGAATATGAAATTCATGAGACTAGATACAGAATGCTCATGCATGAGCCTCACGACAGAGCAAAGCTGTGACTGCATGAGAAAGGGAGAACACTGTGTTTTGACTCACTAGATCATTTATGAATTTTACATTAGACTATGAACTATGAGAAAAAAAATGCCAAACAAGCAAAGCAACAAACCCACGCGATGCACACACACACATAAAAGCCACACAAAGACACTCAGTAATAATACAAAGAACAAATCTACAGGGAAGTTCCTTCCTCTGTGCTGAGTATCCTTGCCTGTAGTCTAGAAATTATGACTTTTTTTGTGCTTGCTCTCCCTGTACCCAGCTTTAAAGAGAATATTTCCCAACCAGAACACAGTGTAAACTAGCGGTTACATCACTGCTATATAGAGTTATGTGTTCAAACATCCTCAAGTTCGCCAATGACCAGAATGCTAGGAAGGTGCTCTGGTCCTTAGGAGAAACTCAGTGCTTGCCATCTCCCACGGGAATTGGAGAAATTGGAGAGGCAGCTGCCCACATCTGGGGCATAGCTTGGCTGCCCAGGCACAGGAAAGGATTTCAGACTCTGAGTCCCAGCTACAGGACATTGAAATGTATTTTCTAGTTAGTCCAAATAAGAAATGGCATTTCCAACCTGTTCCACCATCACCTGCTGGTTCAACACAGAGTCTGCTTTGAATCCCATATTTAAGCATTACCTTTAAGACACTGGTGTCTGTATCTGCTATGTGAACTCCATCTTTGGAGTGAAATGTCCAACTGCAGGGCACTATGGCAGTGTGTGCCTTCTTGCCCAGCTCCTCTTTTTAAAAATGAAAGCATTTTAATCTGAGAAGAATTTGCACATATTCTGGCTATTAAGAGAATGTCTTTCAGTGGGATATGCAGTAGACGGAAAAAAATTGTCAGAAACTTCAGTAACGTAGTTAATGTCTTAGAATTGTAGTTTTACTTTTGGAAGTAGAGATATAATAATCAGAATTATAATGAAAAGAGAAAGGTTGCTCCAGAGGTTTCTGACAGCACTTCAGTCTTGCTAACTTGACAAAAAGTGCAGGGAATGTGAAGGGGCTACCTACATGGACAGTGGTACTGGAGGAAGTTTGGGATGGAACCATGTAATCCAAATTTACACAAATGTAGCACTTGCAAATCATGTGAGGGATAGGTAGAAGAGTTCCTATGCTGTTGCTCAAATCCACTGACTGAGGCAGAATCTACACAAAGACATGGCATGTAAGAAAAACTTCCGTTGTATTCAGATGAAATGAAGGGAAGGAAAATAAAGAGTAAGTTTCAGGTAAAAAAATCCCTGTAAGAGAAAGGATGAAGAAAAAGTTCTATAAAAAGTATTCTTTGGACTTTGCAAATGAACTAAGAAGAACAGTTCAGCACAGGAACAGATGACCGGCACATTCTTTACAGCATAACGAGACTTCAAACGTAATGGGGATTCCTGAACACAGTCAGACCTTAACAACTAAAACACCAACAGAATCATCCCTTGCTTGACAGAGAAGTGAACTAGATAGACCAATTAATTTTCCATCTTCAATTTTAGATTTCATGTAGAGGATGCTGTTTTTAAACTTTAATGAATTTAACCTTTCAATATTCCTGTAAGGATAAGTAGGCACCAGTATTTTAAGAGTGGGTAACTTGGTCATAGAAGACATTCATCCAAGGTCACAAGGAAAGTCAACGAAAGGGATGACTTTGAATTCCAATGCTTCTGTTTGCTCTCACATTTTTTTTTTATATGAAATTTTGTGAGAATTTCATGGTCCTGAAATAAGCACAAAGAATATCATTATTTCCCCTAAGTTTTACCACAAATAAGTGAGTTTTCTACAAGACCTGTTGGAAATGTTTCACAGAAGGAATGTTCTTTATTGGAAGAACTTTTGTGGCTTTAAAGTTTTCTATCAAAAATGAATGTTCTTGGGAATGAAAGCTATACGCTGTAGAAAAAAGTCATTTGAGAACAGTCACAAGATAGAAGCCCACTGGAAAAATATCTAGATGTAGTACCAAGAAAACACTGAGACCTGTCAATGTTTTATCATTTATTAATGAATAAATATTGGTATTAGAAAAGGTTTTTAGAAAGTTGGATTTTATACCTTGTACAGCTATTATGTTGCTCAGATAACAAATAATAATTCAAATATACTAATAGGTCTATCCACAAATAGCAGAATATTTAACAAATTACAAGTTACCAAAATTTCTTTCTTTCTTTTTCTTTCTTTCTTTTTNATGGAATTAGCTATTTGCATATACAGTTCTTCTTTCCCTGCCTTCAGAAGCTGACTGAATGTGTTTCTTTTTGTACTAGTCAACCATTTTACTGTAGCTCATTGAGGTTCGGAATTTTCACTGCATTTTAACAAACTTATGAGTATGATGGGGTGAGAAACCACCATATTTGTTAAAGGAACACCAAATCACTATTAATCCACAATGAGTTATGCTACCATAAACCAAAATGTAACATAATTCAAGTCAAAGTCTATTTTTCAGCTCCTTAGCATTACTTGGTCTATACACTGCTAACAGTCCAGGCTCATTGCTGTTCTGCCAGGACTGTAGCTCGTAAATGTTAAATTACAGTACCTTTCGAATAGTTCGCTCATCACTCTCCATTTTTAAGCGCATTCTTTGAACTTGCCTATCTGAAAACAAGAGGAGAATGAGAAAAAACATGAAATTACACATCTTCATTAACGTATGCAAAATGTTTGCTTCAGGTCAGTCTGTAAACTCAGCACACAGTGGATGAGAGTCCTGGCAGAACTGCGACCTTCACAACTGCCCTTGACATTCACAGCCTTCTTCCTGCTGCTCAGTCGGCTGGCCAGATTGAGATTAAGAAGTAAGTTCAAGAGCCAAGTGTGACTGAGTGCCCCCAGCTTTTCATTAATACTAATTCTGGACACCCTTGCTGTTAGCCACAGCCAACGCAGAGTGTTTTAGCAGGTGGCTCTTTATCGCTCATACAAAACTACCAAAAGATAAGAAGCACCATTGAATCAGATGACAAACAGGAATCGGGAATATTTTCTATGTCTAATTCATCTTGCCACTATTAAAGGTGATTCTGGGTCTAATCTACATGGACATGACAAAACTAAACAGCCAAATTCTACTCTACTGCCATAGTTTCCAGTTCTCCATTAAGTATTTCACACTGGAAATACATGAGAAGTAACCCGTAGGTAAACATTGTGCATTGTATGCTGTGGGGGAGAAAAAGTCTCCTCTTAAGAACAGTAACAAAGCAAAGCTACTGAAGGTGGTGACAGCTTATTTGATAGAAACTGATTCTGTTAGAAAACTTCCACAGAAACACAAAAGTAAGTAACTAGAGGAAGCAGTGCAGTTTAGATATTTTGCAGAAGTTTAAAAAGTACACTAGAGAGAGTAGATTTTAATACAGTTCCATTAAGATAAAATAGTAGGCCATCATTTACAAACAAAAATATCTCCATGTAACGCTTTTCTACTTCAGTAACTTTGCAGCATATATCCACCACAAAATATAAACTCTAACCACATTGCTAGGCAACACTGGAAGTCTCAAAAGCCACAGCAAATATTCCTTTGTCATAAATTAAAAATATGTAAATATATGCATTAAAATTAGAATAAATATGTATGAATTTCTGTACAAATACATACAAAATTAGCATTCAATGCCAGAAAAAGACAACAGTCCAGAAAAAGGTTGCTCTCCTTCTGAAGCGCGTTAACAATTCATTCCAACTTTAGTAACATTTCTTATGAGCTGCATTTAAGCTTATAATCTTGATCTAAACCAGTTTAAAGTTTTACCTAATTCACACTTTTCGTTCTCAGAGTGTTTCAGAGAATTTTCAAGACGAGAAATCTCATTGCGTAGTTTAGAAACCTCTTCTTCAGAATCCTCACTTTCTTTTCCAGGCTTTTTGTTTTCATGGCCATCATCTTCCAAGACAACCTAAAAGATTGCGGTGCCTTGAATTTGTAAGTAAGGAATCGAGGATTTAAATATGCTGCACCAGTATAATATTATACAACACAGTATCATATAATTTCTGAATTCTATTACAGAGTCATAATATGAATAGAAAAAAGTTGAGCCTCTAAATAGGTCCCTGCTAGAAGAAAGGCTGCAGTACATTATATACAAAGACCATAACACATGGGGACGTTTTATTGACAGGAATAATGCATATCATACTGTTTGCGTGCCCTCATCATTCAGGTCAATTTATTATGGAGGCTGTGTCCAGGAAGGCAGCTGGGGCCTATCCACCCACACTTCCCCCTGTGTTTATGAAGTGCTGTCCGTAACTAGGCAGGCAGGAGAGACTGTGGACAGGCAACACCAGGGGGTTGCAAAGTGCATGGCTAAGGAGGGGGGCTTGTTGCCTTTGTGCCATTTCTCAGTGACAGTGCTGCCAGTGTCATGAGGAGCACATCACATGTCAAAGCGGTGAAGTTTTCAGGCTGGGAGCCGCATGGAGTCCATCAGGCCTTCTGATATCAACACAGTTGGTTTTCTACTTGGTGTCGGAGCCACCCAGAGGCAATTCATATTCTGAACATTAACATGGCTTTGCATGCCTGTCACACATAGACCGTGCAGGGGTTTAATGCTATTGAAGAGTACGGTTTAAATCTCTATGCAAACAGTGATTACCTTGTAAGAAGGTTCCAGGATAACATACAACAAAAGACTTTAAAGTTATAGTTTTAGTAAAGCAAACTCATTTACATTTTTATTATGCGTGTCCTTTGTTTAAATCTTGCCACGTCCATTATGGAAAAGACTTCTTATGCAACTGAAGCTTATTGGGACAGCTACTCTTTTTTTCTTGTTGGTTTCAAAGCTATTGAAAACATTTGAATATATTGTCTTATGGCTGTCTAGATTTTACTGCCACATATTTCTTTTAAAATTATAGAAAAGCTTTCAGAGCTGGCACGGATCTTTATAGTAATACTGGAATATTAACTAACTCCTGAAACTATTTAAAATATTAACACAAAAGAGAAGACTCAGACAGCAATTACTTTGCTTACTAAGGGAAATTTAGGATATTGTTTGCTTTGCTTGGTAGAGATATGAACTTTTTTTTTTTTTAAAAAAACAACTTGAAAATAAAAATGTTAAAGAACTTTGAAAATAAAACTCCAAGGTTTTCAAATGACATATAAACTTGAACTATAAGGTATCTATGGGTAAAATTTAGTCCAAAACTTTTTGGTTTTCCTCAGATAAGACTTTTTTTTTTTTTTTGATCTCGAATTCAGCAGAACAAATGATCACTGTATTACAAAACGTTTTGGCCACAAAGTTTTTAATGATTTTAAAAGAAATCACGTAAATCAAATGCTAAGTGTTTTGAAAAGTAATTCATACAAACTTGCGGTTCCCCTTCCCTTACTGAAGAAACAGTTTACATAAAGAGCAAGAACTACTAAAAATGTTACTTTTAATAATGCAAAAAGTTATTTTTACAGTTTTTATGAGAGTTTTTACAAACTTTCATAAGATACTTCAACAGTATTTCATCTTAAACCATCTCTATGCAGTAAGAAACTTCAACAGTATTTCATCTTAAACCATCTCTATGCAGTAAGAAACTTTAAATTATTCTTATGAGGAAATTAGCAGATAATTGCATGTTTTTATTGCAAACTTTTACCACGTGCTGCAGCAAGACAGACCAGCCTAGGAAAGCAGCAGTGCTAGGAGAACAGCACATGCCATAGCCAAGTGATTAACCAACACTCTGCTCCGGTAGCAGTCAACTCAAAACCACTGCAAAACAAACTCAGGATCACAAAAGACCTTTTAAGTAACTGTTACAGCTCTTAATAGGCTTAGGTAAATTTGCTCCTTTCCTCGGGCTGTATTTGAGCAAGGGCTGATGCTCAAAGAAGAACTTTCCGTTTCTCGTTAAGTAAAGCCAAATGACTGAATGAATCCTGCGAATAAGTTTTAAACGGTGTCACAACTATATGCGCAGCCATAATCCTTCACTGTTTTAACGAAAGGACATAAACACCACACAGCAGACTTTCTGCACGCACTTTGCACGTTACTTAGCGAACCTTTAGCTCTAGCTCCACCACCTGCCAAGAACGAGAACTGCAGGTCATTAACTATTCAGGCTCCTGCTGCAATGAGGACACTCATTAGCAAAATGAACAAAGGGACAATTTTCTGTAGCTACAGTCATCTGTTACACTTTGAGTGGCAGGTTTTGTAGCAATGTTCTCTCAACCATCTGCCCACAGCGGTAGCGTTTGGCTTGCTTAAACTGGGGGACTTTTAAGAAGTAAGAAGAAAGGGCTAGAGGTTGGAAGGCGGCTGTGACACGGCTTAGACACAAGACTTCAGCATTTCTCACCTTATCCATTTTATTGTCTTCATTCTAACAGTTTTAGTACTTCAAGATAAAAAAAATAGAAGCATACTTTGAGCCTAAATAAATCCAATGATACATTTACTAAAGTTACATATGCTGTTATGACATTTCTAACAATACCACATAGATATGCATAAATAATTTTGGACAATAACAACCTTAAACTAGATTAATCCACCTACAATCACAGTATTCTACATAAATGGCCCTCAAGGTAAAGGTGAGAGAATATAACTATTTATTATGCGGTTGTGAAACACACACTTTCCTGTGGTATCTTGAAGTATTTAATATACATACAAGATAAGTAATCGGCTGTTTGAATAACAGGCAAGATTTTTGCAATTTTACTGCCAAATCATACAATGCAAATTAGTGATGTTATCTTATGATACTAAAAAAAGACAATATTTGAGTATATTCTAGTTAAAATTATAAACCAAAGTTATTATTGCTATTCATCGATTATAAATTTGCATTGAAAAAAACCTCATCATCAAAAGTCTATCATTTAAATTATTATGTACCTTTCCCTTTCTAAGCTCTGCTTTAGGTATTTAAAGTCTATTATTTCTACCACCAGAGGGTGCAATTGTACAAGCAGTCATGAAAAACACCCATCCAAAACACAGCAGTTTTGAGTTGCAGGGGAAATGATCATTCCTGTGTTTATCTACATTTATTGTTGAAAGATCAGATATCCACAACAAGTTACAGGGTACATTTATGATTGTAATTCTTTCACTTTTACATTTAATTTTTAAGGTTGAAAGTTAAATGTTCCAGTATGGCCACTGGTTGAACACAAGCCATTACTTCTGAGTCAGTCACCCTGTTTTTACACCCCTATCTTCAATACAACTAACGGATATATTCTAAAAGGGCTTCCAGTCGTGAAGATTTCAGGGGATCAAGGTGCCATTACTTCTCTGATAACACACTCCAATCAGCAATCATTGTCCTGTCTTCTCGACACTGGATTTGATTATGTCATCTATAGAAGTCTTTTAAATGCAACAAAATGGGGGAACCAGCCAGGATGGGACTAATGAGTTATTTCTAGCCCAAATAGCTCCTTTTATCTTGTTAAGGCATGTCAGAGCTGGAAAAAAAAGTTCGGACAGCATTGCTTTGGAGGGAAAATAGGCATTTCATTGCAAATTCCTTGACAGAGGAAAACAGAGAATGTTCCCTTTTGTATAAACACAGAATTGTCAGAGAAGAGGCAGAGTTGATTCCTCATTTCCATGTATTTTTTGAGATCTTAAACTGTTGAACATGGGCTTTGCCAAAGAAAAATTTTACCTCTTTCATAAATAATGCAAAGTGCAGGACGTGGACAGCATCCCATCTTACTGCAGTGACAAATGGCAACCGTAGATAGCCTGACAACCTGACAAGCTCCACAGTCCTTATTACTAACACAGGACTGAACTTACACGTGAAAACTTGAACACCATATCTCCTAGTTTTCCTTGTAGGCAAAGGGCCTCATCCATACACACCTACCTCTTTCTGAGGTCTGAAAGAGCAGACTTTTAGGAGCTTTTCACTCCTTAGTGGAATGTCACATAACTAAATTTTAAGGCATGGCGTATCTTACTGTAGCACATTTAATGCTATCTTTTAAACAGTGCTACTAAATCAGACACCTTGCAAAAGTCTTGTGTTCACAGGTACTACTCAATTGAATGGGTATCCTACTGAAACAATGAAATCAGCTTTGTTGGAGAATACCTGTTTTGTGTCATCTGCAATGCTGATTAAGAAAAGCCTCAGTAAGTTTTCCATTATGGAACATATCTAATATAAACAGGTCAGCTGTCTCTGGAGGCCTCCTGAATCTAAGCTGTCTTGGTTTCCTCATCTACAAATGTGTATTGTGCAGATATTTAAAATGCTTTCTGGATGTTAGTAAATCAGAAAGCAATTGTTACTTTGTGATGCAAGCACATTGTTCTGCCTCCTCCTATATACAGCACATCCTTTTTTAAATTGCCTCCAGGATATTCACATTAATAACAATTCTACGATTCTCACCTAATAGTAAGCTCATACAATTGCAGCCATTTCCTTTCCTCCCAGTATGTTAAGATTATTTTGCCTTCAATACTGACATTTATATTTCCATTTATAGTTATTTTTTAGATTGTCTATTTCATACCCTTCAAAAACTTCCAACAATATTCACGGGCATCTTTTCTTCCCCCCT
This sequence comes from Penelope pileata, assembly GCA_013396635.1. Taxonomy (NCBI): domain Eukaryota; kingdom Metazoa; phylum Chordata; class Aves; order Galliformes; family Cracidae; genus Penelope; species Penelope pileata. The sequence goes on from WBMW01004897.1 coordinate 382,696, forward strand.
CCCTCCCACATTTGTTATATGTTGCTTTAATTTCTATCATTCGCTAATGTCATCTTGCTATGGAACTAAAACAGAACTTTACTAAAAGCTCTTTTTTGATTATGAAACTATGCTTGACTTTTTGGTCACAACTTTTTTTTCATAGATATTTCAGCTTTTTAATTCATGTTAATATGTTCGGATTTTAATTTCCAGTCAGTTTCACACACTAGTGTGAATTTAGCTTTTGAAATATTCCATGCATCTGCATGTAAAACAACTTTCATATGTCAGTCTGCTCACATATCATAAGTTACTCACTTATCATTCCTTAGAAAACCACAATATTTCTGTTCAACAGTAAATTATGAGGTCCAAAATAAGCATTTGGTTATGCTAATCTAAAAAGCTTAGACAGAAAATTCTCATAGATGAAAGAATGTAATTTAGGAAGAAAACATTTCTAACACACCAGCTTTTTAAGCACATGATAGAAGAGTGCTTAAAAGTTACTCATCACTGTTTTGTCATTTGTAATAGAATCTCACCAGAGTTTCGCTAGCATGAGTTGAGGATCACAAGATTCTTAATGTGCGGTTACCGAAAATTTAAAAATGAATTGCTCTTTCATGCTGAATTCCACTCCTCTCATATTTTTAAAGATTTTTTTGCTACTTCATGTTCTCTAAAAAGCTGCTTTAGTCAAATATTTCAACTTTACAGATACAGTTCTGCCCCGTTTCAGTAGTGTGGTTACATTACAACTCACTGCTTGATGGCAGTATGACTATGCTAACTTCCCCTCTTCCCTGGTTAAATCCTATAATTAGTATATAGTTAATTAAAATTTTACTTCTCTGTCATTTCAAACTAATGTCATTTGTTTGTAACACAAAAAGTTGGAATACTATTTACTTTCTCAGCTTATGCTGTTAGTCAGAACCTTCACAATTTTTTTGTTAAGCAGGATCAGTGCTTTAGAGATAATACATGTACGTGTCAGTATATTGTCTCCGGCTCCAAAGTAATTACCAACTGATAGCTTGGGTATCTTCACAATGGGTTTCACAGCCATTACAGTGGGTATATCCACATCATTTGGTTACGAGGTAGATTCCACAAGCTGCAGATGCACTGAAGAATTCTGCTTTATAGGCATGAAAAATCGCCAGCTACCTGAACTACCACTAAAAGCTGCAAGACAGTTTAAATTTGGCTGCCAAACACTTTGAATCCTAATAACAATGAAAAATTTAACATCTAATTTCCAGTGGAAGCTACAAACATTCCTTTACACTCCGCTTTCTGATCCAGCTAGGTGCTCTAAAAGTGCTCTTACCAAATCGGACCTTTTAAAAAATAGTAAAGAGGTAATCCTGTACCCCTCAAATTCCACAGCCTACTGTGATAATGACAACCCTGGTTCACATCCAGCCTCCTCCTCTTTTGCAATGACAGCCTCTTAGCATATGCACATGGGAGCTGGGATTGCAGTCCTAGTTATAGAGAACATTATTTTCACAAAGCAATTTCCCTGAGGCTTACTCAAATGAAGCAGTTGAGAAATAAGCTGAATTGGTGTTGACTGTTGTAGCTAACAGACTGTTACAAGAAGGAATTACTGTCACTTCTGTACACAAGAACTACTGTCTTGGCTTAAATATCCTGTTCTACAACAGACTGCACAGTTATGAATTCCAACTAGAAAGAGATACCTCGTTTCCTCAGAGGGTACATCTGTGACCCCATCTTTTCCCTTTACAGGTAATACTGTCTAACTTCAGTGGCTGCCAGCAGAAGTAGATGGCATTTTCAGATTTCATTACTTCTGTACATCTTAATGATGCACAAGGAGCTGAGATGAAAAAGCCATCTAGTGTCAGGCTTAGCTAGAACCTCTTTAAAACCTGAGACTGTTTTTCATCAGTCTAAAGTGTATGTGAAGTTTTAAAAAGGTATTACAGATTTCTCACATTTCAGTGAACCGCTGACAAGTGTAGTTAATTTGGGTAGAAGGACATGTTTATGTTACAGAAAGGAAAAGGAGATGATGTATAGAAATATGACTGAATTAGGTTTCCCATTTGAAGGCTACAGAATGAATAATTACAAGAGATCTCAGCCATTACAGCCATAACTAGCTATTTATGTCTGCAGTTGTGTGGGGAAAATTATTCAAAAGGACTTCTCATGTCTACTAATGGTTATACGCACGTAGTTGTTAAACTCCGAGAACTATTGCAGGAGTTAAGAAAAATTAAACATGAAAGATTTTAATCTTCATTTGGATACTTTAATTGCCAACTTAAATGATTAACAACACAATTCTGAAGCAGATTTATTTTAGAAGTTATTTAGAGACAGAAGGAATAAAGGGAACCATGAGAAGTAATTTAAGTACTTTTGTAAGTAGTAGTAAGACAGAGACGGACTTTTCTGTAACTGAAATGGAATACAAATAGCACTGAGAGCAATATTTTATTGAAGTTTTATATTTTCTAAACAAGTTTTCTGTTAAGTATTTACAAAAATATTTTATAAAATATTTTTATTTTATTAAAAGTATATCAAAAGAAGTACTAAATCTACAAACTCTTGGTCAGACTATCAGTGATGACGCTATCGCACTGAACTGTGTGACATTATATAATAGAATACTATACATTATTTTAGTCAAAATACTTAACTTTAGCAAGAGATATCCCAAGTAGTGTTCTAGTATTTTCCCATCCTAATGGGAAAATAATCAAACTAGAAACCACAGAATCACAGAATCGTAGGGGTTGGAAGGGACTTCTGGAGAATATCTGGTCCAACTCCCTTCTAAGGCAGCCTCCCTACAGTAGGTTGCACAGGAAAGTGTCCAGGAGGGTTTTGAACAGCTCCAGAGGAGGAGGCTCCACAGCCTCTCTGAGCAGTTTGCTCCAGTGCGCTGTCGTTCTCACAGTAAAGATCTTCCTCATGTTTGCATGGAACTTTCTGTGTTCCAGTTTGTGAAATTGTTCCTCCCCAGATGTAGAACTCTCCACACTTGTCCTTGTGGAACCTCGTAAGGTTTCTCTCTGCCCAAATCTCCAGCCACATTTTTTTTTTGAAAGTCTCCAAAGATTTATAGGTTTGGTAATAACTTCATGATCTTTTTGAAAAACATACCATTTTAGCCTTTTCTTTTTCTTGATATTCTTTTTCTTGATATTCCCGCAATTTTCTTTCCAGGTCTTTAATTATGGACTCCTTCTCATGCAGTTTGATACGTAAAAATCTCAGAAGTTTTCCTGGTGAACCTTGTATGTCATCAATATCTATGTTGTAATTTTTCTATTTAAAAAAAGAGATTATTTAATGAGACTCTTGCATAAGTCACATATCCCATCTTTTTCTAATGCTACAGGGTATATATATGTATTTGTAATTCGAGCATATCATAGGAGACATTGCAGAGTTCTGTTTTGATACTGAAAATAAAATGTTACTGTATCTGACATTTCAAATATTTAAGTAAGAAGTGTGTTATACCTTACACAGTCTATAATACTAGAGATTTCAAACACACGGCAAGGAAAAAGAAAAATTTGAAAAAAAAATTCTATACATTTCAAAACTTCTAAAGAACACATTTAAAACTCAAACAAGAAACAAAATAAGGTGAAAGTACAGCATACAGTGTAGCAAGATAAACTATTGGAATGTTAACCTCAGCATTACTAGCGTTTATTTTTGCATCTTCTTGATTGCATTAGTAATGTGTTTAAATTGCATTAAAGGATTAAAAAAAAAAGAGCATCTACAATGGATGATTTATTTCCTATGTAGTAAAAAATAATTTTTTCAAAGAAAAACAGCACGTGTGGCCTCTTGTTATACAGAAATGCCTGTCTATAGTGGTGCAAGGCCAACAGTTGTCCATTAGGAAACATTAAGCTCTAAACTGTGTGTGAGCTCTTCCTTCATGAGTACCTAAACACCTAAAATCATTTTTCAGGATTAAGTGATTAAATATTGCTTAACTTTCTTAAGATATTAATAGCAGCAACAGCTATCTCTAGTGCAACACATTAATATTTGCAGCACTCACTAAAGAATACAGAGAAGCAGGGTTCAATTCTTTCCTCAGCCACAGTGGAGTCAAACTCAGTTCTTTCTTTGAGCACCCTACCTACTGAACTATGCACGTATTGCATGAGGTGAGTCTCTACCTGTTTACTGAAGCTGGACTGAAAGAATCCAAAGTAATGCAAAATTCACCAAAGGGAAAGACAAGAAAATGAAACGTAAACCTGCAGTTTCCTGGTGAGAACACTGCTACTACAGACTCCACGGAATCCATGTGCATTTTATTTTTTACCAAGGAGTGATTACATGAACTGGAATTAGGAAAGAGAAGTTTTCAAACACAAAATGAAACTTGCATTTTTCTAGATGATTTGTGTAGCAGTTACTTAGTCATACGTAGACATATTTTAGCTAGTCACAAAGTTTTTTTAATAGAAGAAGAATCACAGAATTGCTGAGGTTGGTTGGAAGGGACCTCTGGAGGTAGTCTAGTCCAATATCCCTGCTTAAGCAGGGTAGATGAATCTTAAGGCCTGTATCAACATGTGGGTTCATGTTCAGCTCTGGTGTACATTGCCAAAAGAGCTTCTGTGTTTCTAGAATTGCTGTCATTTCACCGGAGCACTGACCTGGGGCTGCACAGGCAGCCTCTACCACTGCTCATAAAAGTGCAGACCTGAGCAACAGTCTAGCTCGTTGCCTAATACCAAATAAAAAGATTCAAATTGAAATTATAATGCAGAAGGCCAGCCCACAGCCTCGTCACTTTCCTGCTCAAAGTCACCTGCTCAAATCCTACCTCTCCAACTTATGAGCCCAGCTCAGAGCAAGAGCTGGTTATACACAGTTGTCAAGAAAAATCAGCGAAGCTACTCACTAAGAAAGATAAAATATCCATACATTCTAAATTGGATCATTCTTACCGTTCTCATTACACTCAGAAATCTGTTGATATGAAAGTTTGTGGCACAGTCCCTAGAGGGCAGTAGAAAGTCACTACAAGAACACATTCTCAGACATCATTCTCTGGCTGGAAGTCTGAGTTTTCAATTTCCAAATATATTGAGACATACTCATTTTTCATCGAATCAAACGGTATTTTATGTGATTACTATGTTTTTGCACCCAGTCACACATTCTGTCTAGATTTATAGTAACATAACAAATGCAAAGGCAGAGGATTCCTCTTTCTTTTATTTTTCCCCCTCAGATTCGTAACAGACTGAAGACTACTTCAATCAGCTCTTACTTACAGTGGCCACATCTTTACTGTGAATTCAAGTAAGTTTACCTTTCCAGTGGCTAGTTTCAGAAGATCCCTTCATTTCCTTTGACTTCTACTATCCTCAGCAACACGTAAAAGTGCTGGCTGCATATATGTGTTTAATATTACACTGCTTCACTATTTTGTGGTCATTCATTTAACAGTAGTCAAGAAATACAAAGCTGGGCAATCTTTCCTTTTTTCCACTGATCTCTACTAGCATACTGATATTCAAAACTACATTCAAGTATGTTAAACTCTATACTTCAGCATTAGAGGAGGGGAAAACTTATAGTTGCAAAAAAAAAAACAAAACCGTTCATTATTTTCTTCCTACTTAGTATGGTTTATATACTTAGTCTTCATGAAAAATTTAAATACATCCTTCTCCAGATTTTGAGAAGATTGGCTTATGGCATAGCACTACTCCAATCAGCAGTCTACTACCTTGTTAGTGGTTAAAACCCACCTCAATGCTTGCTCTGAGAACAGCCAGAGCATCATGTAACTGTTGTTGGTAGCTTTGTCGAATTTTGGTTTCTTTCTGCAATTTAATATACAGTAAAAGGACACAGGCAATTACTAAAACAAACAAACAAGAAAACAAACAAAAACCCAAACATATAAACAGAAAAAAACCCTTGTACCATGCCTTTTTTCATTTAAGAAAATTAAATCTGCAAAGCTCTTGAATTTGAAAAACACTATGCTCACGTTCTTTTTCTATCACATTTTTTTGCTGACACATTCTTCAATCTCTTTTGAACCTTTGACTAACTAATCAAATTGCATCTCCTCCCCTAGAAATTTCAGATTCCAAACTGCTTTAAATACAAGCACTTATCAAAGAATTGTTTCAGATATTTAAAACAGGAAATAATGCATTGATTTTTTTTAAACTTTTCATACACTCAAATCAGAAGCTTGAAAATCTTGAGGGTTGAATCTTTACTTACATTTCTCCCTCGTAGTAAACACGCACTAGTTGCCTAGGAGCATTAATGCTAGTATGGGCTGTGATTTACTACCTACAGAACACTGAACATGTTTTCAAAGAAATGCACAGAAAAGAACTGTAAATAATTTACACACAGTGTGCTACATTTCTTCCCTATCAAAATATTATTACAAAATATTTTAGAAGTAACTGTACTAGAATATGATGTCTTCATAGCTATGGTTGTTAATATGGACAGTACAATGTAATCCATGTTTTTTTAATTGCAAATTTGCAAAAGACAACTTAGTTATTTTTTAAAAAAATCTGTATTAGCATTTTACGTTATTTATTTTCAATACTTCTGTGTATTACTTTTTGGTAAGTAAAATATCAGTCTACACAGAGATGATATATGAGTAAGAACTGGCATCTAACGAAGACTGACATTTAAGTGAACAAGAATTTTTCTCTTTACCTGTTTATGAAAATTCTCAATGTCTGTCAGTCTAGCATTTATATATTTACAGAGATTTGAAGCTTGCTCTTCAACTTTTTCTTCATATTGTGCTTGAATGGTGCTTTTGTACGTGAAGAAATCTTGCTGGAGGGAGTCAGTAAGCTAAAAATCAAAATCCTATTATTATTTATTTTTATATACAAAGTAAGCTAGACAAGAGAAAAGTACAACTATTCCATTACATGGCATTCAAGACACCGGTGGTGCCATTTATTCACCTAAGCAGAGAATATACAATATACAATGAATATACAATATGTAGGGGAACTGTTAGGTCACAGCTTGAACTAGTGATTGAGCACCTGGTGAAAGGCTGCAGCTGGCCCAGGGAGCACAGGTAATTTGTTTGCACCTCTGCTCCCCACGTGACCGAAGGGGTGGATCCAGGGCAGAGCCACCCTGGGCTCACATAAGGCCATCCACTGATGGGAGAACACCTCTTGGATGTAGGCTGCTGAAAAGAGTGCTGCATAGCTGGAGATCTTCCTCACTGGTTGGGTGAGTCAAAGCTTGTGTGGAACCTTTATGTCCATTGTTAAAATTTGGAGTACTTTACCTGGGATTGTGAAGGACCTGTCAGAAGCAATTTTATTTCTTTATTTGCAAAACACTATACTAAACATGTGTTTCAACAGTCTCAGGCAAAGAAAGCATAAGGAGAACTGATCCTAGATATAAAGATACTTTGCATGTGTGTATACAGTGTTTGCTGTCAAACTAAAAACACCTACTGCAAAAACTTCAATGCTGCCTGTTTTAATGACATTTGGATTGAGAATTTCACAAGCAGAGGAATGTTTAAGTAGTGAAGATATTTAGCTTTCTCAAAAACTAGCTATTTTAGACTATTCAGGTCTCTGCCAGATAGCGACCAGTTAAGTTCTGCAGAAGAGATTCATATATGTATCAATACAGAAGCCAACATGAAATCCTAGAAAGTGGTCAAAACATGTTTATGAAACCTAAACTAGTACTCTGAAAAGTATTTTATTGCAAAATAATAAAAAAATCTATTTACTTTAGAAAGAAGTAACAGGGGGAGTGTTCTAGGAAGCGCATGCTGTTTTCCACTGCCTTAGATAAGCAAAACACTTGCTAGCCTTTATGAGATACAAGGTAGGAAGAGATACTGCCTCTAAAAGTAGTACCAAAAGTACTGATTTTTAGTTCTTATCTATATTTACACACCATTTGTGATATGAAAGGACAAGTTTTTTTCTAGGAGATTAAACTTTTTCACATAATTACTTCATATCCTACATTCGTAATTTCTTACACAGAGGAGGGACAGATAAAAACATATCATCTTGATGAAACAGATCTCCCTTTGCAGGTCTCTAGAGGCATCCATCTTCCTTCACAAATTAAGGCATTTACGTTAACTTTTGTATTTGTCCTCGTCATGGACTGTATCCTCCCTCCAAAATCTAAGTGTTAAATTTCAGTGAGACTGTTTACATACACATCTGTGCAAGTGCAGATAACACCATTCGGATCTTCTTTCTAGCTTGCTTTGTGTATGATTTGCACAAAGCAGAAGCATTGCACTATTTTATTTAATCTCCTTAAACAGATGCAGTAGGTCACCTTAGTTATACTCACAGCTGATGCTAGGCAAGCATCAATGGAACTGGTAGGCCTACATTTATTTTCAGACTCCTAGCCACAAACAGACAGGTTTAAGCCTTCAGAATTTATCATTTTAAACATGAAACAATGGCAATCTCTGAGACTTTCTGATTCAGATAGCCAAGTAACCCAGTCTCTAATTCATCTATCAATGTTTGAATATTTTTGTTTTGAAAACAAAAATTCATATAATTTAGCTGAAATAGGTAGATGAAGACAGAAGAAATGCCAAAACAGATTGCCTAAGTATTACACAAAACAAATGATAGTGACAAAAGTATGTGCTCTATAGCATGAGGAAGGCTCAGATATTTTTCTAGTTTACCTTGATTAAAGCTTGCGTAGCAATTGCTAATTCTTTTAGTTCTGGTATTTCTCTGAAATCTGTTTGTGCTGCATGATCTCTGCTGTGATATCCTATCTTTAAATCATCTGAAATGCAAGGCCTGCAGAAAGAGACACTTGAAAAAACAAATAGTACAGTAATCGCATTAACAGAAGATTGATTAACTCGATTAATAATGGATATTCAGACAAAATGCCTATTTTTATTTCACTTTCATATAGCTTTTTAAAGATAGAAGGGAATTTGAGTGTGCCAAACACATTAACAGCTTATTTCTGTGATTGTTTCATGCAGACAAATGCTTTAATAGAAGACCGAGTAACAATTAAAAACCTAAGCAACACTATCATTATGCTAAGGAATGTAAAAAAAAATGCCAAAGAACAGAATGTATTCTGGCAGTAAATGAATATTTTCAGTGTTCTATAGAGAAATTGGTCCAAAAACTTTGGATAGTAAATCTAGGAGCTTGATTTTGTTCCACTGATAAATTTTTATATTACTAATTTACCCAAAAAACCCACATACCATTGATAATTTTTAATAAAAATCTAGAACATTGGCTTGTTAAAAATGCAGCAGATTTGACACTACCAAAATTCTGTTACAAATGGACAGTGCTGACAGCTCTTGCCTAGGGACAGGTGAGCACAGTCTTACCAAGTGCTGTAAAACTAACAGCACTCAGTCAGGTGTTCTGATGAGCCTTTTTGTGCACATTCAGTGCACTGTCACTTATCACATAGCGACGGCCACGCAGGTGAGTTGTCTTTTCCCCAACTCCTGTTATAGGCTGGGAAGTGCCAGACTTGGGAGGGAGCTGCAGCCCAGCTGCGAGGTGATGCTGCATGATGCAGCCTGGCTGTGGGCTGTAGTGCACAACTTTACTGCAGTGCACGTGGATGTTTAATTCAAGTGTAAGTAGGCTGTTCCAACAGAGGATGGAGATGTGTGTGCCAGGCCAGGGGACAGCAGCAAGGCACGGGGAGTGATGCTGAGCAGGTGGAGGGGCAGCTAGCTGAGAGGCCAGGGCTCCTGCCCGAAGAAAGCCGCCGCAGCCTGGGCGTTGGACGTGACGGCCTCACCGCTGGCCCGGCTCCTCCAGGCGGCACGGCAGCGCCAGCAGCTCCAGCGTCGCCGGGGCCAGGAGGCGGGCCCAGGGCAGCGGGCCGCCCTCCGCCGGGACGCTCATGGCCGCCTCACCGCCACCATGGCAACCATTGCCCCGCCCCCTGCCGGCCCGCCGCTCCGCCTCACCGCCACCATGGCAACCACTGCCCCGCCCCCTGCCGGCCCGCCGAGCCCGTAAGAACCGGGAGGGAGAGGCAGAGGGCGCTTCCGGCCACCGCCGCTGAGGGAGGAAGGGGCGTGGTGCCGCGCTGTGGCGGAGGTGCTGGCATCCGTTCCTGTAACGGGGGGAAGCTTGCCGGTCGTGCTGTTGTGTTGAATTCGCGTTTAGCCCCTCTGGAAAGCACAGAATCCTAGAATTGCAGACCATCCTGAGCTGGAAGGGATCTGCAGGGAACTCCAGCCCCTGGCTCGGCACAGCACCTCCCCAAATCCAAACCCTCTGTCTGAGAGCACTGTCCAGGTACTCCTTAACTCCGGCAGCCCGGGTCTGTGACCACTGCCCTGGGAGCCTGTGCCAGGGCCCCAACACAGAAGGTTTTCCTAATGCCCAGCCTGAAGGCTTAAAGTGCTGCCAGGCCAGGGAACATGTCCCCCTCAGGGACATGTTTCAGAAAATCCTATGGAGGATCTGGCACCCAAATGTGGTCATTCTCTGCATGTTGATGGTCTGGGAGCTGGTCCACCCCTCCCTGCTCCAGTCTGTGGATGGAGAGGTGAGAAGCCCCCATGGGCTCTTCAGACTTCATCGCGTTGAGAAGCAAATGGGGAGGAGATAAGGAATAGTGGCCCTGGACAATTTCCTGCAGTTTCTGACTATGGATAGAAGATGATGTCCATGTGAGCACAGGCCATTATGGGTGGCCTGTTGGCTTTCATGGTAATGACAAACGTAGGCTGTGACATCTTAGCATCTACATGGTTGAGATCACAGTGTAATGATCAAAAGCTGCTCTAATTTTCTCCTAATTCTCCCTTGGCAGGAGTCTATCAGAGAGAATGGGCTAGTTGGAAAAACTAGCTGTTAGTGTTTGAGTACGCTGTGTGATCTGTAGTGCTCTGATCTCAGTAATTTTAGCATTGATGCTAGAAGTCACTGCAGCTTTGCTTGAACTCAAGTTACACTTAGAAAGCATGTGTTTAAGAACAAACCTCAACCATTTGACTGAATACAGGAGCAAAATGTCTGATCTCACAAACCGTAAAGATTCTTAAACAGGATGAGTGCGTCTGGTTGTTGCTAGGATTAACACCCTATCTCTGTTCAATGTGACATAATCTTTATGGACCACAAGTGATTATAGTCTTAGTTCAAATAAGAAATCATTTGAACTATTTGGGGTCATTAGCATGGGTGAAACCTTTCCAAATTCTGTGAATCCACAAGGTGGAAGGGATTAACATGGTTTATAGAAAAAATTGCCTTTGATTTCAAGAATCAAAACCAAATTGAGTTTCCTTTTTTTTTCTTTTTTCTTTTTTTTTTTTTTTGCAAGTTCTGGGCACCATCATTTTATCCACAGAAGAACTATGGAAAGAGGTACAAACTAACAGGGTAAACTTAATGTTCTAGATTTGTTCTTTCTTGAGCTCAAGTTGAAGAAGAGATCAAAGTGATCTATCAGATAAATGCAATTAAGAAATTCAGTAAGTTAGCTATACTACAGAAAATATCACTTACTACTTTCACAAATGTTACTCAAGGTAACACAAAAAAGGGAGATGTCGTTAAGCTGCATGCTGAGTAATAGTTCAAACTAATGCTTCTAACTCAGGTATTTTCAGGCATTTTTCAGTTCAGCAAAAATGGTAATTGAGTGAAAAGTAGAAATTGTTACTTGGCTTACAAAGACCATTTGTAAAACTTCTGTCTTTTGTCCTTTTTTTGGGACATCTTCCAACAACAACGTATAGAAGAGTGTGTTTTGTGGAGGTGTAATCCGCTGTTGGAAGCAGACAAAAAGTTTTTCAACATAGGCTGTAGCATGATATGTGGAAAAATTGCCAAAAGCATTGCGTGTGTTTTTCTGGTACACAGGAATCAGACTGAAGGCCAACAAAACTGGTTTTCATAATCCCATATATTGCTTGGATGTGCACAAGAGGAGCATAAGGGAGCTGACCAGGTGATTCATGTTTACTTGTGAACATAGAAAATTCAGTGATTTCCTTGGGATATATTTCATCCTGACTTGGTTGTGTTCTTATTTGCAGCATAGTCTTACTGTTCTAACTACTGTGTTTATGTTAAGTAGTTTGATGCTTCACGCTGTAATTACTGCAGTCATCATAACCCTGTTTATTTAGAAATGTCTTTGCTGTATATTCTGGACAAGGCTAGCTATTGAATCTTTTAAGGTAATAATCAAGTTGTTTATTGTCTTTGTTAATCCAATTCCCTGAAAAGGATTCTGTGATATTTTAATCTAGTGGGGAGCTGCTGAAAATGCATTTAGAATGGTGCTGGTGACAGATCTTAAATAACAGCATTCATGGCATAATACAGTACTGACTCTAACTTGGCAAAATGAGGTTGGTTATCTCTCCAGGGTAGTGCTCTTTCACTAGTGGGCTGGGGCCTCTCCTTTCTGTGGTTCCACAAGTGTGAGATGGGGCTTTTACATCAGCACCACTCTTCACCATGGCTTCTCACTGAGCTTAAGTGAACGTGACCTCTGGGGAACTGATGTTTAGTTGCACATAACATCTTCATAAAATAAGGTACTTGCTTATTACTTAACTAAAACACAGTATTTGTGATGTCTGTTATGTCAGAATGGAACAACAAAGCTTTTGTCTGTACACGATATGCCTGTTTGTAGCTTGGAATTGTCCAGATTCAGTGACACAGTAGAATTGGCAAAACAAAATAAAGCTCTTCTCCTCTTCCTGCTGCTTCAGATTCTAACTGGGATCATTTTTAAATATTCTGTCTCCTTTGACTGACAGTTATCAAGAGTTAATTTCTCAGTCTCCAAGGTAACCAGGTTTATGTGCTAACAGTTCTTGACATTTTTTTCTTAACAACTCAATTTATCTCAGTCCCATGTTTCAGAGAAACAGGGAAGGTTGCAACACAAGCATGACAATTCAAACAATGTGTATTTCCTATTTTTTCCTGATTATCAGAGGCATTTTTGACCCAAGAGAAATACAGTAAGTCTATTTTATTCTGTCAGTGCTGGAATAAGTGAACAGATCTTCAGGCACATAGTTCCTTTCAAAGGCCAGTGAAGCAGTAGCAAACTTCAAACATATGAAAGACAGTTGCTCTTTGTTCAAACCAATGACGTTAATCTCTGGGACAATTTGGGGGGGAAAAAAGTGTAGTTGCGCTTTCAGAGAAATGTATTTGCAGGGGGAAAAGATGACAGATCATAAATCCCTTGGGAAGAAAGAAGCAGGATGAGCTTTTACTGCACATTAAGATCAAAGTCTTTATTACTGCCATACTGTTATTAAACCAAAATGGTCCTTGCATTCACGGGCTGTCCTGATTTCCCCATACTGCTACTCGTATTTTGTTACCAGGATCCTTTCATAAAGTTATTTGCAATTATGTCATATCTGAATGCTGAGGCTGTGAGTCAAGACTAAATTTATTCATTGCCAGGTTGTATCCATTTCATTTTGGCCAGCACTGTCCTTTAACTTAATTGGCTCTTCTCACTCCCTGGTATTTCATCTGCCAGGTATTTATAGAGAGCCCTTTTCAACCTTTGTTAGATAAAGCAAGCCAAGAACGGTTAGTCTCTTGTTGTCGCTGGTGCATTGATCGTTTCAATTCCCGTTTGCTCATGTTTCAGTCAAAATTTAACAACCTTAAGCAATGTTGGTCAGGAATAGATATGATACCTAGATGAAGTGATGGTGATGATGCTCTAATAGCAGAAATACTCACCCATCACCGAGTGGATTATCTTCCGTTTCCAACACTGATTTTCATCTACCCTTGTAAGCAACTCCATTTCTAGTCTCCAAATGTTTCCTATATGCTATTTATTTATTATGCTATGTCTTTATTGTAAAAATGCTGCTCAGCTCTACAGCCATAGTGAAAGTCAATAGCACACCATGTGCCAGGGTAATTAATGAAAATATTAAAGTCAGTCCCAAGACTGATCTTTAAAGAACTCCACTTGCAAATTTCTTTCAGCATGATGATTCCTCTAAACTATCTCCAGTTTTTTCTCCTTTAATGAGTCCCATAGCTGCCTTTCAATTCTTGTTCTAATCCCCATTTTCATTGGTTTAATAATGTCTCATGCTGTGCAGTATTAGAAACTTTTAGACCCAGCAAGATTAGATGTACTAGATTTCCACTAGTAATTTTACACCAGATTCAGAGGGCCATGCACAAACTCTTCTGTTCAGCAGAAAGGCCCAGGTCTGATATAGTAAGTTAATTGTAGTTGGGATTCCCACTCTGCATTAATAAATAATTAAAATTTTAATTTTTATAAAATTATGCTTGCATATAAATCACAATTAGAACACTGTTTATATTTTAATGTGTGGGTAATGTAATTCATGACTAGTGCTTCTTTAACAATTCTTAACGTTTCAGATAACTTGAATGTGTACAGAAAATCACTGCTAAAATAGTATTTTAAAATTTCTACAGATATGCACTCAAAGCAGTAGAAACTCCACTTTTTTCAGTATGAATAAATTAAGATTCCATTTTGTTGGGAGTTACTGGTATAAATTCAATATTTGCAGTGTAGTTGTTTGTGAGTTCTTCCAGTGAACACAACATTAGACTTGGGCTCACTGTTACAAATACTTTTTAAAATTATCTCGTGCAAGATTGGAACTTTGAAAATTTGAATCAGAAAAATAATCATGTATTGCACACTTAGGCATGACAAATTAGGTTAGGAAAGGTTTAATTATTTACGGAATAGGACGTTAATAAGGGTGAATTGATGCCATCCCTCCTTTCTAATGGCTCTACCTGCGTTATTTTTTCTCATTAGCTAGTGGAGTTAAATAGCTGTGATCTGACCTTGCCTTAACAGTTAGCTCTACACTACATAGGTGGAAACAGAGCAGGTTTGTAACTGCACTGAGGTATGTTCTTTCCTGAGGTTTCATCAGGGCTAGACCATTACTTGCTGAGCTGGTTATGCTGCACGTTACCATGGCCCTTTCCCGCAGGGTGGACCAAGCAGTGCAACAACAAAGGCATTTTATGTAATTACACACTATTCCATGACTCTGGAAGCATGAACTATGCAATGCGGTTTTTGGCTCCAGTCACCCTTGTGTGAAGTGATGACACCTCCTTTTGCTGCTTCCTGAAGGAAGAACAGTAGGGAAAGCTGGGCATGGCAAGGTTTTGGAGGATAAAGCAGATGAGACTGTCCTTAGAATCAGTCTCAGTCTCCAAAGCCTTTTGTGGCAAGGCCACCCATGGGAATGCTGGCTGCTCGGTACCTCGCTGAAGTTATGCCTCCACCTCAGGAGCAGGCAGAACTCCACCTTTGTTTTCAGAGTTGTTTTTTTTTTAAAGCCAAGATTAACTTATTAATGATATTTCCTGTAGTTGTGCATGGTGATATCTGGCTTCTGTTATTTCTGTATTGCCCACTTCCTTTACAGACTGTCCTTGTTAAACTCTGTTCTGCTCTTGCTATGAGCCAGAGTATCTACTTTCCTCAACCCTAAATTTGCCATGACCCAACATAAAAGGGAGAAAAGGTAACTATTTCATTTCCTGTAACTGCTAACAAAATGTAGACATTTTAAACACTTCTGTATCTTTTGAGGTTTATTAAAATACAAAAGACAACCCTTTCTAAATTTCATACATGACGTAGAGCTTGTTTACATGACATTATTACCACTTTTTTTGTCAGAGGAAATAGCATTGTTGATCCCTTTTTATTTTCTGTTAGTGTCTTAAGACTGTATTCACAATGACTGCCATGATGCCATCTACAATTCTGAGTAGAAATGAGACTCGACCTGCGTCACAGCTCCCATTTAGAGGCTCACTTATCAAGTGGGATATGACTCTGAGACCCTGAGATGTGAGTGAATGTCTATATTTATCAGCAGCAGCCCTTTTTGCAGTCTATGTGATGTCATACTCTGGGTTACATCTCTAATGACTACTGCACTCATACAGAGAGCATGATTTTAACCTGACAGTATAGAGAAGTTCAACAAATTGTGAGGCAAAACTCTGAGACGCGTCCCTTCTTTTATGCAGTGTATTGATACCTCAGAAGTATATCAGCACATCTGCAACAAAGGTATGCTGACACGCTTACTTGTCATTTTATGTTAGTGGTACATTGGTTTGAGTGAAGTATATACTTCAGTTAATAAAATCATCACAAGGCCATCACAAAAAAGCTGCCATCAGGAGAAGGAAAAAAGACTGGGAACGGAAAGAACAGAATTGGTTCTTTTGTGCTGTTGGCTCATGACACCTTCACAGGTTCATTTAAGTACACCCTGAATAATTTACCTTTAACACAGTAACTTTATGAAAGGAAAGATATGATTGCCTGCAGGCAACAGAAGATAAAATTGCTGATTCAGGAAGTTCTTTCCAGTTCCAGTTCATATCTATTTCTTCCCTTTATTGGAAGATCCTTGGTATATATCCCTGGATATCTATCTTGGATATATGTATACATATAAAATACATATACACTTTTCTTTTTTCCTTGATATACTACTTCAAATTATTAATAAAATTATTATCCAACTGTAAGCAGAGAACTATCAACTCATGAAATACTTCAGCCAAAAATATCTTTGGCTGAAGGACAGTTACGTTAACATAAATAAAAAGCTGCGGAAACGCTTATTCAGTGTCATTCAATACATCACCTAAGCTAACTTCTCTCCTCTTCTCACTAATAAATGATCCTGCTGATGTAATTAATTCATTCCTTAAAGTAGTTCCACTCTCAGGCATCTAGTTTTACGTCACTGAATGCCACTGTTTTTCCACAGCTGTTTTTACGATTGTGGTTTGCCTTGTAAACAATCTGAACAATTCCTGGAATGTGCAGCATAACCAGTGCTAATGATTATGTCAGGAGAAACTTTAACCTCAAGAGATGCTTACGCTTTATTACTACAGAGATTGCTCTAAGATCTATTCTGTATTATCAAAGGACTGTACGTTCACCTACGTTGAAGGAACCAGAACCCTGGGAATGTTAATCCACAACAGACAGTGAAAGGCATCTCCATGCTGTGTTCTGCTTGTTTTACAAAGCCTTCTAGTGCCTGTGTGGCCACAGAATGCAGGCAGAAGTGACATGCAGAAAGCACATGAATATTCTGGAAGCAATCTATCTGTTGATCTGTTTTATCCAGTTTTTACCCATTGTAAAGTGAAGTTTAGCTTTTCCCAGTGGGTGCTTTATATGCAGCTCAGAGAAATACAAGAAAAAACATCTGGTAGCAAAATGCACCAAAGGCATAACCACATGCTGCTTTCTTTTATAGATACCTTTGCATTGAAGAAATTCAAATTCTTCCCTGGAGTTTGATTTTCATAAGAATGTATTCATAGAACCTGATCATTCCTCTCTATTTCCACTCTTCTTCAGCTAATGACCTTGGAGTAAACCACAGATTAAGATACTTTTATTAAAAACAGATGTCAGACATTTAACAAATGAGCTTTCAGGTAAGTGCTGACTTCTGTTAACTCCTACAATGAAAGCTGACAACTAGCCATGAAACGCTTGTGCTGCAGAGGTTCAATGGGATTTTTGTCATTGATTTCTAGAAAGACTGGATTCCACCCAAGCCAAATACATGTGACTAACTCTAGATGCTCAGTCACGGAAAATGTTGCCTGCATTACATTAGCAGTATTTAGTAACACAGGTAAAACACACCAAGGTGAACTTTTCTTTCCATTTACTTCATATAGGATGTAATTAGTATGTTAAAAGCAACGTGCTATTAACACTAATACAGTGGTAGAAACATTTGTTGTGTCTCTCAGTTACCTAGTAACAGATTTTGCCTGCATTTTGACAGCATTAGCAAGCTTACTACATATATTTTAACTGAAAACATGGAATGGCATTATTTATATCTGCTAACGTTGCCAAAAACTGCTGGCATATTTAACACGCATTTCAGGATGCTCCCTGGATTTTTGTTCAGCTGTAAGCAGCCCTTTTCTCCAGAATATGCTGAAGCAGAGCATCAGAATACTACCACAATGGAAATCTGGGAATACATAATGAATCTGTTTCTTTCCTTCAATGAAGAAGCACAAATGCTGTACCTCATTGTAACTAACAATTAGAATAACACAGCTGCTCATCCGTCATTGTCCCGCTGTTCCAAATAACCTATGGTTTTGGAGAGGCAGAACAGTCATTACTGGGAGTTTCTGTAACATCCTAGGAGAGAGAAAATTGTGGCACTGAGTATTCGAAATGCAGTACTCATTTTTAACAGAAGTGCTCTTATTCTACTGAATCCATTTACTATTCTCTAACAGAAAGAGCTGCCTCTGTCTCTCCCCTCCTCCCTCCCAACCCCACTTACCAGGCTACTGCTTAAGCCTCTAAACCCACCACCCTGTAGTCAGCTCTGGCATTACTCGCAAGCAGAACAATTCACTAAACAAAAATGCAGAGATATCTTTTTTTTTAAACTGGAAAAAGTAGGTAGAAGAGCTGGTGAGCATGAAGTAATGTACACCTTTATTATAACAACAATGAAAAAACCACAATGAACAGCTATTGGCACATCTTAAACCCTCTGGGAAGGGACAACTTCCAGTGATTTTACATTAGATCAGCTGTGAATATACTAGAATGCATTTTATCTTCAAAATATACCCTGTAAAGTTTTCATTAACAAGTAAAACTAAGCAGGAATCTTTCTTCTGCTCCAAGCCTTCACTTGGAAAGTGTTTCAGCTTAGCACTATTTCATCAGTATATATTCCTCTCTAAGAAATGATTTGTCCAGAAATAAAGATTCACTGGCTGATCTCACAAGCTATGTTTACCACAAAGTTCCGAACATTCTGAAATACAAGAGTCATTCTGTAATATCAGAGCAGTTGTAATACCTTATCTCCCTGTAACAGGCTGCCAGAAATGCCCCTGGCTGATGCACACCACCATTTGTTCTGAAGGGATCAGCTTTCTGGCTGTGGCAGGTAAAGCAGGACCTCAGAGCTGGATTCATCTGATACACCTCTTACACTTCAACTCTGGAGGTGATAATTTTGGATACGTATTATTGACTCTTCACATTTTTATTAAAATGTTCCCAGTAATGCATGTGATTAGATGCTGTGTTTTATTCAAAATAAAAAAGGCAAGCAGACATGAAAACTCTTCCCTTAAATATCCACAGGTTTTAGCATCAAGGATTTCAGCATTTTTCATTCTCCATGCAAGTTAGTCACGGAAATCAAAACATGATTTCTGTTGATACAGAAGAGAATGACATACTCTACTGTACTGCTGGCAGCCCTGGAATCAGCTGCAGGGATTGAGGATAGGAATCAGTTCCCTGAACACGTATCCAAAGGAGCAGTTCTTTCTGACATCGCAGTCTGCCACAAGTGATCCTGTTAGTTATGTCTTCTTAGTGTAAAACAGGAACAAGGGAAAATGAATTTTCAGAAGATCAGAAAACAGTTGGTAGGACCCCTCCCTCCCCCCCCCTCTTTTTCTCTCTTTCTTCTTCTGCTTGGATTGCAGAACCAAGGCTAAAGCTTTTCATCCCATGGCCCCAAATCTATTCTGAAATCTAGGGTTTTGTTTTTTTTAGTATCACTTGAACACACCAACACCTGTTTTTCCCTTCTGGTAGGGCTGAGTGTCTGTGTTGACGCAGTGAGGGCCGGTGCTCCTCAGCCCTTGCGCCTGTCCCACTGTCACCAAACCCAGCGTGTGCGGACAGCGTCACTGTGCGTGATCCAGGGGTGAGATGTGGCTTTATTTATAGCACGGCCCAGGCATTGATTTGAAGGCACCGCTGACATTGATAAACCAGTTGCCAACAATCTTTGGGAGCCTCTCTTGCTAGTATTTGATGATTTACATTGCATTTTTTATGTATACACACCCTACATTTTCCTAAGGAGAATTACAGGCGCACCACCAGCAGCTTGTGCAACTGTCAGAAAACCGATCAATGTTGTTCCTACTCCGCTGCAAACTATGAATCAGGAACTGATTACACAGATCCATGGTGGCGTGGAGGCAGCGCAGCACAGCTGGGGCCGACCAGCTCCTGCCGTGTGCCTCTGGCCAGCCCCGGGCTGCAGGCTGGCACCTGGCGAGGAGCTGCCTCAGTGCCCGCAGCACGGCGCTGCGGGGCCTCCCCCCCGCTCCCTCCGCCGAGAGGCTGAGGGCTGGGAACAAACGGGACAGACCCTGGGGCCCACCCGCGAAGGCCGAGGCCATCGCCCACCTCACAGGGACACGGACGAAGCACCCCCACACAGCACATACCCCCCCTACCGCGGCCGTAAGGGCGGCCGCGCCGCACCGCGCAGCGTCCATCTTCCGCCTGAGGGCTGTGCCTGGTGGAGCCCTCCCCCCCCAACGTGCCCGGGCCCTGAGGTAAACACGGCGCGGCCCCGCCCCGCGGCGGAGGCGCTTCTGGAAGCTGCTGGAGGCGGGACGGTGCGGGGCGGGGCCACGCGTGTGGCGCAGTTCGGAATCGGGGCAGCCGGCGCGGGCCCAGCGGGCGGCGCGGGGTAGGGGCGGGGCGGGGGCGATGCCCCGGGTTATTTTTACCCGGGCGGATCATCCTCTCCGGCAACCCCGGCGCGGCCCCCGCCCCGGCGCCGCTGCCTATAAAGCGCCGCCCGTGGGGCGCTGAGGATGCAGCTCTACAGCTCCGTGATCACCCACTNCTGCCGGGCCCTGCAGGCCGCCGCCGCCTCGCGGGGCGAGGAGGAGGGCGCGGGGCAGCGACGAGCGGAGCGCGGGGAGAAGCTGGCGCTGTACCTGGCCGAGGTGGAGAAGCAGGACCGGTACCTGCGGGAGAAGGGCCGCTTCCGCTTCCACATCATCCCCGACGGGAACTGCCTGTACCGCGCCGTCTGCAAGGCGCTGTACGGAGACCAGCGGCCGCACGGCGAGCTCCGCGAGCAGACGGTGCACTATATCGCCGACCACCTGGACCACTTCGGGCCCATCATCGAGGGCGACGTGGGGGAGTTCCTCATCGCTGCTGCGCAGGACGGTGCCTGGGCTGGCTACCCCGAGCTGCTGGCCATGGGGCAGATGCTCAACGTCAACATCCACCTGACGACAGGCGGGCGGCCCGAGAGCCCCACAGTTGCCACCATGGTCCACTACCTGGGCCCTGAGGACCCGGCACGGCCCAGCATCTGGCTGAGCTGGCTGAGCAATGGGCACTACGATGCAGTGCTGGACCGCGTCTGCCCCAACCCTGAGTACGAGGCCTGGTGCCGGCAGACGCAGGTGCAGCGCCGGCGGGACGAGGAGCTGGCCAAGTCCATGGCCGTGTCGCTCTCCAAGATGTACATTGAGCAGAATGCCTGCTCGTGAGGCTGCCCAGCCTGTGGTGAGGATGGGCAGGAGGTGGGATGGGTGGCCAGGAGATGTGCTGGCCATGATGGTGATGCCTTAACCTTTAGTGAAGTGGCGGCACCCTGGACTGAGAGGAGCCGTGGGTTGGGGGGGGGATAAATCCAACTGTGTAGTATTCTGTTGTAGAAACTTAGCCTCAGATTGTGTGCAGGCAGGTTTTCCATGTGTGTTCGTGTCTCCCCTCCTCACTGTGTTTCTATTTTCTATGAGAATGTATTTTTTGCACAATATTTTTAAACTGTTATGTCCATCTTCTACATCTCATGTTGGTATCCGGCTTTGAGCTGTACGGCCAAAAACATTTGTAAACAGTTTTTGTAAATAAGGCTTATGATGTAACAGCTTTTTTTGCTGTGTTTTTTACCCATAAACCTTATATTTCTACCAAATGACCTCGATGTCAGACAACCCTCCTGAGCTGGTGAAAGCATCGTGGGTGTGTTTTGCAGAGCGATAGTTCTTGTACAAGTGCGAGAGGAGTGCTTTTCAGAACAGTTGCTTTCTCTGCCTGGAGCGCAGAACAGGTTCTTGGAGCCAGTTGGAATGCAGCTCCACGTGCACAGTGCGGGGAGCGATTGACTCTTCTGTATTTAATTACTGTTTTGAGTAAACTGGCCTCTTGTTGCCTGGTTGGCTCACCCTCTGCTCCATTTTCGTTATTTATCTCTAATAACAGAACATTAACTTGCAATAGAATGTTGTGACTAGATAATAGCCTCCCGCTTCGGCGGTAATTGCCTTGGCTGCACCTCGGTGTTTGTGTTCCTGTTGCTGGGGTTGTGGTGTCTTTGTATGAGCCCTGCTTCTGCTTTGGCACTTGTAACCGCACCGACACGTCATTATCTGATCACAACATTTTATTCATTGGATGTTGTTTTCTAATCAAGAAGTCAGGAATGGTATTCTACATTAAAAAGTATTTAAACTGAGATTTGTATGGTTTGCTGGGTCAAACATTTAAATGTTTCCGATCTGAATTCTGTTTCTTCTACTTTCTGATTAACTTGTTAGATATATTTATTAAGTACTGCAGTTTGTACTTTTTTATTTTGTAATATATTGTGATTTTGGAATTTATACAGTATTTGTATAATAGAAATATTCTCAGCTAAAATGAAATGAATAAAGAATATAATTTTACTTGCGCTCTTTCTTCCACCTTTTGTTTTCCTGGTGTGGTCATGAACTGCAAGTCAATTTCCAAGAGCTGTTATTTAGCTTTCCTGCCTTAATTTACCCAATTATGGGGGGGGGGGGTGGNNTAGGTGTGTGGGGGGGGGGGGGGGGGGGGGAAGCAGGGATGCAATGTTCACACCTGTTAAATAACTGATAGTTCTGCTGTCTGGATGTGTGGAAGTGAAAGTATTTAGTGACAAATATCTTTAATTCTTTTGTGATTATAAGAGATAGTAACATAAATCTTTGCCAGTGAGGAAGCCCCGTAGAAGAGGGACTGTACTTGGGGTGGTGGTGCCATTGGCTGTGATGGAGCAGCTCCCTGCTGGGCCATGCAGCCCTTTGCTTGGGCTGTGGGTGCCCAGGGAATCCCTGGAGGTGTTCAGGGCTGGGTTGGATGGGGCCCTGCACAGCCTGACCTGGTGGGTGGCACCCAGCCTGTGGCAGGGGCTGGAGTGGGGTGAGCTTTAAGGTCTCTTCCAACCCAAATGATACTATGAACTTGTGGCTGGGAGCCTATTCTGCAACCGTCCTTAAACTGGTTTTGGTTTATCCCTGTCCTCTTTAATACCTCTGTAACCCTTTTCCTGTTACTCAGATAGAAGTAATGTAAGGGAATAGACTTTTTTCCTTCCATTTTGAAAGTGAGTGCCTTGCAAGCTGTTACATAGCACTCTGCATGTATAGATACATGCCTGTCTTTCCCCGACTCTAAAAATACCAGGTCATCCTTAAACAACAGGAGAGTACTGGCTTAAAATTAGGATTAAAGGTAAGTAGCTGAAATGCTGCAGCCTTAATTGAGCACGTGCTCTGATAATGAGCTGCAGGACTGATAGTGTTTGTGTTTGGTGCTGATTTATGTGATGCAACGAGGATGTGAGAAATTTGTTGCTTCCAAAATGTTGAAGTTTTAAATTATTTTCCCTAGCTATTTTTACACACAATCATGCTGCTTCTTAAAAAAGTCAGATGATGGTGGGAAAAAAAGCGATCTCGCTGGTCCGCTGTTGCTTAACCTGACTGAGTCTCTGGAAAGCTGAATTCTGAGAACAAGGCAAAGGTGTGTACATATTTGATTGGCATTGCCTTGTGTTCACTCTGAGAGGAAAAAAAAATCTGTTAAAATACCAGCAAAAAAAAAGTAGCAGTAAAGGGAGCAGCACTAACTCTGGGTTAGGTTCACAGAAGTTTCTTAGTAGTTTTGATGCTACTGTGTGGGCCAACAGCATGCATGTAGATTCAAGGAATTAAAAACAATAAATGATGTGTTGAGCTGATGTGCAAAGCTGTTAGGGATGCATTGCTGAAGCATGTAACATGGTGCTTACTTTTGTGGCTTGCATTACGTGCTGTGTCAGTTATGGAAGGAAATCTAAAACTGGCATGTTAGGTGCTTAAGGCATGTGGAAATTGAATTTCTTTTTGTAAAAGTGGTGCTCAAAGTTCAGCTGAGACCCTGAGTTCAGATGCAAGCATCTTGCCTGAGCAGTAGCATTTTATGGTGACAGATTCCAACGTGGGCAAAGCCATGCCCCGTCCCCCGTTTGAAATGAGCTTTACCAGCAAAAGCACAAGTAGGTGCAAGTCGTCCCTCACTGTCCCTGTTACTGACTCTAGTGCCTAAGGAAGGGCAAATGTTGCCTTTGCTCATGATTTCAAGTACCCAATTGTTTTAACCTCGGGTAATCACTTGTGTAACCCAGCTAATCCTTAGACCTGTCTGGGTACTTTGCTCACCAGCCTCTTTATTGTTGGCAACAGGTGAGAAGGAGATCCTGATTTTAGTGTTCAGTTGTGTGGTTACGTGAGATGTTTAATTCTAAACTGAGCAAATGTGAATAGGAGCCTGCTCCTGCAGGCTGCCCATCAGCTTTGTGGTGCCATCTTCCCCGTATTCTGTAACAGAACTGTGAGCTAGATGACATGTTGAGGGCTCCATGTATGGAGTCTCTTAGGTTGCAAGGCTACGTCGTTTTGTCACTAAAGGTACAATGGCTGTATTATAGTTCTCATATCTTGAACAGGCGCTGTAGCACAAAGCAGGATTTGTGAGAATAGAATGGGCTTGGATGTAAAATGAACGTTCCAAAATGGAAGTGGAAAAGGGAGGATTGTTCAAGTGTCATTGTTCTTCCTCTCAGTCAATGGTTCTCTTCTTGGAAGGCTCAGTGGGTGGCTGTTTGTGTTAGTAACTTACTGGGATGTGTGAAAGTTGCCTAACACCAGTTACTGGCTTTAAGTGTCCTGTTGTACTTTGCTAGCATGCTGCAGGTGTAAAGAATAAGTCTGTTACATGAATATCACTTGTAAATAAAGGTGTATTTCAGCGCTCCTTGTACATGTGCAAAGCCTTCTGCATCCAAACGTTTCTTCTGGCTGATCGTGGTCTTATGCTGAAATTAGTTGATAGGATTTTGGGGGACAAAAATCCAGTTTTTGTTTCACGATGTATTAGTATGCACAGAAAGTGTCTGAATCCAAACAGAAAATGACCATGGGTATCTCATATAGGGACAGATACCTGGCATTAATGATTTTTTTTCTAAAGATCATTATGTTATTTTTTGTTTATATTCTTTCATACATACTTAGCAGTTTATTGGTGTGATTAATACGTGTTTGTAGGGTGTTGGGAATTAGAGTGCAAAACAACAACCTCAGCTTTGATGTTAGAAGGTTCTCCCATTTGTTGGTGGTATGGTTATGTGGAAGTATGCAGCAAGCAGAAAGGTTTTGAGTCTGTTTAAAGGACGTCAGTTCTGTTGGATGTAATTTTGGAGCCACAAGGACTTCTTTCAGGAAGCAGAAGAGTTGTAACTCTGAACTTCTTAGTAATATACGGACTGATTTATATTAGATACACATCTTGGTTGAAAGATGTGGCTTTCATGTTTCATGCTCAATTTTAATCTATAATTTTTGAAGCAATGCACTTGATATATATTATAATAATAATAAATTTTATTGTATCTTTTCCAGAGTTAGGATTTAAATTCTTCTTTATACAAGGAAATCTACTCATGGTGTTCGGACTGCAAATTTACAGGATTTGAACGCTGGAAAATTCCAGGCTGCAGGTATTATTCTGTCTCCTCACATATTTATCCTCATTGCTGTACAAGATGAAGCTTCTCTAGAGATAGTGTGTGTGTGTGGTCCTAGTAGCATGATGCGTGTGCTCAAATGGATCTCATTTTTCTTGCATGATCTTAACTTTGACATTTCCTCCATATTCATTGCATATTTTTAAGCCACTATGCTTTTCATGATTATTTCCTACAGTTTATAATGGAAGTTGTAGAAAATAAACTGTTTCCTTCTTATGAGGCATAGTTAATCATGTTTGAACCTTCATCACTGTAGCACAGTTTAACTATGTCAAAAATGGCATCTGTGGTAAGAAATGGTGAATTGGGATGGGCAGGTAAAAGCCGGAGCTGGGAGGTGGTTGTGAAGGAGCCCAGGTTGTCTTCTGTCCTTCACCTCCTGTGCTTACCCACATCCCAAGTGCTGGGATGTCCCAGCTCGCTGCGATGTGCAGCGGCTCTGTGCTGTGTTCTGCTGACAGCACGCATCTGGCTCCTTGCTGCTGCTGTGCTGCTTGGTGGTTAGCTGCTGAGTTCTTCTCCTGCCAAGCTGCAAGTGAAAGAAGGGATGCAACACCGTGTCTCTAAACTGAATTTCACAGACAAAGCCACAGCACTTCTCTTGCCTGTGAACTTTGAATTGCTGCATACCGGTGAGTTACAATGAGTTACAGTGTGGGTGGCTATCAAAATGATTTGTAAGGACCAATGTAATTTTAAAAATCACATAAGGCACATATTAGCAGCTTTATCGGATGGCAAGAAACATTTGAAATACGTTTTTAAAAATCAGTTTTTTAAGATTCATAGAAAAATTTATTTTCACATGTACAAAGGTCCAACAATACTCCTGCACATAACTTCTATTTTTTCATTTTTCAGCTGTTCAACTAAGTCACGTTTCTGGGCGAGAGAACGCACGGTTTTAGATCTCTGGATGAGGTCTGGAACTTAGTGAGCTCTGTCACTTTAACCTAATATGGCTAAGAGCAATACTTCTTCCCAGTGCCGATGCTCTGCTCAAGTTTAGAAATAACACAATCTTCGGAACTCCAACAGAACTTCTTTTGTTGTTCTTTCAGGAAGAACCTGCAATCAAAATGTACTCCTTTTGTAAATAAATAATGCAGTGCATTTTCTATCTATCTGTCGTCCATTTGACTTAGAGATTGAGCTTTGACTAAGCGATTAATTAACGTGTTTGTATGACTTGTTTGTTTTTCTGCCAAACTTCAGCTCCACTGGATCAGGTTACTCACAGGGGCTGGCCTTGCCTTTTGTACCTTAAGGCAGGAGCGATGAGAAAATTGATCGTCTCATTAATTATCCTCATAATTCAGTATTACTCCTGCAAACCCTACCTACAGTCTTTTGATTCCCTTTAATCTTGTTGTTGATCGCTGATTATTTACCCTTCCAAGTTTAACTCTAGAAACTAGTTATGCTGTACAATAAAACCTAATTAAATAAGACATTTGAATGAGTTTAGGAGATGACAGCTGTTTTGCTGCTTATGTATAATTGGAGGGAAAGGCGGTGCCTGATGTGAAGCAGTTGTGAAAGGACTTGTTTTTCTCTGAAAGATGGTTATGTCAGCTTGTGTGGCATTGTGACTGCTGATCTAAAAGCTTTAAAGCACTTGTGTTTATTATTTAGAAATAATCAATGTTATCTCCCAACAAGTTACATTTTTATTAAACTGAGAACAGAAACTCAAGAGACCAATACTGGTAGATTAAAAATGAAAATAATATTCTGCTGTTAGAAGCCAGGAAGAAATTGCTTTTCATTTATTTCCCATCGTGTAGTATCCAGAAGAAGTAAAGTCTTTAGCTTTAGATAATGAATGTTTGTGCATGTGGCCAGCGTTCTGCTTGAACTGAGAGGTTGAATAAATGTGGAATAAGAAGTGAAGTTTCCTTGGCTAATACACTCTCTTTTATACTGTAGGCCATTAGACAAACAAATCTGCAATCTCAGCTAGAACTTGCTTGAGAAGCAGTGTTACTGACAGCACATTCTTTGCAGAGAACTGGAAACTGCATCTCTTTTTTTTGGCGTGCAGCTTATCTCGCTTATCAGGAAGTAAATATTGATGGATGCTTTTTCAATTAGATAGCTGTCCTTTTGTATAAACATGTGTAAAACATTCATGTGTATGATTGCTAGTAGATTTCCACTTTTCAACTGGTATTTCATGGCAGCTGCCCTAAAGAGGCCCTGTAGCATCTGAAATTGCTAGTGAGTGGGAAGAAAATCAGTTATTTGGTGGCATAGTTCGTACGACTTGTGTAGTAGATTTTCTCTCCTCGTAGAGGAGCTTTAAATAGTTCTTACTGGAGAAACAAACGTATTTTAAAATGGACAGATAGGAAAATCTAGGCCCTGTTACATAAATGAAAGAGTATTTTTTTAAAAAACAGTTATTCCGGAAAGCTTCACCAACTTTGTTTTCACAAGGGAGACTGCTGGGATAGCTAAGATATATATGTTCTTTGAAACACTTCATTGCCACACTGAAATTGTTTCAGCAAAAAACAAAAGAACGTCATATTTTACAGCAAAGTATTACCTAAAATGACTGGATGGGCTTGCAATAATTCTCTGACAGCTTCATCATATATGACAATGTCTAAGTAATTTCCCTGTTGTATGTTCTTCCAAGAGTCCCTACAATTGTCAGTTAAATGCTAAATAACACATAGCATAATATTTTCCTTCATCGTTGGCAGGCCTGGTGCGTGGTAGGGTGGGCAGTGAGGGGGCAGAGTGATTTGTCAGGTGAGGAGTGCTGGTTTGTGCGTACATTGGCTTTCTCTGTCTGGCAATAATATTCAGCATCAAGCAGTGTCCAGCAGTTCATTGACGTGTAGGTTTTATGTGTGGGTCGCAGAAGTCATTGTAATTTCAACTAAGAAGCTTAGCAGATATGCATGACCAGACTAGAGCAGCACCAGCGCAGGTTTTACACTGCACTGAATATTATTTGTATGCTCAAATACAACAGTAAGTACCTGAAATACACTTTGATTGCATGTAAGATCCATCAACAGCCCACTACAACATGTACGTGTCCTCTGTGGCCTCACCCTCACTGGGCTGGTCTGACCAGGCTCTCCCAGACTGAGCTTCAGCCCTTGGGTCCCATCAGGCATCTCAGCGTTGGCTGGGATGGAACAGCCTGCGGGACTCAGTGTGTCAAAACCACTCCTCACATTCCCCTTTGAAACTCTCATTTCTGTGATGCTGTTTGGTGGGTAAATAGCTGCTTGTAGCAGAGAACTGATTTGTTGTCTGGAAGCTTACATGATGAATTGCACTAGGCCCATCATCAGATGCCCAAAGACAACTTGCTACAGGTAGGTTGCGTGTGAAAGGAACCATGTCTTCCCAGGGGACAGAAATGTTGGTGTTTGCAATCGTTCTGCCAACCAGACTTCTAGCCCGTGAGAGCAAGTGAGCGATATGACAGTAGATGCTCTACTTCAGCTGAGGGATTGAGTTAATCTCTGCTAAGGTTTTGGAGCTTCCTCAAGCCCTTGCACTTATCTCAGTGCTCTCTGGATTGGGCTCCCGCCAGGCAGCAGCTATAGCAAATCCCCTGCAGTCACTTGGTGGAGATAGAGGAGGTAGACATGAGGCAGGTGCTGTTACTGTGCAGAGAAATGTGCTCTGATGTACCTCACTGGTCCTCCCATTGGTGTCTTGTGTCACTCCTATCTAGGAAGGAGCATGAGGGAAAAGGGTTTGTATGCCACAGCAACATGGAATCAGTCTTTCTCACAACTCCATTAAAATCTCTCAGATAGAGATCTTCAGATCTGCCCTGAGCCAGCTATGCTTACTTTTTTTTCTACAGACTCTAAGTATATCACCAGTATTTTACAGCTAGCCCTGGAGGCATTTTACAGCTTTGAAAATGGCACTGACATTTGGTCACCTTGAGATCTTCAGTGGAATATAATACATATATATATTTCCAAATTTAACCCTGGATCCAGATTTATCTGCTGTTCAGATATGTTTCGCTCTATTCACTACCACCATTATGCATTTGACTCTCATAAACATTAATGCGCTTATTCCCATCACGTAGGGTTGAAATGTTGGGTAGTTTCCAGTGGCAGTGAATACAGTTGAAGCTGGAAGGAAGGAGGAGAGAGTAACGTCTTATGGTGGGGAATGGTACCTGAGTGTTTAAAGACAAGAAAAGGCAAACAGACAAACAAACAGCTATTGATATGGACGTTTTAACTACCAGTCTTCTTTTTTTTCCCCTGAAGTGAAGCTGTGATATGAGGCCAGATCTTATGTATAGGTTGCTTTTCCATGCAGACATCTGTAGTGATTGTGGATGAGTAAAAATAAAAGAATAGATGTTACATTTTCTGTACACGCCAAAAAGATTAAGAATGGATTTCTGTCCTCTCACTACTAAAAAGATTAACTCTTGTCAGGAAAATGTTCAGCCTGGAAGCCTTCTCTAGAGAGCTTTTGTTCTTGCTAAATATTCCTTAATACTGAGTGTGCACGCTTAGACATTTGCTAAACACCATGAAGGATCGGTTCTCTGCGGAACAAAAGCAAGGCATCTGTCTCTGAGATTCACGCGTAGCGTGAGAGGAAACCTTCATTCCGAGTGGCCTGACCTGGGGGTTCTGCATATTGGTTACGACTTTACCTTCATTTCCTTGGCATAAAAATGTTTTTCTCATTTTTTTACAAAGCGTTACCTTTTCCCTCCCAGAGATAACGTATGAATAGAGATCTTGACTCTTGGGAGTGAAGTCCAAAGTATATTTTAGAAATTTTGTGCCTAATAAGATTTGACTTATGTGTTGTTTTCAGTTTTACAAAATTAATGATGTAATTCAAGCACACAGCTGGGACTCTGTGAAAACTAAGTTCCTGAAGTATTAATTCCACCATTATAGCTTTTCTAAGTAAGTGTTTACAGCTGTATTAGGGTTGATAAGTAGTAAGGGAATTCTCAGCAGGAAATATTACATGAATAGGATGTTATAAAAGTCCAACACTTCATGTGTACTTTGCTGTAAATTTACAGCTTGAATTTGGTAGGGGAAAAAGAGAATTTGGAATGAAGCTTATTTGGGCTCTTTGCTGCCATGCTAGTGGGGAGATCATCCCAGCAAAATATGATATCCAGTTCCCTTCCTGAAGGAGCAGCCCTTGCCTCTGCTTAGTGCAGATGTGTGGAGCCTTTTGGCGCAGAGTCCTGAAGGAAATCCTGGAAGGATGGAGTGCAGTGGCTGTGGTGGTGTGGAAGTCAGCATCATCACCTGTACATTATGTGAAATGTTGTTTCCTATCTTTTCTTCCCTCTGTGCTGCTCAGTGGGATGAAGGATGAAGGTTACTCTGCTGGCCTTGTGCTGTGTCTGCAAACCTGGTGCAGCTCAGACCCCCGTCCGGCTCAGCGTGGGTGCAGCACTGCTGTGCGCAGGCAGGTCCAGCGCCAGCCCCCAGGAGCACAGGTCAGCCTTCAGCAGCGGGCTTCGGCCTTAGGAGCCAGATTTGAAGGCGCCCATACTTTGTGCAGAGCTGCTGTGTGGCAGTCTTACAGTGCTAAAATGATTGTATGAGGAGTTTGCAGCCCCGGG
Organism: Penelope pileata; assembly: GCA_013396635.1. Classification (NCBI taxonomy): domain Eukaryota; kingdom Metazoa; phylum Chordata; class Aves; order Galliformes; family Cracidae; genus Penelope; species Penelope pileata. Next base: position 414,009 of record WBMW01004897.1, read on the forward strand.
AGAGCGTTGAAGGTACTGTATTATAGACCTATAAAACTCCCATATACGACTAAACTGCCACTTAATAGGAAATTGTGGTGACTGTAAACAGGAAAATGGTATAGCAGTTATAAATAACTCACTTCACAGCAATTATTGTGGAAGAAAAAGGGAATTACATGACAGCAGTTCATTTCAGGCCCCTGGCCGAAACAACGTTTCTGCTTTGCAGCCCTTGGGATTCAGAGTGCTGAGCTGCCCCCATGTACAGAGTGCTGTGCCAGAGCTGCAGAGCTCAGAAGATTGACCTAGCATAACAAAGTGTTCCACCGTAATGTTGATGTGGAACAGTTAAACTTTTTTTTTTCTCTTCTGAAGGTCTAGGGGTAAGTTGCCTGTTCCTAAATCATGTGCAAGCTTTAAAGGTCAAGATGTAGCTTCTGATGCACATGCAAAAAGAGCTTCTTTGCTCTGACTACTGGAGGAATCTGGCTTTCACCACCCATTATCCCAGGTAGGGCTGTCACTGTCCCACCAGTATGTGCTCAGCATCTTCTCCCTATTCTTCTGCCAACCTATAGTCATGCTCTGCTCCTGATAGTTCTTCCCTCTCCCTTTTTCTAGAATGCCTTAGTTCCAGATCACTTCAGTTCACTGTTGAGCTGTCCAGAGCTGTACCAGAGATTGTTGGACCATTGTGTTCTGCTTCTCCTGCATCACTAGGGATCAGAGAAGCAGGCACTGGGGACCAGGCAGCCACCGAGGAAGTCACCAGCATCCCCATAGACCAGAGCCTGCAGCCTGGCCTGCGAGCAGGGGAGTAAAGCAACCGGGTAAGCAGAGCAGCTGATTAGCCTGCTGATGCATTGGCTATGTCTGCCTAAAAGCACAGAAGTCTGCCAGGCTATGGTACCTGCTACCTCTTCATCCTTGGAAAACACAGTGTTTTGTGATGTTTGTATCATTTTACTTTTAAAAAGTCATGTTTGACAGCAAATTCTTCTGCTTTTGGGTCATCTTGTGTTCTACATTGCACCTTATAAACCTGTCCCCATGACTGGGAGCTGTAAGTTCCCTGAAATGGCACAGCTATTCACCTGCTTTAACTCAATTGTACACATCAGAGATGCAAGCAACAATTTTCTCACAGCATTAGCGTGCCATGAACTACAGCTAACGTGCTTTATAAACAGGAGAAAGTACAATGGAGCTGCTATGACTCATGGTAGGTTTGATACACACAATTTATTTTTCCTGTTTTTCTGTGCTTGTAAATTGCTAATTCATGATAGGTGCAATTGAAACATTTGACATTTCTAGTTTTCTGTTCTCCTAGGCTCCTTTTGCTGTTTTTCTTTTGGTGGTAACCCTTTCTGGCAAACTTTCTTTGAATTTGTTTGTGAGTAGGTACTTGTGCATGTGGCTATATACTGAGGTATAACATTTATCCTAAAGATTGTAGTAAGAGAAAAACACAGCATTTAGTTATGGAAATGTAAGTATTTGCAGGTTAAACTGAGAACTCCTGCAACGGATCCAGTTATTAACTGTTATGCTATAAGCAGTCTCGATAAAAGCCAAAAGAAGTATCTTATGTTCAAATATGTAATAATTAAAATCCCTTAATAAGCATAACATTGCAATGCTGGTCTCTCATTTGAACAGAATGATGTCTTTGACATGATTAGCATCTTTAAAAATACGTGCATTTCATATAGTTTATCATTAAAACAACATTTCTTTCAGTGAAGTTCACAAGGGTCAAAAAGACAGAGACTTGCTGAACTTTTATTTGTATATGCTCTGGCCAGGGCAGGATGCCATGCCAGCTCTTTGATAATAATCATTTGCATAATAAGTTCCCTCCTCTCAGGGTATTTCATGTAATTAATTTCTTTCATCTCTTATCTCGAAAAAGATGAAGGATAGAAACATATTCATCGAGGTTTTTGTCCCAAAACACGAGTTGTTTATTGCAACATCTTTTCACTGCCTTTAGAAAACATAAGGAGATGAAAAACCTCAGAATATTACACTGACAGATGAGATTGAATATTTTTTTTACCTTATATAACTGGATAAACAATTTTGTAGGAAAATAGCATTATCATCATATGTTATTCTCTCAAGCAGTATGTGCATAAATAATCCTCAGCAGAAATGCTCTTAGAAAATGAGAAGTGAGTTCTGCTGAATACCTTTGACTTTCAGTTCTAGCTCTGCAGATGTATATTGAAATAATGGGGTACCCTACTATTTCACCCCCTCAGAAAAATCGGTCCCCTTTAAGTAAGTGTCACACGTGGCTACATTTTGCTGCAATGATAACTCATGATTGCTTCTCCAATGTTCAGAACTCTTGATGCTCACAGTGCTGAGCCTGTAAATAAGTGAATCAGACACCTGAATAATGGGAATGAGAATAACAGTAATGTTATTCGTGATGTTTCTGCTGTTTCATTCCTCTCTGCAGTTTCTCACAAGTTTTGGCCAAACAGAAGTCTAGCTCAGGTTTAAAAGCCAGTTGTGAGCTAAACATGCTTTTGCTAAACTTTGGCACTGCCTTCCTTTTTCATTGCTTTCAGTTAGTATGGCAGAGAAGTGCATCAACCTTGCAAAGAGACACCATCTTAATTTGTCACGTATGTCACTACAGACGGATGCTTATGATGGAGGAATTCAGTAGCTTCTTAAAGAGATCAACGGATTACATTACAGTTTGAAGGGAGCATTACTAGAAGATTAGAAGCCTCTTTTAATGACTGAGATTAAAAGCACTAAAAATCTAAGCTGCTGCATTGCTCGATTTGCAAAGATATAGGTATGTGGGTTCCAAGTGCACTTTCTAACCTTATGAATAGATGTGGTTTTGGCTGATGTGGAGGACCAGAGTTGGTGCCAGAATTCTTAAACATACCCAGAACACCTGTTATAAACACACTGTGAGCGCATACTAATGTTGTTAGAGACGAGGAGAATCAAAGCTTAGCTTTACTACACATTGAGGGGAAAAAAAAGCTGATATGGTGAACTATTCTGAAGTACAATGTTTAGTTCAACAAAAAAATGAAATATATATGGAAACTGTTTTTGAAGTTATTTTCAGTTGTACTGTAATTAGTGCAATAGACTTCAACCAGAGTGCAGTTAATGCCACGTATATGCTGTGATTCTTTAAAGCCTGAGTTTGTTAAAAGGTATACTAGAATGTGCTTCTACTTGTAATGTTTTTCAATTTTTCATATGTATAATTAAGATCAAACAACTGCATTCCTCTAATGATGTACAATTGGATGGAAAATGGCTGTCATTGTGACAGTACATGCAAAATAATTGCTGCAGTCCTCTAAAACAGCAACGCTTGGAACAAACCTAACACATTTGCAATATACAGCTGGGCCCTTGGACCCAAGTGGGTGGTATCTGAGTTCAACATTTTAAATATTCAGTTCTACAGTCTAAAAAATGTTTTTATCCAGTAACAGTGCTCCTCTAAAGTGATTCGTTTGTCAGAGCTGTGGTTTTGATCCAAAACTAAACCCCAGAATTTGTACACTCTTGGCAGCTTGGAGCCGGTTCTGAAAATAACTTAAGGGTTATAGATTCTATCAGTCCTTTCCAGATATTTTGTAGTCTTTCCAGGAATTGCCCCTTCGGCCCCTTCACCCTCATAGTGAAGAATTTCTTCCTAACATCTAATCCGAACCTACCCTCTCGTAGTTTAAAATTGTTACCCTCAGATGCTCACACTGATCAGCATACCTAAGTAAACTTGGAAGAATTTCTTCAGCTTGTGTTTAGCTTTGAACATTGCTGCTCTGTTTGGGAGCAGAGGAAAGGCCTGAAAGATTTTTCCCTTCCTTATCAATTGGTCTATAGAAGATGTTCCTCTTCCCTCAAACCCTTCCTTTCTCACACCCTTGGACATTCATGGTGGTAACAACTTTTGTCCAAGAAAGGACATCGTTTGGAATGGCATCGTTTGAATGACTGCTCTTCCTTCATTTCATTTTTAGATTGTATTTAGTGTCAGTAACAGGCTTAAGCTTTACTAGCGCTGAATCCCAAGTGCAGCGGAAGTTAAGGCTATGAGGTTAGGGTAACAGGGTAAGTAGGCCAATAGGTAATTATGATAAGAAGGTTAGTAAAATTAGTAGCAGCAATAAATGGCTAAAGTTATGCTACCTGAGTTCTTTGTTCTACATTTTGTCAGTGATCGTTTTCTTAGAATTATTTACTAGAAACTGCAGAAAATTGTTAAACGCTCTTGCTGTCATAAAAGTGAAAATTAAGCGACAGCGATGGGGGCAACTGTGAGGTTTGATGTGAAAAGGATGATGTAACTGGCATTAGTAAAGTGGAATGTTTTACATTGAGTGCTACAGTAGATGGACATTACTGAGTACTTTAAGTCCAAAACAAAAATTAATGCAAATGGAAGGATAAGAAAGGTTTAAGCAGCAACACATCCAAAGCAAAACAAGACCTGTAGCTGACATGACTAAAGGGAGGCACCGGGTTAGCAGTTTGGTGCATCTATAATCAATGTTTGAACACAGCTCGTGTTCAACAACAGAGATGTGAAATTCCAGATGAAATATAGAGCTCTATTTTATTTCAATCTCTTTTCTTCTATTATTTTTCATGCTTGTTCCTCTTAGCACTGAAGTCTGGATGACTTTGGGCTTAGGCCAGCATATGTGAACTGTCCGCTTCCAGACAGGATGCAAGTCAAGTAATTCATGGGCTACTAATTCTCTGGTTTCCAAGTGCAAAGATGTTCTTCCATAACTGTCCTTGTTGCCTGGCAAAGCATGTAGGTGCAAAGAACCACAGACACATAGGTTGAAAGAGAAATGACCACACAAAGAAGGACACAGCTTTGCCATGAAATTTCACAGATGAAATGCCAGGGAAATCTTCAGAGAACACATCACAGTTGGTTATTCTGTTTTCTTGCTATTGCTGATGTTATTCTTTTGTCCACACGATGCTAGAAGTTAAAGTGAAAAGTAATGCCTATATCCTTGTCCCAAAGATCCTTGTCTGAAAAACATACAGCTTAAATCATTGGTCTTATAGCCTGGTCAAAGTATACCAGTTTTTAGTTTTATCTGTGTTAGTAGAAGTCACTAGGCAAGGATGGATGATACTCTACCATTTTCTTAAAAGATAAGGAAAACAGTGATCAGTGAACAGGAAAACTGTGTTATTACAGAAATGATACATTCCTGAAGAGTTTATTGTAGGAAGGCTCTAACAACAGTTCACTTGTAGTGGGGAGAAGAGGATCACAGGAGAGGGTATGACTGCAGCTTGTCCCTCAGCACCTCCTGCAGTGCCTGCTCCAGGTGCTGCAGGAGGAGGGACGTGCACCTCTGTCCTCCGTGTCTCTGCAGGGGCTGTGTCCAGGCTCTGCTCTGCACATCTGCTCTGGACACTTCCAGAAGTGTCTCACAGGGACTGTTCAGGCAAAGTAGCCCTAAGCTCATGGAAGTGCGCAAGTTTTCTTTTTGAAATGAAACAATCAACTTCAGAGGCAGATCTACGTGTAAAGCTGTTTGCCTGGAGGATGAAAGAAATTTCTCTTGCTGGAAGGGAAAGCTTCAGTGTCAAAATGATCACATGGAGTTTGAATCCCTCATGCTTCACTCTGGTAACGTGTGATAGGTGAGCCTTGGGAAAGCTCACTTACTTCCTAGCATGTTCTTAATCCTGTTGGTTTAGATTTTCTTCTTTCTGTTCTGTATTGCACAAGAATATATCACTTTGTCGATGGTTGGGGCATGTCAACTGCTAAGTTGAATGTTCTGTGAATGGAGCACTGTGGTATCTGCTGTTCTTCGTGGAAGGCTGCATTCCTATGTATGATCTCAGTTGCCTCTACTAGCAAGAGAACTTCTGGAGAAGCCTCAGGAAAGAGAAGCAAGAAAACACAGGCATTGTGCTTCCCAGAGGAAAACGAAGGGAAAAAGGACATCAGTTCTCAGAGGGTTAGTATCTCCAGAAAGATTATTCAAACCACTCTTCTTCCCGATTATCTTTTACTTTGCAAGTGTCTCTTTCTATTAGAGAAGAAAAGTACAAGTTCTGCAGGGATGCCAGATCTACCAGAGCAGGTGCAAACCTGATCTGAATAGTGAAGATCTACACGTGAACAGTTTTTTGTAATTTCAGTTAAGATATGGTTAGAATCCCTCAAGACCTACAGGGATGTCTAGTTGTGTGCTTAAACATGACCTCAAATTAATCAGAAATTACATGCCTATATGTACTAGGTACAGCACCTATATGTATATAGGTCCTGACAGAGACTGTGATAAGCACTGTGTAAACAGGCAGCACAGCCAGTCTGTGCTTCAGAGAGCTTGCACAGATGAAAAACAACTTGTAGCAGATGAGTGAAATGAGCCAAATGATTTTTTGTTCTGAAAAAATCAGAATAATGAAATGAATAGTTTAGTCAAAGTACAGCTTACTGCCTGGGGACACGCTTTGTAGTCAATGTTGTAGCACCCACACTTTTGAAAACAAAGCGTGTAAGAAACATGTATCCTAAGATGTTTATCCAGTTTTTAAAGATTTTCATCCAGTTTTTAAAAACATTTATCCAGTACAAAGGCATCCATGCATGCACATATACACACATGCACAAATGTTCAGGTGCTTATCAGAGGTCAAAATACATTGCTGACAGCAATTACAGGTTCAGAAATAACACTACATTACTTAGTAGAAGTATAAACAGAATGAAATACAAACTTTAAATGATCTTTCTTGTAGCCAAATCTGGAATTTTCTGAAGTTTCACCTTAAAAATTCTTCATTATCTGTTGCTTTGCTGTGAATCAAAATGTGTCCTGCATGACTACTATGGAGTGATTCACTTGGGTTTCTCATACCCCATGGAGTACAAAGGATTCAGCACTAAAGTATATTTTACACAGCTAACTGTTGCCTCTGAGGTTCAACTAGAGGCTGTTGGGTTTGCAGCAGGGATTGTAAGTTTGCAACACAAACCTGAATTGTGCACACATAAGATTTCTTGGGGCTTCAGTCTTCTCTGTGCTGTCCTTGCTTCAGAAGTTGAGATTGTGGCCCTTGGCTTGTCTGCCAAGAGCTTCTCCAACGATCCCATTTAGAAATTTGAGAAAAAAAAAATCTTCTCCCTTTAAAATAAGAAGGCAAGGGCTGGGTAATGAAATTATGTGTATTAAATGCCGTCACTTCTTTATGTAAAATATGAGAAGCATGGTGGTCATTCTGTACAGCCTAGATGATTTTTTTGAGACTGCTAAGGAGGTAAGGTAGTTAATAAACCTAAGTACTGATGCTTTTGCTTGGACAAATTCTGTTTCTTACCAGGTGGCTCTGCATATCACTATGGAAATAAACTGCTATAGTGGGAGTCGTGTTTACTCTTTGGATGACTCCTCTCTCTGTGACTTGTAATTGCTAAGTGGTGGGATGCTTCGCTTTAACACAAGAGAAGAACACAGGGCAAATGAGACAGTGATGGGAGGCAGGCGCATTCAGTTTGTTGTACTTCCATCTTGCAAAAGGCATTGTTAAAATCTTCAGCATTTCCATAGTTGAGTGGAAGCAAAGTAACATGTTTTAAGATTTGTAGTATCCTAAATGGAGGATAAAATGGACAGGGTTTTGATCTTCTTAGCATTATGTAACAAAGCTGATTCTAGTATCTTGCTTAGCTCTACAGAAAAATTAACATGGATTTTGATCCCAATAAAAGAAAAAAAAAGCCCAGATAACTAGAACAGTAATTAAAGATAAACTATGTAATAGTAAATAACTTCCAGAGGACATTTATTTAAAAACTGCTGGCATAGAATTGGATGAGATGAAGTAAGGTGGCCTACTAATTAAAGGATGATTATGATGATGTAATTATTAATGTTGCTATGAAATTTAAACCCAAGAGTTCAGAACAGAGAAATGACAGCTAGCAGCTGTAATTCTTCCCTAATGTGACATCATGTCAGCCTTCTTTTAAACCTGAGTCTGACCCTGCTGACTGTGCCAGTGCAGTCAATTCTTTGTACATATTCTAAGTTGCCCCTCCTCAGTTGATTCTTCACACATGTGTGGATGAGGTTCCTGTGTCTCAATGAAGGAAGAGATATTTGAGTATTGTATGAATAGTTATTAAGAAATCAAACCTCAGGTGGAAATGAAAATAAAAAATTCCTCAGGGAAATAGAGTGAAATGGCTGCTATATAAGGCAGGAAACCATTTGTCAATTGGAGAAACCCAGCATCAGTGACTGAGTGGAGGCAGTTAAAAGGTGGCTGGGGAGCAGGATCACAGAATCAATCACAGGGATTGGAAGGGACCTCTGGAGATCATCAAGTCCAATCTCCTGCTAAAAGCAGGAATGCGTGTGCATCTGCAAGAGGGGTTAACTCCAGCTGTGCATGGGTTGCAAACACACAATTGAGACAATTTGTTAAACAGAAGCAACACAGTGGCATCAAGTAGATGTGGAAACTCATGCACGTGATAAATTTGATTCCAGGTTTTTTATTTTTTGCTTTGGATCTTGGAAATTCATCTCTAAGACAAAGATCATGGTGTTTTGACACTGGTATTCCCGCAGCCCATCATCTTCTTCCACTAACAGACGGACACCAGAGCATCATCTAGCTGTCATGCAGCTGTTCCATGCTCTCTTGCTGCCACACCATTCATGTCTGCCTTGCATTCTCCATCCCTTTTGAGCATTTTCTGAGACGTTGTCATTGGGGCTTTCTTTGTCTAGAAAATACGGTTATGGCTGGTTATTTTTGGTGTGGAAGCTGAGAATTCACAAGCATATATGGTAAAACTTATAAGAATGGGTCTAAGGTAACTATTTTAGTATTTTAATCAAGATAATGTATTACAAAATAGTTAGAAAAGCATAGCTGCACTTATTGCATTGGATAGGTTCTGTAGGCCTTTAAGGCTACGCTTGTAATCTAATTAATGCCAGGATCTAAGCCCAGGCTAATAACTGGATTGTTAGTTCAGTTCCTGGCGTGGTTTTGGCATGTGCCGACTAGCACATTCCCCAGCAATGCTTGGATCCAGTCCAGAGCTCAGCTTCCGCTGGGCACTGCTCCCGGATGGCAGGAGATGCAAGCCAGACCATGTCCCTTGGTCTCAAGGCCAGAGGATGAGCCTTGACCTCTTCTATTTGCTAATGTAGTAGTGGCCTAATATTCTTAAGTTGGTTTCCAATGGAAATGCCAATGCCTACTTGTCAAGATAGAATAGCTCAGCGCTGCCACCATAGTGTACAGCAGAGGGACAGGATCTGTCTTTGAGGAACAAAGTATATGGTGTATTGTTGTACAAAATAACCTATGTAAAGATCTCCCTTCATGAAAACAAAACTTAATGTGGAATCCCATGAAGAATTAGTGACAGAGAAAACATTCAGGGTAGTATGGAGTAGCTGGGAGAAGTACCTAGGGATGGTGTTCCCTGGCTGGGTCCATGCCACCACAGATGCGCGTAAATTCAAGCGCTGCAGCTGAGGGAAGCGAAGTGAAAGAAAGAAGAGTAGCAGCAAAACCAGGGAAAATGATACAGCCTCCTTTGTCCTTTTGCTGTTCTCTTCCGATTCTGTGATTTATGTCTCTGCTGGGAAACCTGTAAATGAATGAAGCCATTTGTTGTGCTAAGTGAATCAGCAACGTTCAACAGCTGGACATAGTGGAATGGAAATGTAATAAGGACTTCTTTGTGAATTGAACTTGTTTCTTTGCAAGTGTTTTCTTGCAAGATGCTGCCTGAAGTGATCCAGTGAATTATGATGTTTGTCACCAAAAAAAATGTTGGGCCAACAACTAACCATAACAAATAATAATTCCTTTCTTTGCTTTATTGCATTTACATAAGGGAGACTAATCCTGATGGGATAAGTCAGTTTTTGAGGTATGTGTTCAGTTTGAATTGAAGCCTGTGCGTATTTGCAGATTGAACAAAGAGGAAATACTAATCTGGTAATAAAGCCTCTTATTCTAATATGTACACAACAGTCGTAATGTAGGTCTTGTGGAGGAAAGTAAAAGGGTTGAGATAACGTGATTTGAGAACAAAGAAATAGGTTGTTGTGTTTATTGGATTTTGAACAGGAAATGAAAAATACAGAAAGCATATTTTGAATAAACTATAATTTGATGGAGAATGGTTTCTTCAATGTGGCCAAATGTATTTCAACATTTGTGGCATTGCAAAATACTGAAGTTATGATTCAGATTTTAAAGTCCATGAGTTATATGACTGCATCATAAGCAGCATATCCATGCAAAACATTTTGATAATCAGCAATACTGCGAGAAGAAAATTGTATGCATTACAACTTAATTTGATTTTTGGTAACCTAATTACATTTTTAAAGTTAGCACAGTGCACTGAGGGCACTAATAGTAATAAAACATTCGTCTTCTAGTTACAAAGTGCTGGTGAAAATTGCCATTGCTTCCAAGTGTATATGGAAATGAGATTTGTTTATTTTTATGTGGTTATGTGCAAATATAAACAAAAATGTAGAACCATAAATGTCAGCATTAACCTTTAGCTTTAAGGTCTCTCTCAGCCTGAAGGGAATGCTGGATAAAAGAGAAATAAAATTGAAATTGAAGTAATATAAATTTTTTTTGATGTAATGTAATTTTAGGCACTACCAAAAACATGCAAATAAATTAATAATCACATTAAATCTTGCTGTAACTAAGCTTTTTAAACAGAAGGCAGCCATAGACACATGTAAATGTTGCATAATCAATGAGTGTTAAGAAACTAAGTCTGTGTCTCAGATTTAACCTGTTGCTTCCCCTTAAAAGAAAAGTGTGCAACAAGAACAATGAGAATCAAAATAAATCATTAAGTAGAGAACTCAAATTTAGGATGACATAAGGGGAGGCGTATTTATTTCTCCCAAAGTAACAACTCCATCTGCAAGAGAATGTAAATCCTTATGTTGTCAGCCTTGTTAGCTGTTTGTGTTACCATCATGCTTAAGAGTCTTGCTCCTAGAATCCCTCAGCTCCTGTAGAGATTTCATTTCTGAATGTTTTAAAGATGAAAAAAGTCACTGAGTGTTGTATATAAAAGATTCACAGAATAAAAAATCTGTGTTTTGAGTTAATTTTTTTAACGTAGCAGTAGCATTCCAGGTCTGTTGAATTTATGAGCTTTTAAGGTGGCGTTGAATGCACTTTAATAAGCTGCAACACAGTGTGAGTCCCTGTTCCATCTGTATTGTTTGATGGTCCTAGGTCTGGTGACCATTAGGCTAAATTGAACAAATGCTTGGAAACTTACTTTGATAAATGCAAGGAAAGAGGGAAGTGTCATTCATCAGTCATTAATTGTTTTTGCTTTTCGTATCTCACTTTACAACATCTCTAGAGGAATACACTGAACACTAAGTATGTTTTAATCAGAACAAAGAAAGAAAGCCACAGCGTGGAGCTGAAAGAGAAGCATTTTACCTGGACTTTTGTGATCTTAAGAGTCACGGAGCATTAGGACAATTTGCATTAGGAGGACCGTTCTAGAGCTTTCAGCTGATCCGCAGTCATCATGTGTGAACTACTTGTACCACATTTAATGCCAGCTTGCTCTAAACATTGGCATTAAAAACAAAAATACAACAATGTCTGCCAAACTTAAGAAGATGTCTTTGCAAAAAAAATGTCTTCCTTTTATTGCCTCAGCTGATGAAATACCCGGGGCTTCCCCGGCTGCTGGAGTGGCTTTAGCTCACTGCAGATGGTAGAAAACACAGTGTTCTGTAGGATATGAAAGATAGAAAATAAATCTCTGCTTGTTCTTATTTATTTATTGTTCATTCTTTAGAGGCCTTAATTTGGCAGCCTGCCTGGTCGTTGGCGACTCCTCGAGAATGCTCTCCTGCTGTGCCCTGCTCTGTGGGATGGGGTGGGACGTGATGGGATGGGGTGGGATGGGATATGATGGGATGGAATGTGTGTTAAAGTGAACTTTCTCATCCAAGAGTGCTGGATGCTCTTTGTCCCTCTGTTCCCTCTGATGGCAGCTGCTTTCTGCTGCCTACTGCAATGAGGGCTCAACTTGTGATGTCCAGCTACACGTCCCGTCACATTGCTTAGCAGAGCAGTCATTTATTTTGTTGTGTTTCATAGTTCACTGCTGGGACAGTGCTAGAAAACTTGTATAGTTGTCACTAACTGAATGTTTAGGCACCAAGCTTGTGGTTCAAACACCTTTCCATTCCAGGAGACACACAGATAAAGTGACAAATGTTACAATGTGTGTTTTTAGCAGTGTCCACTTCCCTGAGAAATGTGCAGTTTGCATTTTTTTCTCAGGAAGTGCTGAGCCTGAGAATCAAGTTTAATGTTGTTTTTAATAGAAGGGTCAGGGATGGCTGGCTGTATTTCAGAAATTCCTATGTGAAAGGATTTTCTCTCTCAACAGAGCTGCCGACAACCAGTGATCCAGGCCCAAGAGAGGTCAGTTCGGCTGCCCGGGGGATTGCGATGGCTCATACTGTAACAGGGATTTCTGAAAAACTGGGCTGTGATGTTCTACAGCCTAGCCAGCCAAGCCTGCTGTCTGTGGAGATGAAAGGGAACAATTCTCAGATTTGGCACTGACTTCTCTCTAGTGCTCGTTATTCTTCAGCTGCTCCTGAGCACCATTTACTGTATCCCCACCTCTGCCTTGATGCAAGCTTTGCAGCACTCCAGGTCTTTTCCATCCTCTGTCCACCAGCAAAGTGAGCTTTGATTTGGTTATGGTTCACTCTGAATTTGCTGTGACACTGTTTATATCTTTCTGTTCCAAATAAATACCCTCAGCTCAACTACTCCCTCAACTTGTGGGAACATTTTTTTGCCAGAATCTGGAGATCTGTGGAGACATCTGTTGACACTGAAGCTCACTGCAGCACTCATAAAGACATCTACAATAATCACTTGAGAGATGTCTCCTTTTGAGGAGCATTTTTGTTCTACTTCTTGATTGCCTCAGCTTAATAGAGGTCTCTTCCCAGTATTTGCTTGTTTTTCATTTGGGTGTGGGCATCATATTCCCTCCCTTAACCCAGAAGGTTGGTTTCAGGTAGGTGAGAATCTCCTCTGGAGAGAATGTCTTTGAAATATTCTGTTTAAATTTATCCCACAAACCTCCCACCTTCCCTGTTGCTGCAGTATCCTGTTTTGGGTTCTAGGCAATAAAGGAGCAACATTAGTTTCAAGTATTTTATTCCCCAGAAGATTCAAATGAACATAGGTTATGCAAGGTCAAGGCCTTGCATGCGGTCCTGCCAGCAGCTGCTGGTCAAAGGCACTACACCTGCATGAGGAGAGCAGAACACCAGGGGCTGAAAGACAAGAGCCTTTCTAAGGGAAAATTGGTTCTTAGAGGGTAGGCAAGAGTGATTAAGCTCTTTTTTTTGTGGATTATTTTCTTTTCTCCCTTCTCATTTTCCCACCTTTACAGTGATTTTCTTTCTCTCATTCTTTGTTTCTCTGATTTCTTTATCTGGTCATGGAAAGCTACATGGCAGTGAACAATAAAAATATTTTGCATTGAAAAGTATCTGGTACTGTATGCCAGCTGGGAAGACATTCTGCAGCATTGACTTGTCCTGTCTGGTTTGACCCCGGGACTCCTGAGACAATCAAGCAGTGCGTTATCATTTCAAGCTCAGGGAGAGATGCACTATGAGTCTGCGTGAGCTGCAGTCAGACTTGACAGGAGGGGGACAAATCCCTAATGAATCTTTTAATCACCCACCTGGGGTGGTTTAAATGAAGTCAATTAAGGGATCTTTCATCATCAGAAAAAGCTGTACTCAGCTAGTTGTAGAAATATACGTAAGATCTCTGTGAAGGTGCAGGGGTATTCTTTTCTTCCCCTGTTCATTTAAAGGGATGTGAGGGTATCTGTGTAAAGTTTCAAAAGAATATATTCACAAATATGTATTTAGAATAAGTTTTCTCATTCTCCAGAAGTGCTGCATATGTTTCAGAAAGCGCCAAACGGTAAAGAAACAAGAACACTCAGTATTTATTTTCGTAGAGCAGCTCTACACAACATCGTAGTCAAATAATCCTGTGAAGTGTTAGAGAACTGCTTTTGCCATCCTAGAAAATGAAGAAGTGCAATATAATGAAGAAGTATGAGAAGAATATTTATCAATGCCTTTTTCTCTGTTCATTTTTCTGATGTATTTTGACACTAATATTTTGTATTCAAAACTCCCGATGGAGCTAGTGAAGCACAGGCTGTTCATAGAAAAGAAAACTTGGTTGTAATTTCTAAACAGAGATATTGTATTTTGACTCATTGAATGAAAGGGAATTCTTTCCCATTGAGTCCTGACTGTGTCATTTGCTTATTGAGACTTCATATTTACAGATCTGTGAACATATGACCTGTTGTGCAATTGATTTGATCTTGAAAAAGGTAAGGCCACTGTGTTGTAACCTGTGGTGTTTGTCATTCCTGTAGTCACGTTGTACAAAAACAGCTGAATCCTAAAATCAGCTGACAGTCTGCCTGCAGCATGACTGTGAAAACGTGATTAAAACTAAAGAACGCCATCTCAGGACATCCCTAATGGAGTCTCTATTAGTGAGGGAATAAAATTGCTGAGGAAATTTTCAGGATAAACTGATGACAATAATTCCTCTGTTGTGGTTGCTAGACTTCTTCAGCAGCCTCAATTTAAGAGCTTTGTCGGACAATTTGTTCCCTTCATTCTTTTTTGAAATATGTCGTGGATTATGCTTCTGTTCCATCTTTATTGGGAGAGATCAAACCTCTGCACTGATGCGGTGACAGTGTTTTTTCTTCCCCAATGGAGTAATTTTGGTGCTGCATTAGCGACTTAGTGGTAAAGGCTGAGCTGAGCTGACACAATGTTAACTTTTATTTTCCTTGCTACTTAGATGTTAAAATGAACAAATCCACGGCTCCTTGTAACGCTGTCTCCCATTTTTATATTTGCAGATGCCTGAGATAAATTTCAAAAGAAAAAAACAAGGCCTACTTGAGGCGACCTGACCCTGCGAGAGGCGCAGGATTGCAGTGATGCTTTCTGTAACCCACTTGGGTGCGCTTTTGACATTGCCCTGTGTGGGCAGCTTAAACAACTTCCTTATTGTCTGTCAGTGCAAATCAAAGCCCAGAACTGTAGGGGTGCTTGGGAACCTGACCTGAACACCTGAAAGCCGCCTCTGTTGCAGCTGGTGAGTGTCATGTACCTGGTTAGCGTATGGCACCGTTGTGCATCCTTGGGTGCACAGCAAGGATGACACCTAGTCAGCTCGGGGGGCTGCACTGGCCCCGCACTGCTAACAGCCCAGAGCAAATCAGCTTTAAAGAAGGAACAAACCTCTTCAGGACAGCTGGATCCACACCCTTGCTTTTTAGCGGTGGTTGTTCTGGTTTGGATACTTCAGTTTTAAAACAAGAGGTGGATTTGCTGGCTGCTGCATCTGGCCAGTGAGGCACTAGCTGCTGTTTCAGATTTGTATTTCCAGCAAGCCACCATACAGGATTTGACCCTGTTTGTGTTGAAACCATAGGAGAAGACAGAGACCACTATGAAAAACAGCTATCTCAAGAAAAATAAACAGTGTCACACCACAAAGCCCACAGAAGCCATTAGCTGAGTGGAGGAAAGGTCAATTAAGGCTTATAAAAGCAAAGTCACCTTCCAGTTCCTCTGGCTTATCTGCTTCTACTTGCACAAGGATTCATGAGTGCAGGGCTTACTGGCCTGGAGGAGCCGTGAAGCCACCGTCTCTCCTCTCAGGGTGACCTTCAGCACAAAGGTTTCCTGGGTGTCCCCAGGCTGCTGGCATGGCCTTCACTGTCCCCACAGTGACATACATGCCACGCCTGGGGTGGATCAGAGAAGTGGGCTCCTCTTGCTCTGCATTGCTGAGCACCGACATGATTCATGCTTGTCTGTAGGGTGTAGCTGCCCTCCATTTGTACAATGGCTCAGATGGCAGCTACCTTCAGACAGATTGGGAAGAGTCACTGGAGTGAGTGAGTGGAATGAGTAAACCTTTTTTCTCTTCCAGTCCACAGCAAGTTTTTGAATCCGGAGGATATGATAATTAATGCAGCTCTCTAAATAGCTCTTTGAGAGAAGAAATTTGGGTTGCATGTAGGAGACACAACTTTCATACATATATGGAAAACAGATTTACTCTTTAGAAGGTTAAATTTCATTCTTAATTACAAATATTTCTCTTTTGTATAACAATTTTCAAATTATAATTTGCCGAAGGATTAATATTTCATAAGAATGGATGACAAGGCTGTGCCTAATTTATGCAATTTAGATGCAAATATTCATTCTGGTGTGCAAATACCCCAAATCAGGTGAAAGGTAGGCAGACACTGAGGGCAAAAAGAGCCATACGGAAAAAATCATATTTTTTTATTAGGATAGATGTTGCAAGGGTTCAGCTCCTCAAAGTCCTTTCTCACGCTAGTCCTTTGACTTCACTACAATCCTCTCATGGGAGCCCATGTTGGTGGGGTCATTCCCATGAGAAGAGTGTCTTTTGAGTTACTGTAGCTTTTCTATTCTTAAGCAAAAGAATCTGAGATGATATGTGCAGCTAACTTAGAGTTTTGGGGAAGTAGAACTGCAATAAATCATAGTACAAAGGAAATCAGAAGATTAAATAAAGTGGCAAAATGTTTATTGGCAGTATGAAGTCTGCTTCAGAAGACTATGTAAGAAGTGTGGAACAGATACATACCACCATACCAGATAAGTTTTTTTAAAAGACTGAAAGGAAAACAAAACACTGTCATGGTCAAACATCAAGGCAGTGGAAACCACTAAATGATATTAAAGAATTTGTTCTAAAAATGGAAGTTTTATCTGAACAAGGAAAATAGAAAAAACATGACCTCTAGCAAGTTGAGTGTTGAACTGTAATAAATTAGAACAATGAAGATTTTGAGAGGAAATCTAGTAAAGTTATGAAGGCTTCTCTAATACCTTTCTTGAAAACATCAAGGCAGGAAGATGGCCAGAAAGTCAACAGGGCCAATACATGACAGTGGTGTAGAAAAAGCGCTCTATAAAGACAAGAGCTTGCAGCAGAGCTGGTGTGTTTCTATTAGTGCTGGCCATAAAAGAGATCATTCTTTGCAGGAGATGAATGTGGGAAACTGAAGTGTCCAGCAGAAGGGTTTGGAGTAAGTCAGTAAAATGAACCGACACACCTTGATCTCCATTGTGTGCCCAGGTTTTGCTGGCAAGTCTCGTAGCAGTGAAGGGGCTAACGGTGGTGCAGGGTGAGCAGCGCGGGCAGTGCTCTTGTAAAGGTGTGCTCTGAGCAAGTCACGCTTTGAGAGGGAAAGAAATGAGAAAAATTCTTCTCTGATTAAAAGGCAGAAATGGTTGGGCAAAAGAGAGGGAGGTTTCCTGTGGCTGCCTGGAGGAAACAACTTGCAGGTTCAATTTTGCATCTATGTTTTTGGGGTTTTGTATAAAACAGTGCATATAAGGCCATGTTTGAAAAAGTTTTGGAGCTGATATGTCAAAAAAAAAAATAAATCTGAGGCTCTGCTCTGTCCCAGGAGCAGTACAGTATGCAGGGTCCTGTCATCAGCTTAATTGTAGATGCAGCTACACCTGCTGCTGTGGGGAGGGAATACCGAGACATCCCCTGCTCTAAACCAGCTGCTCAGCTGCATGCTCAAACCCCAGGCAAGCCTTTTACATACAGCTGCTGCTGAGACCTGAGAAGGTGGGTTTCTGGGGAAATCTTTCCTCAATTCCTCAATCAGTTCCTTAGTTGGTCTTCAGACCTTGTTATGGGATAAAATTTTTTTTGTTATTGTCTTTGTTGCCTCAGAGAAGGAGACAGGACAAGTCAATCTTTTTGGAGTGTACTCATTTCCTCCTCCATCAGGGTTACGGTCCTGAGATGTTTGACCTCTGTCAAGAGTGATGAGTTGGGCTATCAAGTTCGAGTTAGCAGTGACACTCAGCTTTTCTCTCACAGACTGCCTGCAGGAAAAATGTGTGCTCATTGTATTCTGCTGGTCAGTGCATACCTCTCTCTGTCTCTCTCTATATAAATATAATGGCCTTTGGAGCACAAATGTCTCTTATTGCTATTACACAGAATACAGACAAATTGCAGTAAATCTGCGCTGCAAGTCCAATGTAATGTCAGAGTTCTTTATATTGGCTAGATTATTTTCCTTTATCTAGGGGGCTGAGTGTTTGCACTTACTTTTTGCATTAGTATCAGTGGTAACCTCCTGCAAAGAAGGTGCAAATACAGAAATATTAGCTTGCTAATAGCCTAAGTAGATTAGCTAGGTGAATAATATAAACTCGCCATAGTAAGGTTAAATTGCTGTGTGGTTTCTTACACTGTGCTGCGGTGATGTGTTGTCTGGTGCTGTGATTTGTATGGAGATGGAAGCTTAGTTAGGTTCTGCTGAGCAACGATGTGGATTTTAAAAATTAGGAAGAAAAACTGGATCGCAAGTGAAGACAGACTATTTTATCTATCAGTGACAAGAGAGGCAATTTCGTCAGTTAGTTTGCCCTTTGTCAGTACTTAAAAATTGTTGCTTATATTAAGTTGCAGCAAGTTTCAATTTTGCAAGCCAGAGACTTTTGTTGAGCTCTTCATCTTCAAAAAGTGCCCTTGAGCTGAGCTCTCAGCTAATCTCTGTTGAAACTCAGTTTCAATTACATTTTGAGAGATTAGGAGCTGTTTGTGATGTCTTAGAAGTGACAACACCAGGCTGTAGCAAGGGTGTAAGCGTGCTGTTCTTGAGTCTCCTCACCAAGCATTTTGTGGGCTTTGAGTTTGTGTAGAAGCTGCAGGGACACAGGCCTTTGCTGTCCCACTGAAGTGAGCAGGGCTGCTGACTGGTGTAAGGATTGCACAGCCTGACCTGGCAGCCTTGCAAAAATGAGATTCAAGGATTAGGTTTTTATCTATCAATATAATCTTCCTGCTAACTTATAAGCAACTATGTATTTATTCTCCATAAAAATGCTAATAAATTCCTCTTGCATTCACTCAAGCATCAGTGAGATAGCTTTACCTTCCGTGGTGACACTTAACATTCCAAGGTAATTATTTTATTGTGGCGTATTTGTTATACTCTGAGCAATCAGGTTTGCCCTGTACTTGTCATTTGCTCAGCATTTTGCTATGCTGAATGAACAGGATGTCACTGAGAAACTTGGGAATCTGTAGAGTGTTTTAAAAGGATTTAGGTGGGAGAGCTTAAACTCACCTTTGTATCTTTTGGGATCTGCTTGTTCTAGCTTTTTGCCCTGGAGCACCCACATTCATGCTTTATTTACAGATCTCAACAGGCTTTGCCTTGTCAAATATTTTGAATTCTCTAATGAGGTGTGTAATGTCTCTTATATAAGCTCTGGTTCTTGCTTTACTGGGATGCCTTGCTGTTTTGTGCTGAAGTGGATTTTGTTGTGCTCACTTTATTCATTTCGCTTTTTTTTTCCCCCGAGGAATTAAGAAATTTAACATTTGGCTTCTCTTACATCAAAACAAAAAAGTCCTAACCAAAACAAAAATGTCCCAAGCAATCACCCTGCTTAGGTGATATCAGTTTTTTTATGTTTTTTTTTTTTTTTTTTTTTTTTTTTTATTACATATTTTTTTTTTTGATATCACATATTGTTTTGGAGCCATCAGAAAATGGACTGTGAGCAAAACATGTCCCATAACTTGCCAGTCAGGTACTATGTAACAATAACTCACTCAGTTATCCTGTTGGGAAGAACTGGGAGCCAGAAATGTGCAAACCTATGAGGTACTACCGAGAGAAAGAAATGCAGCTCATTTGTCCTGGATGAAATCTTCATTAATGTTTTGATGGACTACATATACAGTCTGAGCAAATTCTCTTTACGGACTGGATCTCCAAATCATGTTTTGTGAGTTTCCTCCCATGCAGAGCTGTTCTGGCTCGTTCATTAGCGCCTTGTCAGAAAAACAGTTGAGAGAATATTAATCTGAAGCTCAAATACCATGTCAGTTAGCAGGCAGGGGGTTGGTGCTGCAGGTTTCAGAATGTACTTGGCAGAAGAAATGAAATCTTTTATCAGTGAGAAAGTCTTAAAACTGTACATATCAACGCTTCAGTCCTTTTTCTAAATGTGATCTTAAAACAGTTTGTAACAGATGCCATCTGTGAATGACACTTTGTTAATCTCATGCTGTAGATAAATGTGTTAGAACAAAACCTTACTTTCATAGCAAATATGTGGATTCCACCTTACGATTTAGTGAGGCAAATGAAGAGAAAGGCAACTCCTCTGGAAGCTAATGACAGTGAGGCATTTTTTAGGAGCCGCACCCTGAGTGTGGAACACATTGCTTGGTAGCACTACGCTGGGAGAGCCCTGTTTTATTGGCATGAAAAAATCATAACTTCTGCATGCAATCATCATCTGCGTGAGGTCATTTCCTTTCACCACAGTGCAGTAAATCAGTATGCTCAGGAAACTTTGATTGGGGTTGAAATCCAGGGATTATGGACGTGGCATTGAGGCCTGGTGCCTTGGCTCTCGCTGCTGTAAGGAAATGACAGAGCCTCGGCTGCTGTTCTGGCAGTGCAGACCGTGTTTGATGAAAGTGCTTTCAGTTCTAGGTTCAGCATCCGGATGTTGTAAATTAAAATAAATAATTCATGTTTCAGCCCTTTAGAAGAAGTTGGCTTTGATATAGTTGCATTAAGGTCTGAACTAACAGTGCCACAGACTTTTTTCAACCACTTATGCCGGGCAGGGTAGGCATAAAAATAGTAAACAGAAATCACAGTGTGTCACATTCGTTTTGTAGGTACACAGAGCTACGCTTGCTTCAAGGCAGAAGGCAACTAAGAGAGTATTTTCTTAACTAGAAAAAAACAGCTATGCGAGGTCTGAAATCACAGTCTCATTGGCCACGTGTGTACTGCTGACCCAAGCTGCTCCCAGGAGCTGACCCTGAGCTGAAGTTCATGTGCACCTTTTGGACCCTTACCATGCTTCTCAAATGCCCTGGAGTGGCCACACAAAGTAGCACGGTGTGTCCTTGGGATCTCCTACCCTGCACTGCTTTCAGCACTATTAGCAAGGTCCTTTGGGGGAGAAATGCTTTCTGCATGACCTACCATGAGCTCTACCTCAGTGGCTCTGCTTGACTCTATCCGTGATAGACAGCATGCAATTGCCAGAAGCCAAAGAAGGGAAAGAGCCTTTCTTTTGCTCACCTGGACGTTGCCTAGACTTTCAGAGTCCCAGCTAGTCCCACTGCTTCCTGAGAGCTTGCTTGAGCTTGAATAAGCTGTAAGCAAAGCTCTGCCAGGTGAGCCTCTGCTGGGACCCCTGGGGCCAGGGCAGGCAGGGATGTGCACCTCACCTCTTGTGCTGCCTTGGGCTCAGCAGAGGTCCCCAGCACCCTCACTGGCAGCCCAGGCCTCTCAGTAGTTGGGGAAGGTGAGATCTTTCCTGTCTGGGTGCTGCAACTGAATTTCTACAGGTTCCTCGTGGAACTGAGTCATGAGTGAGAACGTGCATTGTGGAGAGATAAACACTTTGGGCAGGACTCCGACTGGGACACCTGACATTAGTCATCTAATGAATGTGTAGATGAGGTTACTAAGCTCCCATTACAGCTGGTGAAGTTCTGGTCCATAGATCTCAGAGGAGGCATGTGAAGCATGGACAGCGTGGTCTGGAGACAGACTGTGCCCATGATGAGGAAGATACTGAAAGGCTCTGTTCATATGTCCCCTTACTAGTGCTGATAATGGTCCTCTTAGATGTCCGAGGCTAGCTGGTGCATCCGTGTGCAGCTTGCAGATGTGACGCAGGACCTAGAGGATACCTTAGCTCCTCTGCAGCACCAGCTGGAGGCCAGCCAGAAAGCTCCAGGGCATCCAGTGGCACTGGACATTGATATTTGGGCAGCTGAATATAGGCTTGGATCTCTGCTGACTGCAATAGGAATTGAAATGCTCAGCTCATAAGCAAAGGTTTGCAATTAAATGCTTAAATGTACATACTTCAGTCTCACATTGAATCCCACCTCTGTTCCTGGCGGAGCCAGAAGTCATTTTTACACTCTTAGACTACATCTGTAATACCCAAAGAACATAGGTCAAAGATAGGTCCTTGCAGCCAACACCCAAACCAGCCTCCCCGTGGCCTCTCTTCCTTCAGCACTGTGGACTGCCCAAGGCACAGAGATAGAGGCTGCTTCCTTCCCAGCCTCCTCAGAAAGCTCCACAACTTCCATCTGAAGCAAAAACTATATGGAAGATAAGCAGCCTCAAAACAAATCTAGCTGTGGCCCTTCACAAAGCCTTTTGAATTAGCTGTGCCTCTACAGGGCAGCATTAGGGTGTGACAGCACCAAATCATCAAGAAAGGGCACCCTTCATTGCTGCTCCTTCTAGGTACTGCAGCTGGGAGCCTGGCTGAGGGCTGCCCTTGCCCTGTAAACTCACCTGGAGCAAGCACCCACCGCCACCTTCTCTGTGTGTGTGGGTGAGGACGGACCCTTTCCTTGGTTTTGGGCTGGGGGTACCTCACAGGCCTGGCCTCTGGCCCTGGGTCAGCACAGGGCTGAAAGAGGACCTTCGTGCTGCTCTGAGAGCTGGTAGTGCTGAGGAGGTAGCTTCTTTTGTCACTCCAGAGGAAACACAGGCTTCAGCAATGCCCTGCGCCAGGCACAAAGTCTACCAGTGAGGATCTGCCGTGAGGTTTACCTGTGAGGTGAGAGCCTCCCTTCCTGTGGCCTTTCAAAGGCCACAGTGTCACTGCCGGCTGTGGTCAACATTGCACCTGTGCCCGTGCGCTAACACCTCCAATACTGGGGACATGACCCCATGAGCATAACACGAGCACCAACGTGAACATGGCTGTGGTGCTTAAACTCCAAGAATTTCAGTCTTCTGAGAAGTTGCTGCAGGTACCCTTGGTGGCATGTGGTGTGGAGAAGAGTGTGACACAAGATTTATATGCTTATTTTTGATCCTGGAATCATTAGCCTGGTACATTTTTGACTTAAAAATAGTGATCCAAAAATAGCTCTGATTGCAGAAATTAATGATAGTGTTTTTGATATGCCTTGTGGATTCCATTTATACATTTCTTAACAATTACTGTAGCTGCACTGAATTGTTTTTGTATAACATTTACTAGTACAGAAGACAAGCTTATTCAGTGGAGTGTCAAGCTGCACATAATCTTTCCAGAGTACCCCTTGTCACTTTGTCATAATTGGCTGATAACTTTATTGTTTGACCCTCCAAGAGAAAAACCGGTATTTGTTGTTGTATATATTCAGCCTTATTGTCACCACAGTCATTCAGGTCCATATCTTATATTCAGAATATACTGACACCTATCAGATTTGTTTGGGAAAAAACTTCTTCATAACATGCCATTTCCATGTACCCCTCCCTACTCCTACCTCTTCTCAGCTAATAACTGATTGCCTTGTCAGCTGAGAATGTGCTCATGTGCAACAGAGACAAATAACACTGTTGAGAAATTTTCAAGTACTGCCTCTTGGATCTGAAGAGTGTTTTGTTTTAGAGATTGCAAGCTACTATTAAAGAGAAATGCACAGCAGCACTTTTGTTTAGGCCTTCATTAAAAGGAATTGAAGTTTGAAATAGAAACCGATCAGGTATAACTGAGACAATAAGCAAGAGAGAACTGAAGGTGGCACTGTAGGAACAGACATTCTCCTCCTCAGAAAATAGAGATGGTAAATATGTGCTTGCTCTTTCCCTTTGAAAAGAGAGAGAAGATTGTAAGACATGAACCATGTTTGCCCCTAACTTCTTCTCATTTTTTGCTAGTGCTACATATACAGTCACTCTCCTCAGAGGAGGAGGGCTTTGAGGTGAGCATCCATGCATTTGGTGAGCTTTCCTGCAGAACAGATGCAGGAAATTTATACATGCAGCAGTCCATAGAAAGCCAGTCCTCCAGGACAGCTAGGTGGCCACTGGAGCACCTGCAACCAGCTGCTCAGACATCACTGTATGTTCCCTCTGGACATTGCTTTCCAGGCAAAAGCCAAATACAAAAGGGCCTGTCCATAGCTAGTCTTACATACTGGAGGAGACAGGATGAAGGAAAGTTTAACAGAGAGCTTAAAATAAAAATTGTCATATATACTATAAGGTTGTCATATACACTATAAAACTGTGAAATATGTTTGGTAATCTAACTGAAAATACACCTTTTTATCCTGGAATTGATAGTCAAAATTCCCCAGTCAAAGAGAGTAATCAGGTGGCCCTGTAACAAAAACGGATGGCAATCAGAGGTCCTTTAAGTCATTCCTATGTTCACCTGTTGTTGGGCTTGATAGCTCTAGAATTGATGCCAGGCTGAGGAGCCATTCACTATGGCATTTTTCTTTCCCAGATGAGTCAGGATATTTACTTTTCACAGATCTATCCCTAATGCTCACTAGAAGGGCACAGAGAAGCTTACCAGGAGCACATGGAATCATAGAATGATAGAACCATTAAGATTGGAAAAGACCTATAAGATCGTCAGGTCCATCTGTCACCCCATCACCACTATGCCCCCAAAACCACATTCCTAAACATCCAACCAAACAGCCTTTATACAAAGTACTAAGGGTTACGGCTCACCCTTGTTGCAGATAAATCATTTGCCCCAGCAGGCAGAAGCAGACATGGATGGCTTTGAAAATTGACAAAGGGACAGTGAACTGGACCTGCACTAGGAACAGGGTGCAGAGCAATGCAACAGCATGCCCTGCAGCAAAATGAGATACACCTTCATGCAGCGGCAGCTCCAGCACCAGTGAGCTGATGGGGAACCAAAAAGTGTAGGAAATCTGTGTGTGTGCATGCATGCTTGTAACAGAGTGGAAATTTAAGCCAACAGTATCATACAAAACAAGATCAGCATACATTATTCACTATCAAGATACTATTAAAGGGTTGAGATATTCAGATGTAAATGCTGGAAAACAAACAAGAAAAGCAGCCACAGCATTGAGGATGTTGTCCAGTTGTCCTGCACATCTCCCTCGTGTTCAGCCCAGGAAGCCACATGCCTGTTTCTGTAAGCCTGGGTACAGGCAACAACACCCCTGCCAAGCACTGCTGCAAAGGTTTCACAAGTATCTGAGTGCTGTGTGAAGCGTTCAAGCATTCGTAAAAACAAATACCTAGGGAAACTTGTTAGTTGTTGAAATGAGTTGCTACATCTTGTAGCTTAGTACTTGTAATGGGTTTTCAGAAGGTTTGCCTCTGCCTTCTGTGAGGTTGCTGCAAGATTTGTACCATGGAGGTTAAGGTCTACTGTGTTGTGACAGAGTTAAATTTCACTGTTAAGAAAAAATGCCAAAGAAGGATTTTGATGAGGTTTATTAAGCTTGAGAACAGGGCCTTCTTACTTGTAGCCCCTGCTGCAGGGCTGGGTGTTGTATTCAGAGCCATCTAGCATGTCCTTGGGCCAAAGCTCTGCTCCACAGCACTAAGTATTTGGGTGTGCAGTGCCTCTGAGGCAGGGGGAACTTGGGGTGCATTGTGGTGACAATGCAGGCAGAGAGATGTGTCCTGTTCTGTCCATCAGCAGACAGCTGCCAGAAGTGACTTGCCAGGCCTGTATGAAAGTTTTGAAGGTGCAAGGACCAGTGCAAAGAGATACTCAGCGTGGTTAATACCCTCTCTTGCTCTGTGTAAGCAATGGGAGGTTCTCATACAACGCTTATGGCATTTGAATGATGAGAAAATGGAAATCCTTTCTATATCTCTTTCTTGCTGTCTTTGACATCTTCCTGTTCAACAAGTCCCAGTCCTCAACAGGAGGCGATTCATGTGTCAGTGGTAGGATAATGGCTGACTGTAAGGTAGCAGATAACATAATCTGCCTCTTAAGGTTCTCCAGAAACTGTTCTTTCTATTTATTTTACTTGACCTGGAAAGAGCAAAGTGCTGTAAGCCAGCAGGTTTGATTGATTGCAGATATATATCTATCCCCAGGAGTCTCGCCTATCACTGAGTTACTTTCAAGTAAGGATGGGTTTGATTTGCAAGCTTTGTCCTTAATCTAAAGCAATATGTAATAGGAAGTTAGACCTCGAGTCATAAACTGCTAACAGTTATAAATAAAGGTAATCACTATAAACCCCAACAAGTCACTTGTTCAGATGATTTGTTAAATTAAAATGTAATGTGGTGCTTGGGCTGCTCTTTAGATGAATTTAAACATCTTCCATTGCTCTCTGTCATCTGTTTCACACAGTAGAAATTGATTTTAAGGAGGGAAAAAATACAAATTATTAATTTGGATGTTTTTCTCCTAAACGTTCACAAACGACATCTGTCTTTAAGACCTATGACACTGCTGAGGCTATGACAGCTCTGCTTTCTCAAGGGACTATTTACCATTAACCTAGGGAACTCAGTGATTTGTAGAAAACTTTGAAGTATGAAAATTGTGAGACAGCAAGTAATAATCTTTAAACTGTGTATGTTTATTCTGATTGTTGGTGGAGCAGCTGTATGTTCTGCTCTTTGACTGTGAGCCACCTAGTGGTGACATAAATGAGATAAGATTTCAATGCCTGGCAGCTGTGAACCTTTCTCAGCAACTATCTGCAATTCAGTGGGAATAAACTCAGCAAAATGAGTTGCAATCTCCACACTGTATACAGATCCAGTGCTAATATTTAACTTTTTTTTGATGATGATTTATTATTTATTTGTGTAAAGGTATTGATTTCAACCTTTTTTTTTTTCTCTTTGCCTAATCCTTTTTGTGTCTGTGTGTGCTACAAATACAATAAAAATGTCAAGTTGGATTTTTTCCTCACATTGGTCCTGTCAGTGGGCCACTCCAGGTCTCTCCTGAGGCTACACCAAACACCTTTTCCCTCTAGGAGTCCTTCTGAGGACTGCCTGACCTGTCAGGTGTTGGCACAGCGACTGGCAAAAGTGGCAGCAGAGGTACACCCATGGCACCCATCACCTCAGCCCTGTGCCTCCTCTCTATGGACAGTCAGACAGCTGTGGGACCTATTGCTTTTTGGCCTTTAGGTAGAGATGGTTTGAGAAGATTCCCCAAAATACCCTCCTGCTGGGATCAGGAAAGAACTGGAGTGAATGGAAAACCCTGGCTCTGATCCTGAGCTCTGTCATGTGTGTCCTCAGTGCTTGCTGTGAGCTTTCATTCCCCAAAGCCTTTTTATTCATTGATTAAGCAATCTTAAAAATAGTGTTTTCCAAAATTGAGCAATTTATCCAAATATTGCATCATGTAACTGAGCTAGAATTAGCAGGGAGCATTATATACCCATATATCCATGACAGAGCTGCTTTTCCAGGCCTGTTGTCTGGATGATAATCCATCACATGTCCTTTTGCACTCGAAGCAAAGTTAATTACAGACCTGCTCAGTGGTCTATGAGATACACTCAGCACCTCAGATATACTGCAGCTAATTTTAGGGTTTTCTAAATGGGAACTGTAGATCAAAGTACCTTTCATTTTATTCGTGCTCTCATACAGCAGTCTCAAGAGCATCCAGACCACTAAATCCTTATTGCTAATCTTGCAGGTTAGAAACCCAAAGTCATCTTTCTTTTCTGTGTAGAATTCTTAAAGTTTTTCTAGTCATTGGTCATTCACATTTATACCATGTTATGTAAATTTTCTTTTACGTTCCCTAAATATAACTTCCAGATGCTCAGCTAAGTAGCATTTAAAAAATAAAATAAAATAAATAATAAAAAATCCTAAATATTACATGCTATATTCTCAGCTATATTACCAAAGTATGCTCTCAGAAATAAATAGTATGGGAAATCCTCTGGTTTTAACATGCACAGAAAAGCAAGTCTCCTCTACAGAGGAGAAAAAGGCCTTTACGTTATGTCTTTAGTGCTTCCTGAAGGCTACGATGTTCAGATGATCCCCAGAGACTTAGCAGAGAGAACACGCCTTGCCTTCAGTTACAGATGTCCCATTCGGCTTAGTGTTTGTGATTTTTGTATGGTACCTCAACCTTCCAATATGTCATGTTTCCATTTCCGTTTTTACCCTAAATTTGGTCCTGGAAGCACTGGGCCTATTAAGATGAGAGAGAGTTACAGGCAGCACATGGAGACAGGTGCTTGTTAATCCTTGTTAATTCTGAAAAATGTGTAGGGAGGATTACAGGAATTCCTTGCAAAGTGGTAGAGGAAGGAAACGTCAGCTGAGACAGGGAGACCACAGGAGCAGCCCAGATTGAGAAAGAGGTTTAGCCAGATGTTTATTATCACGTTTGAGTGCAAGGAAGCCAAACACCAGGCTTGGATAAGCTTGGCCAAGGAGAGGGATTTTCTCCCTTCTGCTGAAGGGATGAATCCAGAAAAAGACACATCATTTCCACGTTACTGCCTGTGTGGTCTGAAAGGAAGCCAGGTGCTTACTGTGCTGCCTGCTTTCAGGGATGGAGCAGGACAGAGGGGGGTAGAGGTGGCTGTGGGACCCTCCTGAAGGGGTGGTGGAGACCAGCCCCTTCTCCAGCCAGTATGGAAGTATTATGTGTGAGATAGCAGACCCCAAATCACTGGTGGTTGCATCCAGAGAAGGATTTAGGAGAAGAAGCCTCATTGATTTTCTGTGCTTGTAAGACAAGGTGGCAGTACTTTAAAGCCTATCTCTTGCCAGGGTTTGTTTGCTGAGGGCATATGGGGAAATTCTTTAGCAGAACCCAGGGGCAGGCAGTGTGATGGGAACACTCGGTCCTGGGCAGGAGCTGCAGCAGTCCCAGCTCTTGTGGCAGTTCCACTTAGCACAACTTTGGGCCCTTTTTCTTAACCAGAGAACATGGGAGCATTGGTTTAGAGATGTGTGCAGTGAACTTGGGCAGAAAGTTATCCATGCAATGGGGGAAGATGGATTTGGGAGTTTGTCGCCTGCTCCATTCACACACCTTGAAGGTGCATGTAGGATACCCTGAGCAAGGACTTTCACTGGGTACCTCCTGATTTCCTTCTGGGGCCTTTCACCAGAGGATGCCTGGCAGTAGTTTGAGGTAGGCCCTGCTCAAGAGCTGTACTAAAGCCTCTGGAGCTTTGTACCCTCCTCTGCTCACATCCTCCCTGCTGTCCCACTGTCCCTGGGCACCTCACCACAGAGTGTGCCTTTGGCTCACGTTAGGCAGCTGAGTGGCACCAAAATCAACAGGCAGAGCAAGAAAGAAGCAATAGCTGATGTACAATGGTAGGAATTGTCAGACTGGTTCTGCCTCTGTGAGAAAAATATACACTGAGAAACTGCGCTGCAAGGGAAGTGCTGTGAGAGGCGGAAGCATCAAGCTACCTTATCCACAGGCTGACACTGATCTGGATGTCGTTTAGCTATATTCACCTACAAGCAAGCCTGATTTGTGGCAGAACTGTTATTTCTGTGCCAGATTGGCCATCCACTTTCTGAACTCATGCTGGTGACTGTGCACTACTACTAACCACAGTAACACTTCAGATGACATGATATCACAGCAAGATCATGTTCAGTGCGTTACCCACAATGTCCCCTGTGGGATAATTATTTTCCAGAGAATATTAATGTACAGTACAAGCCAACTTTTCTTTTTTTTTTTCCTTGACATATTATCTTGCTTTGGTCATATTAAAACCGTGTGTTGCCCAACACTGCCTGCATTAAATCAATCCACCTCACTCAGTCTACATTACTGATCTATCCTTATTATTTACCACTCACCAGTTTCTCTCAGCTGCAGGATAATCTTTGTGTTTTCTTCCCATTCAGTGATGACAGTGTAAGGCAGCTTCTTGACCAGGGGAAATAAGCAGCCATGCCAGTCTGTCAGATCACTGATTTTAAGCTGCAGCAGCCAAAAGGCCGTGTAGCTGTTCATAGTCTGCTTTGCCTTCCCAGCAGTAGTCCTGTAACAGCACCCACTTCCCTTTCTTCTCAAGCACTTCGCTTTTCCCGCAGGTCATTTACAATGATGCTTCAATTCACAACCCCTTTCCTAGAAAAGTGAGCATAAAGAAAAGTAGGAAACCAGATTATTTAAAGAGAGATTGATTTCACAAAGAGAGTCCATAGCTTTCTGAATTGCATCCAAAAACAAACATAGAGAGACAAAATAATGTGCAGCTAGTTAAGAAACAGCATTCAGACTCTGCTTGGTTGGGTAATGTTTTAATGTTGCTCATCATGGTTAGACAATAGGGGCATGACCTGAACATCCTAGGAAAATGCCAGCTGCTCTGAAAGAAAAAAATTACAAACATATGGTGAAGATGGTAATGCAGAGGCATTTAACTTGACAAATTCCACAGAAGTTAATTTCACTGGTAATGTAGTTTCTTCTTGGAACATCATTTATCTATTTGCACTCTGTTTCCCCAAGAGAGGCATGTCCTGGCTTTTTCCCTGACAGAGGTTCACTGTCTCTGGGGAATTTCATTCAAATCTAATGTTTCTTGTCATGGTCTCCAAGCATGCTGCTCAGCATGCCCTAAGCAGCACAATTATGTCTCTTCAACAAAGCCCTCTCCCCTCTTTTCTCTGCTTCACTTTCCAGTCTACCCTAAGAACTTATTAACTTTCTGAAGAATCTTCCTCTTGCCTTACAAACTTTTTTTCCTCCCCGATGAAATGCTTGCTTCTCTTAAATCAGTCTTCTATTTCTTTCTCCATGAAGATATCTTGAGTCACCTTTGACACTGCCTGCCTTTCTCTCAGCTTTGTCAGATGGGCTGCTGGTAGCTCTACCCAGCTGTTGAAATCCTTAATCATGTCATCATACCTTCACTATTGTAGTTTTCATTTACGATTCTCCTAAATCCTTGGTGTCTAAGCTCTGAGGATTCTGGGATGTTGCAGTGCCCTTAGAGGTGATACTGTTCCCTCCTGGTTTAGACATCTTTACATTGCTCTGCTGCTTGAGACTCATCCTGCCTGAAGTTGCTTCTAGCCATGCTGCTCCATCAGCAGGCAATTCCCTTCTCTTGGAACAAAACCTGCCTTGCCAACCTCCGTGTTACTGTCCCTGTCCGGAAACTGCACTTGCTCGTCTGTATGAAAAACTGCTTATCTTTAAAATGCTGATACACATTTCTCTCTATATTTGTCTAGCATGGGAATGCATTTTTCCTCCTCTGTATAAGGACATGTTAGCTGCCTTTCAACTTTATAGAATCATAAAATCCTTAGAGTTGGAGGAGACCTTTAAAGGCCATCTGGTCCAACTCCCCTGCAATGTACAGGGACACCTACAGCTAGATCAGGTTGCACAGAGCCCGGTCCAGCCTGACCTGGAATGTCTCCAGGGATGGGACTTCCGCCACCTCTCTGGACAACCTGTGCCAGTGCCTCACCACCCTTATTGTAAAGAACTTTTTTCTTATATCCAACCTAAATCTCCCCTCTTTTAGTTTGAAATCATTTCCCCTTGTCCTAATGCAACAGACCCTGCTAAAGAGTCTGTCCCCTTCTTTTCTGAAGTCCATCATGGAGATTCTGACTCCTTCTTTAACTATGACTTTATTTGGCTTCTCTCCAGTGAGAATTTCACAGAGAATCTTAATATTCTTTCATTGCCAAATGCATTATTAAATTACAGAAAAACAAGACAGAAAATGGGGATCTATGGGCAAGAAAGATGGCATAGATCCATACTTGTGTGCAAAATGTAAAAAAGATGGCAATATACAAGGCAGAAGTATTGGAGCAGGAGTTCCTCCATTTCAGGTTTTTTTTTTTTTT
>WBMW01004897.1:445804-475866 GCA_013396635.1 Penelope pileata
TTTTTCTTCATATTAAATAGTCCAAAACTGAGGCCAGGAGAGAATGCAGCATGAGAACAAATGTATCAGAGGGGCAGGAAGACAGGCAGGAGAAGCAAAGACGTGCAGTGCAGCGATGCAGATGAAGCTTTAGGGTGATGCTTCGTCCCCCCCAGCATCTGCATGTGATGGGGCAGGGAGACTGCAGGCCAGCCCCAAAACTGGGGTGTGGTGGCAACACATGTCTGTAATAGGCCTCTGGGGTTTCTGAGCAAAAACAAGAAGTTTAGCAAGCATCTACCATAAACCTCCCTTAATCTCAAACTATTTCTTTCAGCATATGGAGTGCATTAAAAGAGTATAAAAGTATTCTCAGTGGAGGTTTACTGTGTGTTATACAAAAATTGAATTGTTGTAATAGGAACTGCAGCTGACTACCACCTCTAAAGATGTGGCATAAATCTAAGTTTTAGTGCCCAATATAGAAAATGCTCAGTGGCTAACGCTGCAGTCTGCACAAACGATGGCACGGAGCAGAGCCTCTCTACCAAAACAAACACACAGCCACTAATCGCATCAGAAAATAAAGAGGCCACACAATATTACCAAAAATATATATTAAAGAAAGCAGACCATTATTAGACACATAAATCGAAGTTGATGTGAGATGTTGTCTCAGCTATAGCAGCACCATAAAATGATTCTAATAGCCTACACAGCCATTTGGCTTGATATAAAAAGGCACATATTCCTTTGACTTATATAGGAGTGCTGTATTGTTACAGTAATTACCTTAATCTCACAATTGCTGTAAATATTTCTGCTTTTCAAGGACTTGAAGCTGCTCTGAGTAGTTACTCTACTGTTGCTGTAATATTTTTCTACTTACACAAAGCAATTATTTAGCATTTGAACATGACTAATGAGTCTTCTATATAAATGTATTTAATTGTATATAAATTAATAACTGTGACTAAGAGGAGAAATAATAGAAAAAATCAGGACCAAACATACAGTTGTGGTAAAGTCTTATGCAATACCTAAACATACATTTTCCAGATTTTCAAGATTTTATGTCATTTTCCCACATAAATCACAAAACATCCTGATTCTTCTTCTGTTTGGCAATATGTCTGGAACTTGTGATTTCTGCTGAAAATAGACATAAAATCATTTTTTCAGATGTCTTTAAACTCAAATGTAAAGATAAATAGAGAAAAAGATTTTTTTTAAAAAAGGCTTATGAATAAAAGATTGGTAAAACAAGTGGGCACACATAATCAATCTTTTAATCCAGCAATAGCTAAAAGTTTCATGAATAGAATGATGAGGTAAAATAAATAAAAATGTCACAGGGAGGAAATGCTTTAATATCAGGAAGAATCTTGGTGTCCCATATCTGCAGTATTAGAAACACTCTGATGTGTATACAAGGTGATTCTGCAGAATATGAAAATGGTGACTCTGTCATTTATAATCCATAAGCAGTAAAATGAAGTGTCTCTCATTTCCCAGGTGAGAAGGATCTTTTGCATTCAGAGCAACAATATTCAACATTTTGGTATTTCAATACCTGAATTTGTGACCATCGAAAAAGTGGAGGAGCTGCTCCACTGACTGCTGCGCTGATGAGAGGCCTGAACACGAGTTCAGAGTTCCCACAGATGAATGGATGAGAATCTTTTGAGTGTGGACCTAAGTCATGGGTAGAAGGACCTACCCTACAAAGATAAAAGTGAACTTTGCAATTATTTACAGTATTTACAATGACTTTAGACGATATTAGATATACCGTAAGACATAACAACAAATAATCCATTTACTACTCTGACGGTATAACACCATTCTGGCGTTACCCAATACTCCACTAACACAGTATGCTCCTGCATGCCAGTAGTTGCAAGAGGTTTCTGAGGATGCTCAGCCTGAACTAGTTTGAGGAGCTTAAGTACAGTGGGGAAAATCTGAGCCAAATCAACCCACGGAATTGCTGTGCTTCTAAAACTTACCATACATTAAATTGAACCACAACAGTAAAATCCCCACTGAGCATGAGGAGTAAGGAATGGAAGCTGGCTGCAGTACTATGTAAAAGCTTGTCTGAGCTCACCAGATGTGCCCCAGGTGGTTCCTGTACACAGGGCAGCTGCCATGAAGTGGCCTACATCTGTGCTGAATGCTGCTGGCCCCTGGGACAAGGTGTCACATCCAACAGCCGATCCCACGCTGTGCTAACTCCTCAGACATGCCTAGCGGTAGTTTGGGAGCTCTGACAGCATCAGTGCCTGGGAACACTCCTCAAAGTGTTTAATTTCCTAGCATTAATTTCCTAGTATCGATACAACAAAAGAAGCAATATGAAAACAATAGCTGAGTATGTGTGTGCATGAGAAAGGTAGCCATGAAAAACACTTGAAGTGTAAGATTTTGCTACCTTTCAAAGTACATATGGTTGATTTTTGCAGTAATTCCCTTTAACTGCAGTCACAAGAACCTGGTAATACAGCTGAAGAGAGTGAAGGCCTGGGCAGCAAATAAGCAAGCGTTTGCAGTGAGCATGGCAGGACTGATGCCCAGGCACCACTGCTCACCACACCAGCACACTGCTGTTTGTTACAGTCCAGCATCCCTGGGCCAAGACTCCAGCATCTCGAGCAAATGAGCGAGATGCAGAGAGCTCAGACCCCAGAGCTGGCCCAGGTCCCACCACTGCCCTCACCCTGCCTGCCCAGCCCAGCTCCTGGGGCCCGTCCAGCAGCCGGCTGTGTCCTCGTCACCCAGCCACTGCCCCCAGCTGTCCCCCGGCTGCTCAGCTGCACCTCCCTTGCCGTGAGTCACATCCTTCCTCCCTGTCTGTTTTCCCTCAGCTCCAATCCATTTGGACAGCCAATATCCTTTTCTCCGCCATCAATGAGCCTTGCTCGCATCCTCATTCTTCTCCTTCTCCTTCCTTTGCCCCTTGAGTCCTCTCTGCTGCAGCAGGAAGCAGACGCTGAGCCCAGGGCACCCACTGCAGAGCAATCTGCCCTGGCTGCATGTCCCGGGCCTAGCAGGCAAGACACAGACAGAGCCCTCCCTGTCATCAGGGTGGCTGGAGCGGGACCAGAGGAAAGAGAATGCTTGGCAACTGTGCTGAGAAAATGGAAGTCCCCACCCAACAAGAACAAACTGCTTTCCCCCGGCTGAAGTTTAGAAATTGGAAAAATCTGGGCAGATTTTCAGAGGACAGAAAAAGTGCAACTCAGAAGCAGGATGTTTTGTCAAGGGCTTGTCTCTGCTGCAATCAGGATTTTTAACCCTGCTAAAATAACGTATTTCTCCAAGTCTTTCTTCCTGAAATGCTGGAAGTGTTTGGGCAGCAACGTTCAAAACAGACTGTGGCAGTAACAAATGCTGCCTGAAGCAAAAACCCAGCACAGAAATTTTTCTTAACTGAATGGGCATGATTCTACGAGAACCTGAAAAACAGGATGTGTGGGGCTGTCAACACCCCTTCCATGTAAAAGCATTCTCACAATATAGGTAACATGGGTGACCAAAGCCGATCCAATTTAATGCTGAATGGATTAGCTGTTTCAATACCACATTTGAAATGTTTATACAAATGCTGGGCTCTCACACAATAAAGTGGTAGTGGTTTTTTTTTTCCCTTTTGAGCTGATTCTCCCATACCAATGCTGTACCATAGCCTAAAGCAATTTAAATGATTGACTAGCAAAATGTGCTAATAGCTTTGATTAGCTTCATTTATTTGCATATAATTATTTGCTAATTTCTCTGCAGTAATTAGAACTGTGGCACATTGCTGACATGACTTTTTTAGACAAGAATGCTTTTAGTAATATTCAAACCTGTTTCGTAATTTCCAGCTGATGCTTTCTGCAAAGATAAATCAGCTTCAAGGAAAGATGTTTCTGAAACAAATACATAATTCTCGATTTTGAGCAGCCATTGCACAGAGATTTTGCTATGACTGTTATGTTCAAAATCCAGAAGACCAGGACATATGACAGTGACCTGAAGTTCTGCACTCAAAGCCCCAAACAGGTTGGAAGGAAACATCAGCAGAAAAGAACGCAATATGTAGTAGATGTATTTCAATTGATAACTCCACCTGTGGTTTTCAGGTACATTTACTGAAGTTAGTAAATTACTTACTAATTACGCATATTGCATTCTCCTTAGCAGTTTTGGAGGCTACTAAGTATCTTTTCTTATCTTTAATTAACATTAGGTTAACGTGCATTTCAGTACTCAGCTTTGTGCCCATGTCCCTGCAAGACAGGAGCATAAAAGTCAAGGGCAAAGAAACTCTGCTCTGGAAATCATGACTGGACAAATGTAAACTTTCCTGAATGCTTTGCCAGCCACCTGACAATTTTAAATAGAAGACTGAACAGGTGAAGAAACCAATCAAAGTCAGCATTAATGCTGCTGCCTAAACAGTTTAGCTGTCTTTGCTCCATTTCTCCCACAGCTATTGCTGACTGTGGCTGCAGATAAGTTGACAAGGATGGAGGTCACCAAAACAAGAAATGCCTTCATAATTAAGGGCTCAATATGTTTCACAAATACACCTTCTTCTGTCTGCTGCCAAGCAGCTGTGGATCTGTGATATCTTGTAAAAATAAATTAAGGAACCTGAAAGGCTCTTCTGGTAATCTAAATGTGGAAATGGAGATGCAGAATGAGGATGAAACTCCTAATTACTCTCCCCAAGCTCATACTTGCAGCATAATCAAATCTGTCTACCGGGGCAATCTGCACTTAATCAATTGAAGTGTGATATAACCTTGCACTTCACGATACTGTGAAGCTAGAACTAAAAAAAGCCCTGTCATTGTTATGAGCATATTTTCAAGGCACAGAATTAGCAAGCTCTGCTCTCCAAAACGAGCCCCTCAACATTTAATTAACTATAGTACACTGAAAACATTTGTTATGGCTTGTGCCTAGCTAACAGCTGAGCCTGCCAACGCCAGCAAGTCCTGTCTGTGCTGTCCTGAGAGCAGCCTGCCATCGGGATTCCTTGTGCCAGTGCACTTATTGGTAAAATGTTAAGTTCTCTGCTTGTTTTAATGCAAATGGTGATTTATTCAATGAGGAAGCAAAGCATTTCACAGTTTCCACATTGCCATATCTCAAAGCCTGAAGAAAAGGCTAATCCTGGAAAAGAGTTTTTTCCCCCTTTGTAATTGAGAATGTTCATGATAGCCTAGCTGAAAACCTATGTATAACACCAGTAGGTGCTTCACGGCTGTGTTTGGACAAGTAGCAACATTCTGTTGGATGTGTACTTAAACCACAGAGCAGCTCCTCTCAATGTCACACCAGGAACTGGCATTCTGAGAAACAGGCTTTTCCTCAATGATTCTCTTGTCTTTTAATTATGGAGATGTGAAACAGCATCTGTCTGGGATTTTTATGACTCCTATTTCCAACTGAAAATGGGAAATGCAAGGACACACAAAATAAGAAAAAGATCTCAGCCTTCTGAAATGTGTAACTTTTTGGTTAGAAATTTAACTAAAGATTGTGTATGCACTCTTGTTTCAATCAGATGTGTTTATTCTGCCCTCAGAGCTGTTATTCTTGTTCCATGGCCATTTCCAATCAGCATTTGAAATGGTAGAAATATCGGTAGAAAACACTGTTTGGCACTTCTTATAGAAAGCAAAGTCTGTTAGATGAGTTCTCATCTGCTTTTCAATTTCGGTAATTGCTTGCACCTGTGCAGAGTGAGGGTCCAGGCCCCTGTCCTGCTGCTGCAATGTGTCCTGTGCAGCATCAGTGTACATTGCTGTACAAAATGCAAGGGGAGCGTTTGGCCTAATGACTGTGTTTCTGCCGAAAACAAAATCTGTCAAGTGGTAAAGACAAAAAGCTGCACTGAAAAAACCTTCCCATCTTCTGCATCTGCTACTGTGAGGTTTGTCTTGTAAAGAAAGGAAGGCCAACTTTGTGTCATGGCACAAGTGAACAGACTACAGGTTTCTGCTTTCTGGTTCTAGCACAGCCTGTGCTCTCATAAAAATATTCTACCAGTAAGCAAAACGTGAACACAAAGGTGTGATAGCTTTTCTCACTGCTATTTTGTCCTATCTCCTTCTGTCAATCTCCAGACAAGTGGAACAATCTTTGTAATTTTAAAAAATAATACAATTTCCTGTGTGCCTCCTTCCTTTGAACAGGAGGACATTGGAGGAAGCCAGCTGTCTCCTTGAATTTGTCAGCAAAATAAGGACATCAGAATTATGAAAATGTCCATACCCAACCAAAAGTTCATTAGCATTCTGAGGAGTCACTTCAATTAAAGGAAACTCTTGTTTTGTTTGCCTCACTAGAGAAATGTGGACTAAGACAGGAATATAAATGTGACTATATTTTATAATGATTTAATGTGACAATCTTCCTATTTGCAAATGGCCCAGCAGAGGGTCGCAGTTTAACATCGATTCATAAAGCGCAAGTGCAAAATCATGTCATAACAATTTGCAGGATGTTTTTCAATATTCCAGCAAAGGACATATGGAGATGTCTTACATGATTTCATTTTTCTTTGTGACTCTGTGCATCACCAGTTCTGAGCCACTGGTTGTCTGAATTTTTAAATTCCTGTTTAGCATGTTTGCTAAAGCCTACCAAGAAGCTCAGGCAAAACTTCCCTTCATTTCCAAACCACTCCAGGTGGGCTGTCATTTCCCACTGATGGGATAAACGTGCTGAGCATTTTCAGCTGGGTCTCAGATGAAACCAACCAAAATCAAGTCCTTAAGGCTCTGATTTTCAGAGCACTTAACACTAATAACTGCACCTGAACGTGGTTGAAGCTGCTGGGGCACTGTGTCCCTGAAAACTTGAAAGGTACTGTCTTCTTGATGAGGAACGTGCTTGGATCATCGGATCTGCCTGGAGAAGTGAGGTAGGGTGATTTAGCACTTACCATTGTGGAGGGAGAATGGAGCCTGCTCCATCACAGACTGTACAGAAAGCAATAATAGTAAAGCATGGCCAGGGATGGGTTGGAGCTCTTCCTTTCCTTTTGGGAGAAGGCATTGGGATGTGACTGGTAGAGGTTCTGGAGACCCCTTCCTTCTTGTTTTAAAGCTCTGTATTTATCAACCTCAGTCATAGAAGTAGGGAGCTTTTTGCCAAGTTTCAGTATAGTAGTCTATTTAACAATAAGATCCTGAGAATTTTCAGGATTTTACAACAATTTTTCAAATTGCTCTGAGAGATTTCTTCTTCAGCTAAATGTGACAGAGACTGGTGGCTGAATGTCTCTCACTACTAAAAATCTCAAGCTTGTCCTCAGACTTATGTACCTCTGCCACGCGATGCACCCATTCACATACACCTCTTCTCCCAGCTGGGGCTCCAGAAAAGAAGCAGGACTCAGTTACATCAATGCCATTGAACAGTGCCACACAAAGCCTGAGGAAGCTGAAGCGAGGTTTGAACTCTGACCTCCATACTCATCAATCTGTAGTTACTGCAAACTGAGAAACTAAGCTTCTACCACCATCTTGGTGTTTGTAGCTGAAACTGAGAAGTGGTGTGATTGGGATGGACTTCATCCGCCAGGGTCAACCCCGCACAACTGGCCGTTGCTGGCTGCCATGATGGCACGCTTTATCTGGACCTCCTGCTGAAGCACTGCTCCTGTGCCGGTTTTTTGATAACTTGCATTCATTTATTTCTTTCACAGCTGATCTTGCAGCTTGCAAGTATGAAACTTTAAAGCATCACTGAAAAAAATATCATTTTCATAGCCCAGTGGAGCTCCGTGTTCACTCTCTGTAGTGAGTTCCATACCAAATATGTTTACTTCACTAAAATAAAAATCTTTTATTAACTGTCAATCTTAGAAGCTCATGAGAAAGGCTATGCAGGGTTAGACTAAACAGTCATTTACTCCATTAGCTTCTCTCTGATAGCAGCTGACAACAGAAGCCAGGGCAGCCATAAAACTCTTTCCCAGTGTAATGTTCCAGCTTCCAGTGACCCGTCATTCCTGGCCTACAGACTCTGTCATCTTATTTAATAGAGCTGGATGGATTTTTTTCTTGCTCTGATTTGCCTAATCACTTTGTGAAGTCTGGGAGACTCTTACGAAAAATCTCTGGAAAGACATTTCACAGTTATGTACTGCTTTTTCTGTTTGTTTTAAATTTGCCGTCAGCTTTGTCTGATACTTCCTGGTTCTTGTACTAGAAAGCACAATGAATGCAACATCCATATTTGCATTCCCTGTGTACTCGTTGTTTCATAGGCCTTTCTTGCAGCCTCATTCAGTCATCTCTTTTCGGATTGAAAAAGCCTAATCTATTTAATCATTTCTGATGCAGAAGCCATTTCATACCTTTGTCAGCCCAATACTCCAACTCTGAACCCTTTTTTCAGACCTGCTATATGCTATATATACACTGTAGAGATGGGTGTGCCAGAACTGTCCATAGTATTCAAGCTGTGGGTGCCTCACATTTGTACAGTGTGGAACGACATTCTCTCCCTTCTTCTATCTTCCCTTCCTAACAATTCCTAACACCCAATTTGCTTATTTTTATTACTGCTGAGCATTGAACTGACACTTTCACATAGATCATCTATTATTATTATAATTTAAGGACTGTCACTGTATATGTAGAGTTAGGATTGTTTCTTTCATGCATGCTACTTTACGTTTAGCTGGAGTTTAATCTTCCACTTAACCTTACAGTTGATCTGTATCACACAGTTATGTTTTTATGTTGTTGTTGTTGCAGTGTATACACTTATCAGCAGAAAACATTTGTCACCTCCCTATTCACCTCCTTTTCCAGGTAATTTAGGGCAGACCCAGTAAGACTCCTCTGATGCCATCTCTGCACTGAGAAAATTGGCTGTTTATTCCTGTTCTTCATTTCTTAATTCTTAACTTTTATTTTTTTTTCGTCCCTGAAAGGATTTCCTCCCCTATTCCGTGGCAGCAAAGGTTTTTGACAAGCTTTTGGTGAAATGCATTGTTGAATGCCTTTCAGAAATCACAAAAGATTAAATTCCAATTAGCATGTGTAGAACAGAGGTAGGAATTGCTCATTCACTGTCTCTTCTGTACATGAACCAGGGGACATAGAATGGCACTGCTAGAAGACAGAACAAAAAGCAAGGTGATTCTTCATGTGGTGCATGGTTAAGTTTCAGAATTCATTGCCACATGTAACTTGGATAGTGTATGTTTTTGTGGATTCAGGAGTCAGACTGGGTAAGTTCACAGATGACAAATCCATTGAGGTTTATTAAACGAATTAAAACTAAGTCTGCCTGAGGAGTTCGTGGAAGACAGAATAGTTGGAGGCCCCGAGAATACTCAGTGGGCTCATAATTACATCTTCCTTAGTTTTCTCTCTTTCCTGGGCATCCACTTTTGAAGACAAGACGCTGGGCTATCAGCAACTGCAGCACAGCCATTCTTTTTTTTCCTTCCTGCCCAGGTTCTTAACTGGGTCTTGTTTCAGATGCCTTGAAAGACCTCTGCCCGGTTTGCAAGTTGTGCCTTCCCTTTTTGAAAGCTGCTTCTCCAGGGTACTACTCTTTCCCCCGTATCACTGATTTAGTTTCTACCGAGCATCCCAGTACAGTTGTGAAAGCTCCTGGATGGTAGCTATCCAGATACACCTTTCAACTTTTAAAAACTTGTCATTGCATTTACCATCCTCCACTTCTGCAGTGCCACTGCAGCTCTAATTGCCTTTGCAGCTTCCTTTAATAGGTCAGCTTTTAAATCACCTGGGCCTGGCAATGTTACCTTAATTTTTACAATTTCTTCTATAGATTCTTGTAATGAACTCACTCTGAGATAGCTCCTCTGACACATTGTCTCTGATGTATGAAGAAGGCTTCTAGCCTAGAATTTTTCCTAAACTCCTTCAAGGCTGCAAAAAATAATTTAATTTTCCTCCTCTGCTTTATCTTCTCTGAGAGCTCCTTTTGTACTTTGATCAATTAATGGGCCTACAAACTCTATAGCTTCCTGCTCCTGATGTATTTGAAGAAATGATTAATTATGAGGTTTTTGCGCCTTCTGAAAACTTCTTCAAACTCTTTTTTACTGGCCTGAAACCAGAAACAAGAGAGCTTTGCTGAAGGCATTCATTTTGATCTTCTTTTTCTTTTCTGTATTTGTACTTTAGAAAAGCAAAGAAAATTCCTATTGGTTTTCATAATTGTGCATATATACAGATTTGCAACGGAATATACTTCTACACCAAATTTGTTGCTCTTTTGGTCCTA
The DNA here is from genome assembly GCA_013396635.1 of Penelope pileata. Taxonomy (NCBI): domain Eukaryota; kingdom Metazoa; phylum Chordata; class Aves; order Galliformes; family Cracidae; genus Penelope; species Penelope pileata. The sequence continues at coordinate 456,056 of WBMW01004897.1, forward strand.
CATACGTATTTAGTACAGCTGTTACACAGCATAGCCTGCTTTTCTCTGTAACAACATCTTACATTTTCTCTACCACATTAGTACACACTGAATAGCTAGATGCATTTTCCCATGTGATTTTGGCAAGTGAATACTGGATGGAAAGTGGATTTCAATTTAAAACGCACAAAACCAGCATTCTCTTTCTTAAGGCAAATAAAACTATTCAACATAATTATTTTTGTAGTTATTACTATTGTTATTATTATTGTTATTATTTCCTTTAAAGAAAATCTATGCCCTTCCATTCATCTGTTTATGCCTGGCTGATTCACAGCTTATTTTAAGTTTATGCCAGTTTGTTGCTCCATCGTTCTTCCAAAGATACTTTTCCTGCCTTACGTTCCTATATTGGCTTCTCACGGGTATTTACTGTTGAAACTTGTTTTGCTCTTGTATGTGCCAAGTCCCTGTTCAGTATGACAATTTGTGGTCATTACGTCTCCTTTGTTCATGTATTTCTATATTCGTAACTATGCTAGTCTACTCAACTTTCGATAAAAAGGACACTGTGAATTACAATAGTTTCTTGCTCCAGCCTTAGGATCATGTTGTAGTTGAACATGCTTCTGTTCTGCCTATTGATGGCAATAATTCTGTGTTGTTGCACAGTTTCATCTTTGTAGGTGTTAGCAGAGACTTGGTATGTTGCTTTCTATTTTACCTGAAGTGCTCGTATTGCCAGAAACTTCCCATTTATACTTTTGTTTCTGCTTCTTGTTAGCTGTTCATAGTGTAACTGAATTTCCCAAATTTTCTTACTTGCTCCTGGTTATTCATGATCATTCAGGTTTTGTCAAAGTTGGTCATCTTGTTGAAGCATGTTGTCTTCTCCTTTTCTCCTGGCTTTGGAGGTCTGTTTGTATATGCACAGAAACTGGGAAGAGAGTGAGGCCAGTGACAAAATACAGCTTTTCACATTTCAGGGGTTTGGTCCTAGGAACTCTCTGCTTTCCCTTGCCCAGGGCAAGGGTCAGCCCAAAAGGCTGACATAAAGCATACGAACAGGAATAGCATACAAACTTGATCTTCTTCACTTGTTACACTCTTCTTTTCTCCTGATTTTATGGCTGACAACACCTGCCTCCTCACTAGAGGATTATTATTCCTATCTAATTCTATCTATCTTCTGAGGTCACTATATTCCATGGAATGTCTCTTGAATTGCTATTATTAGAGATATTTTGCACTTCTAGGATTCTTAATGACATACATTTTTGTTCAATGTATGATTTTCCTTCTCTGAAACCTGTTTGTTCTCAGCTACTTGTCTCTGTCTGATTTCATTCACAGTAATATCACCCACATTAACATTTTCTGGTACTGACACTAATAATACTCTATTTCTTATCTTTCAGATTGCCATTCATTTGACAGTTCGACAGTAAAACCTTTTTTGACGTTAGCAAAAGTAAGACATCAAGCCTGTTGAGCGTTTTTAAAAATCTCACTATGGTTCTTATAGTTGCCTAAATGCATCTAAGACTCCATTTTTTTAATTATTTTTTTTAATTAGTTGATTTCATCTCCTCCCATTTGGTTTTATTTACTTCATTAGAAGGAGAAAACAAACTTTTTTTTTTAGTAAATACGTCTAACGTAAACATTGAAGTACAATTTAAATACTTAACCATGTTCGCAATTAAACAATTGCGTAGTCCCAGTTAAAAAATATATTACCTGTTGGATAGTAGGCATGTGTCTGAGTGCCAGAATGATATTTGTAATCTTTCATTATCACTAGCCATTTAGATTCGGTTGGGCTTTGAAGTTCTTGATTCAAGGTGTTTGTAAGGATAAATTTGGAGAAGTTTAAGGATGTCCTTTGGAATTTCTGACAGCAGAACCCACTGAAGAGGGATTAAATCTCTTTCCCTCTTTTCTTTACACTTTACTCTTTCCCTCCTACTGCCCTTAGACATGCTGAGCAGAGCTCAGGGCATGTGTTCTTCTGTGAAATGACTGAGAGATACTGCCCATGCAGCACCTCAAATATTGCTCTGTTTGACCTGAGAGCCTCGTGATCGCCTCTTAGAGGTGAGCATGCTTGCTTTTTGTACCTCTGGCTATTGAGTTTTTTTGCTTTGCTTGCTTGGTAAGCCTACCAGTGCCTATGCCCAGCAGTAAAGAAAGCTGTTCAGAAGAATTGTCCTCAGTGCTTATTCACTGAGCATTGATTCAAAACCACATTGAACTGATATAAAATGCAGTCAACCCCTCTGCAAGGCAGCCAGAGTTTCAAGGCTGATTTCTTGTCTGAAGCACCAGATACACCATTGATCTGTCTGACAAAGAGATGCAGCCTGTGTTCATCCTGGCATGTTGTGCAGTACCCCCTTCCCTTTTCAGCCCTTCCCAGTGCAGTCAGAGCATCTTGGACTCAGCCAGAGACATCCCATCCCAGAAAACCCCCATTTGCTTGTAGAGCTTTCTGCTAGGGGAGAGCTGGTGGCTCCCTCTGCACCTATCCGTGTTATCTCCTTGAGCAGCATATGCAGGAATTTTCAAGTGATTCTTTTTAGCTGATTCCTACAGCACAATCATTCTTGTACTGTGGTTGAGCTCTGTTTTATTGCTTTAGTTGCTCTTCAGTGTGAGCAGGCTGGCCTCAGACGGATCAGGGTCCCGTTATCCTGGGACCCGTACAAATCCTTAATGAGATGCAGTTCTCTGCTACACAGTTCACAATCTACAAATCCTTTATGACTTACAATGAAAACCAATCTACAGAATATAGGCAAAGGGATTTAATTGAATGTCATACCTGTGAAAGACAAAGGGCAAAATCCCAGCCTCGCTGAGGTCACTGGCCAGGCTCCCATTTCCTCAGCAGTGCTTGGCTTTCACCAAGAGTCTTTGGGGTGCAAGCATTTGTATTCTGCTCATGTTGACTTATTTCAGGTTGAAACTCCCTTTAGTGTTGTTCACTAAGCCATAGAGCTTGCTAGTAACCTTAACGTGTTCTGCCAATGCAAGCTGACAAGGGCATGACATCATTAGTCAAATTTCACATCCCACTGACCTCGCCATCATGACTTAATCCTCCAAGGTCTGTCATCCCTAATGGTTTGGTTTGAAAGTGCTTTACTGCACTTGTTTATTCACCTAATGTGGCCAAGAGCAAGTGCTTGGCTTCTGTTAGGGAAATGCGGATGTGCAGAAGCTGCTCTACATCTCCTACAGCATGTGAATTACAATGAAGTTTGATAACATTTTAGGTAGTTTGCTGGAGTAGCACGCTGGCGACTGTGCTCTGTCTTGTTTTCTGATATCTCAGAAATGGATTTTTTTAAAGTCTGATATTGCGTGAATTGTGGCACGCTGAGATTACCAGGTTCTGAGAAAACTTGGTATTTCTGCTGAGAGGGTGATTGATCATATTTTGCACATCTGTCAAGTCTGTCTTTCAAAATTTCACACCATTTTATAGGCATCATTACCCTGATATTTAATTTAGAGAGAGAGGAAAAAACATTTCACACTGGTAGGCCTGGCTGGGAACCATCCTTTTCACAGCCTCAGCCTCTCTGTGCCAGGAGAGGAAACGCTCAGTGCCACATCCCCAGTGGAAAGCTGAAGTGTTGCAGGACTGTTCTGCAGATCAAGCACCTGAGGAGTGCACCCTCCAATATGGGGAGAGGGAAATTTTTTTTTTTTTTTTTTTTTTTAAAAAAAAGAGAAGGTTTGATACTGTGTAACATAAATGACTTGGGCAGCTGGGAGAAAAGAAGGAGTGTATGGACCCCTACCTCAGGTACTCTTAGGTGAAATAAATCTTTCTATGCCCCCAAGATATCTCTTCTGGCTGTGCCCAGCAACCCTGGCATTCTCCTGGCACCATGGCCAGGAGAGTGAGCATTTCGCTGCATAAAGGAAGAATGGTACAAGTTTTACAGCTGTTCTGCTGAACTCCTTTAATTGTTTTCATTAGGAATTTGTCTGTATGGGGGAGCTATTGCAGGATAAGTTTAGGGGGTGAATTTAAAGTGTAAGATGTGGTCTGTGCTCATGCCAAGTGTGGATTAAGGCAGAGAGAGATTTTCACTATGGATTAGGGATGTCCTCATGAAGAGTTAGTATGCAATAACTATTCCAGGCTATTTCCCCAGGTAGACAAGCCTAAACATCTGATAAATAGGCCTATTACTTTTTCTCTTAACCAATTAAGTACTTATTTTAGAAGGACAAAATGAATTATCACATAACTATTTCCCTGCAATATGTCTTACTTTGTACGTTAATGTCAGAAAAGGCAAACTACTGTCTGCGGGTTGGAAGGAAAGGTATTAGTGTTGTACATGCACAAGCTTAGAGATGACTCTTTGCCTCGTTATGCTTTGGGTGAAGATTGTGATGTATTGTTGTTTTTGCAACACTTCACATTTATTTCACAAAATAAATCACATAATGGACTGTCATAATAGCCCCAGTAGCATGACAGCAAAAAAGAATTGGTGGAGCTACACTTCAGTGCACAGTGAAATAGCTAACAATTTGTTAAATATCCCATGAGTGGATTAAATAGGCATATGATCAGTTATCTCGCTGCCAAGCCACAGCAGGAACCAATTAGAATTCACAGAAAATAATTTAGATGAAAACTGATGAATCTATCAAAACCTAATTAAATTTATGGAAAAAAGCAAACATCTCATTGACAGATTACATAACCACCGAGTATCTCTGTAAACAGCCTGCAAAGGAGGGCTCCTGGAAGAAGAGCTGCATTGCTGGACCTGGTTTGCAGAGTGCTGGGTCTTTAAACATTTAATATACTTCTGGTATCAGTTTCAGGTAAATCACTCCCGTAGAACTGAATTAGTCAGTTATACAATGAAGTAGTATGAAATCATCCAACAAATCGTAACAATTGTTATTTATTTTGGGGTCAGTCTTATGTGAAAAACAGAAGAGTCTGGGCAGGGAGGATTTAAACTCAGAGGAAAGATACAGACAGGGATCTCTTTTAAGGACCTGATACTTTATTGTGAACTACGGAGGCTGGGAACTGAAATTGTTACTGCTAGAGTTCTGTATTTTTTGTCTGTATTTTACTGTATCGTTCTGGGGCAGAGGACTGCTTTTGTTTATATTTATTGATATTTTTGGATTTTGAGCTAGCAAACAATGAAATAAACCTACATGAGAATGAGCACTGATCTGAGCTATCAGTAACAAAATGCATGAGGCAGGAAGGCAAGATGACCCTCAGTCAGGGTTTTTTGCTGCAGTAAATAGACATGCTGCCTTCAGAACAAAAAGACATAGGCTTGCGTAGTTATTCTCATTGAATTATTGCAAGGAATTTGCCAGAAACAGTGCTGCTGATCATCTTACGCTTGCAGTGTCAGGACAGATATTTCTACAGTGTACCTTACACTCCAGTTGTTTCTCAGATTCCTGGGCTGTTCATTCTCCCATGAAACTCTTGTATGCTGTGAACGATAACCTGAGTTTTCTCTTAACAGAAATTTAGTTTTCCCCATTCAGAAGTGAAGCATTCAGCTGTCAAGAGGAAAAAAATATATTGTATGTGCCTTCGCTTCTCTTTGGTGGTCACCTGAGAAAGTGTCAGGACAGGGTCTGATTCTTCTCTCTTGAAAACAGGGGTGACTTTTTTTTCCCCTTTTCTCCCAATCTAAAGACAAGTGGAAACCAAATCCTTCAAACACAGGTAATAAAATTCTCCCAGCCAGAAGAGTCAGGTTATTTACAGACTAGATATCTTAAAAAAATAATTCAAAATACAGAACATTATATGTTCTGTCATCGCTGGATGAATGCCAGGGTTGGCCAGACTCATGCATTGCATAAAGATGCTTGAACTGCTTTCTGTAAGATATTATTGCTGTCTAGGAAGATATTTTCAAATAAGCCTGTCTAATTCATAGATTCATAACATGAAGACACGTTTACTTTCTCTGTGACAGGGCACAGTCACACGTACCTCATCTGCTGATTTTCCTCTCCTAAAATGAAAGTTATCCTTCAAACTGAGGCAAAAACAGAGTTGAACTGTAAGATTTGATGTCTTTTAGGCTCTTGAATTAACTTTAACAAGATAACCTCAAACAGTAAAGAAAACTGAATGGGAGAGAAAAATAAAAAAGAAAACTGCAAATCAGAAAGAGGAAACAGAAGAGTTAATTGAATTAACAACCGCAAAATTGAGAGATGGTTTCCTGGTCACAGCGTAGGGCTGGTGGCCAGCTCTCAGCACTACCCAGGAGTTTCCCTGGGACTGATGGCTGCAGAAGGGGTGACAGGATGGATTCACGTGTTGCTGCCACGCGTCTGTATTTCAGTGCCTTAAACAGAAGTGGATCACTGAAAGATGCTTCATGGTTCTGGGCTCAGCTCTTGCTGTTGGTGGAATCTGAGGTGAGGTGTGGGCTTTGGGCAGCATGGCAGGGGGTGGGCTGCAAGCGCGATGTGCTGGGTCGTGCAACAAGATGGTACCTCTGCAGCCTCTCACCATCTGTGAGCTCCTTGCAGGAAGCGCACAGCTGACAAGCTGCGATGTGTGACACTTCCTCAGCACTTAACGACACATCGCCTCAGAGCTAACAGCACAAACGAGGGCTGCTACTGTCTCTCTCCTTGTTCAAACCAGACTAGAGCTAAAATAAGTAGCTTCATACGCTGTTACAGAGCAACTGCAATGAATGCTTCAAGGACCAGGACAAATTGGTTTTTGCTCAGGACATGACTAAACGCAGGAGCACGGCCCCTCACCGGTAGCTTCTCATGGCTTGTTTTTTCAGGAGGGCTGGACATCCACAGCTCTTACTGGCTCTACCAGCAGCTCCAGAGGTCCTCTGAGAACGGGGCTACTTGCCACTGCGATGAGTCCCTCAGGTTCCTCCTGCACAGCCACAGCCTGCGCCTTGCTCAGCCCCTGGTGGCCTGTGGGCAGCCTGCTTCTCTGCAGCCAGGAACCAGGTAAAGAGCGGATGAGGTTATTTTACAGCCCCAAACTGATTGCTAAAAACTTGCATCCCTTGCTGTATTTTGAGTTCCTGAATGTGTGAAACAGAATCTTCAGGTATTTTCATTATCACAACTTGACTATACCATGAAATATTTTCTCACATAAACACAAACACCTTTAGAACTGTGTCCTTGTGAAATGCAAGGGTCAAATTCCATGAATTGCTCCGAAAGAGTGTGGCTTGGGAGGAATGGGAGAAAATATACCTGTGGACACCTTTGAAACATCTACTTTCTTTTCCTGCTCAGGCTGGTACGTAGAGGGGAATGAGGACTAAGGCAGTAACTGAAATGTGCTCATGTCCTGTGGTAGGCTTCATATTGGATGTTGCCTGTATGTCTTAGATTTATCTCTGACCAAAACTTGTGACAGGTCCTGAAAACCCTGCAATTTGCCTTGCTAGCATTCCTGTGCTATTTTTTCAGTATACACAGAGTGGATCTTGAAGTAACAACATGGTATGTTAACAATATCAGTAGGTGTTTATTTAAAAACAACAACAACAAAAACCCCACTATAGCTTTGTTATCTATTCGCAAAAGTAAGCAGGAACAACTTGGTATGCACAACTCCCAATGTAGAAAATCTCATGAAGTCTCCCTGATAGAGGCAGTGCAGTGTGAGGTCTAAGAATGTATTACAGGGCATCTCTAAAGGAGATTCAGAATCTTCTGAAAATTGCCCATTTTTACGGAGCTTGATTCATGCCCAATAACATCAATGAAAGCATAGTCACTGGCTTCGTTGGAAGCAGGATCAAACTAATTATTTACTGCTGGTTTTACATCTGCAGTTCATTTTGGACTTAATTTTCAGAGGTACTAAGTACATTCCCATAACCAACTGATTTCAAATAATGATTTGGGTGCCTGGCACTTCAAAAAATGAAGCTTCATTATCTATAAATTCAATCAAATTGATAATCCGCATTGGAAATAATGGACTAAGCTAATAGAATCTGCAAATAATTTGGAAATGCTGAATTAGTGCCTCTCCTGACAGTTGTGGAGAGGTGCCTTATCTAGCCAGCCCTATCCATTTTTTCACCTTCTCTGACAACAGGCTGCCAGGCGTAGGTTGCTCTGCACAGCAGCAGCCTTCAGCGAAGGCACTTTCTGTCACCCGAAAATATATTCAGCGCTCGGAACTAGCCTATTATTAATAAACACTGGCACATCTCAGGGGTGGTATTCATCTTAGTGCTATCCTCTTATAAATCGCAAGATATTAATATTTTGTATGCCTGGAAATAAAATAGTAGTAATAATAAGAAAAAAATCCCTTAATTTCTCTCTGTGAACATAAATCTGAAACTGGCCAGTGCAGAAACTGTGTAAAATTGGATAATCTGATTACAGAAAGAGCTGGATGGGTAAAGGAGTTGGCAATGGCATTCAGCTTCTATTTAATTGGCTCAGATACATTCCAAGCCAGTAGTTTCAGTGAGGCTTTACTGCCTGGAAGTTGCTTTGCAAAACCCTGTGAAATAAACAGCTCATCTGTCATGTTAGGGACACCAACCACCGTAGGAAAAATACCAACACACATAATGTTGGCTGGCATCATAGAGATTGTCAGGAATTAAACCAGAGATGATAAACAACAAATGGGATTTCAGGTGCTCACAGGAGCCTTGAAGATCTGGTTTCAAATGATGGTTGGCCTCACTACTTGAAATAAGCAGAAAGACTCTGGACACCAGTATAGATGAAAATAACCACATTTTGTTATTCTATGCATCATATACAAAAAAAGTCAGCTAAAAATTTGTACATCTTTAATAAAATTTTAGGTTGGAGTAACTATTCCTTATTTTTAACGCAATAGGCTCAAGTTCCATTTCCAGTGTCTCCAATGACTGCTGAGTATTCTCTTAAAATGAACTTTGGGTAAACAATCTCTCTTAGAGTTTTAAATTCTGTATTTAAAATATGTATGCATCTATTGGTATAACAAAATGGAGAAGCTTAATAAGGAAAGCTGGGAAGACATGAAGTTTAGAGCAAAACCATGTGTATTGCTCCTGGCTGTTCTACATATGAATCTGCAAGACTCTATATAAATAAGAACTGAATGGAGAAAAGTTACCAAGGACAGAGAATAAGTGAATAAAAGGAACAGAAAATATAATGTCTTGAAGTTAAAGCAAAGCTTTCAAGTGTGTAAAATTTCCTGAAATATTGTACAAGAATGAAGAATTTGTTATTTTCCATGCTTAATATCAGGACAAAGGTGACTTAAAAATGGGTTTTGACTGTCAGAGGTAACTGTGGTAAAGATGCGCATATTTTCAAATTTTTATTGCTGTTTTGTTCATGCTGCACAGGCAAAGGAAGCAAAAACCTTTGAACATTCAGTTCTAGGTCCTCCTGCAGGCCCTTTGGCATCTGTGCAAAGAAATCTCACACCAGACCCAGTTAAGTCTGGCTGAAGCAGATTGCTCAGCAGGGAAGTCTCAGATGTTAAACCTCCTCTTCCAGTTGAGAACTTGTGAGCTCTGGGATCATTTTCTCTCTCGCTTATGCTATGGCTGTCCCACGCACAGGGATGGAGAACATTCAGGTTGGATTCCATGCTGTGATGTATCCCATGGAGTTAGAAATAGCTCTCCTGATGACAGAAGGACGTACCATAGCTTTAGTTTCCACCAAAATCTGTGATGATGGCACCAGAAAACTGAAAGTATCCTGTTGCAATTACCATTTTTTTTACCTGTTGCAATTACCAGTATCAAAATTTTTGTACACCTGCAATATGTTAGACACAGATCCATCTCAGGTTAGTAGAAGTTATCACCTATATGCAGCCATTGTTTTTCTGTTTCCAACTTTCCTCATACCCTTAACAAAAGCTGTCTGCGTTTATAAAAGTTCCTTGTGAGAAAGTCTTGCTTAGCCATGACATGACCTGTGCACCCAAACCTGGAACAAACGCGTGCCTTGATGGTGGTTCTTCTTGGACGAGGTACCTGAGAGGTAGCAGGGCTTGGGCGGATTGTTTTGTTTGGTAACAACATCACCTCCTATTGCGTTATGTTTTTTCTTCCTACCAATAGTAGGACAACTGTTCTTAGGGGAAAAGAATATGTCACCACATCCAAGTTACTTAGCAGGTTCCAAAGTTCTGCAGAAATGTGATATTTGCACTGTTTTTAGTAGTCCTGTAAGAATATTTGACTGAATTTGCAATGCACAGTGTTAAGATGGATATCAGTCTGTATCCGGGGAGGATTTTAAAAAAGCTATGTGATTCTACAGACAGTGGTAGGGTGAGTTTGCAATCAAAACCGTTGGGCACTGAAGTAAATTTTATCCTTTGCAAGCCACTCTGTAAGCCAACAGAACACAAATAAGTAGACAAATAGCGATGTCTCTCTCCCCTTTGTATTAAGCTGTGTAGTACCTCTTGGAAGGCCCTGCAGCAGAGAGTGATTGATGCGCGCAACAGTGAATTTCATCCTGCACCCGGAGGACACGAGCGATTGCTGCGCCTTTGCTCTTCATTTTGCACAGCACACCATTCTCTTTGCTTCATGCTTTTCAAGTCCTTGAGCATAATCAAAATAGTAATACTAATCTAAAGCAGACAATTTAGAAAAACATTTCACATATTCTTCCTCTCTGATTTTTTTTTCATTGGCCTTGGATGAGTTTGTTTTCTTATTTAGGCAGCCACCATGTTGGCATGTAAAAGCAGATTGTACAGATAAAGTCAGCTCCTGAAAGAAGTATAGAAAAGACAACACCGTGTTCTCAGGCTGAGAAGAGCGCTTGACTAGATGACATCATTTGAAACAAAAAGTCTCTTGTCTATTATAAAATATTAATTCAGTATTTTGCATTAGCTGTCCTTATTTCCCTATATTTCTGGTATATTCTAATAACTCTACAAACCTACGAGGGAAAACACGCTTCTAAAAACTTCTTGCTAATGGAGCAGTGAAATTATGAGACAGTCATCTTAAGACCACTGAGTTACAGCACTTTCCTGTTTGCTAAAAACATTTGCTTTTCTTCAGATGGCTTTATTTTCCTCTTAGATTTTCCATCTCAGCCTGCTCTCCTGCAGAAATTAATAAATGAATACAATGCTCTGGTGTGGCCAACTCCTGGCTCTGCATTAGCTGCCTCTGGGAAGTCTGCACATTATTTAGCACTGCCAGCACTGGGGTACGTCATCGTGATTTCAACAGGGTTGTGATCCTTAGTGCTTAAAAGATATCTGCCCAGGCCACAGTATTATTTATTTATTCATAGCAACCGCTGTATGACAAAGCAAAGGAGGTGAGGCTTAAAACACAGGGGAAAAAAAAAGGCAGCTTGTGTGTCAGCAGAATTTGCCTTGAGAAACCTAGTAACCTCTAATATTTGAAAAGAGCATGGCACATACACAGGCTTCCTCACAACCACATGTGGACTCCAGGCTAGCCCTGATAACAGAATATTTTCTGCTATGGCAAAACAACCTGGTTTGCTAGGTGCTGTGGGAGCTGTGGCAAGGCAGCTGGGCTCCTGGTGGTGCTGGCGTTGGTGGTGGTGGCAAAGGTCACCATGTCCTGCTGCGGGCTTCAGCTGGAGGAAGGGCCAGCTGGGTCCAGGTAAAATTTTAACCATGCAGTATGTTTTAGAGCAGATATTCTGTGTCCTGAAATAGTGGAAAACATGGCATTTGTTGCATATTTGTGATTGGTGTGTTGACTGCCTTCTGATTTCACATGGTGTGTGTTGCTGGGCAGGGGTGGTAACCAAACATGCCCACGCAGTTCTCCAGGCATGATTAAATGCTGCATTTACTGATCTCTATGGATGAGAAAAGCCTACCCATATAAACTGCAGACTGCTACAAAATGCAGCTTAGTTCTTAGAGTGCAAGTTCTGCTACGCTGTGCTGCTCCTTCAGCTCCACACGTGAATGCCATTTAAGAGACACATCCTGATCAGAACCTTCTGAGCCACACTGGTGAGTTACTATTTGTTATGAATGTGATCTATAATTTTTAGCTTTGAATTATGTCATCACTGTCACCATTCACTAGGCAGCATGTTATCTTGGCTTTGTGCGTGGATTATGTAGAAATATAGTTTTAGTACTTCATTTCCCATAGTAATCATGGACATGATCTTGACATCATGTTTTATTTAGTCTTTTGGAACTAACTCCCTATAAACCAAGTAGATATTGTCAGTATTCGTAAACAGACTTGAAATGTTTAACAGTAGTTCATTACTGAAAATATATAATGAAGTTCATGCCATTAGCCAGTTTTACAGGAGTTTACATTTTAGAAGTTCCAAGTGTTGATTTCACGATGGCTCTACATCTTAAGATGGTTGTTGCACAGAGCATTAGCTACTCTAAATACGAACTGGAACACTCTATAAAGAAACATGTAGTCCTATCATTTAATGCCTGATGTACCTGTCACAATTTTCCTGGATCAAAAACTGCCACAGGAATTTTAGCATTTAATCACAGGTGCTTCTATTTTGTTGGGAACTGCTCAATCATACAGCAAGAGCAACCATGCTGGAGGAGACCAAAGTCCCACCTCACTCCACATACTGTCTCTAACAGTTACCAGTGGAAATCATTATGGAGAAAGTAAGCATGGTTAAACATTCACCTGATTTCTGGCAGTCAGCAGTTTAGAGAACTCTGTGCCAACTATTGCATCCACAGAACTGTATTCAATAGCACTTCTTGGGCCTCGGTTGTAGAAATCCTTCTAACTGATTTTTGAAAACATCTGCGTTTCAGGCTGGATCAGACAATGTCACATTGAGCACCTCAATTTCTTTATGTTAAACTTGAAGTTGGACAATTTCAGCTGTGATTTTAAAGTATGGGTGAAAATATATATATATATTTAATTATTTGTCAACTCCATAGTGCTCAAGATTTTAATACCTTGGTTATATTCTCCCAGATATCTCTTTTCCAGAATGGTGAGTTCTGGTCTTCTTAGTTTCTCTTCGCAAGAAAATTGTTCTATCACCATTCAGAAATTGTTCTACTAGAGGCTTAAGACTTGGTGGGATCCTCCCTATGGGATTGCTATTACAGCCAGGGTTCTAATAGGCTTCAAAATGTCTTAAGAACTATCGACAGCTTTACTTAGCACCTCTAAAATCAAGCCATTAAAAATAGAAGAGTTAGATGATTTTACTTTCCCACTAGAAGTTACCATAGTTAAAAAATATAGATAAAAGTTATGGCTCTTTTTTTTCCAGGAGGAAATTTGACAGCGTAAATATGCATTCACGTGTTAGGCAATTCTGGAACATTTCTTTATCCTTAATATATAGGTGAGGAGAGGACGAGCTTCCCTTTTCTCATTGCCCTTCATAACCATGAGCATTTAGCTGTCCTTCCTCCCTTGGTAACAGGCACGTAAGTGACCAACATATAGAACAAACATATGTATACACACACATTCTGTTCATTCTGGCATCTTGTCTTCACTGCAGAATGGTTCCTGGCCCACTGCAGCTGCAAACTCATGGCTGGCAATGCTTCAGCAGGATCTGATGAGTCCATGTGCCAATGGCGAAGAGAGATGCACCAATTGTCCCCATTCCTTCCCTTTCCCCTTGAAGATTGATAACTAGGAGCTTTCAGTGCCCCACAAAAAAATTTGGCTGACTGTCCAACAGATTCCTCTGATCACTGTTCTCATCGCAGTTGCACGTTACAAACTCCTACAGTTCAGCAGCAGAACGCCTGACTTAGCTGGGAGCAGAACTGAGGATGTTTGGTTTGCCTTGCTGTTAATGCTGATGTGTTGTTGTTCATTTCCATTTTATTGAAATGTTATGAGTTCTGGCATTTTAATGTAATTTCAGTGGTCATAGTCTACAGCAGAGTTCAAACTTTGAAATTCTTTATATGAACTTGTATTTTTTTAATATACTATTCAATATATTTTATTAAAAACCATATGATTCCAAGGTCGTCATATTCTTGTAGCATCAGAAAAGTAGTCTTCAGCAATGCACAGAAAGCATGCAACTAAATTAAACTGTAAAATAAGTGAAACTGATTCGCTATGAAGGGCAGAAAACGGCCTAGCTCTATTTCAGTGCCAAAGTGGGTAGAGGATACTTAGAGATACTTGGAATGGGGGAAGGCAAGAAGAAATTTTCAGTTCTTTGAGGGATCCAGAATAGCTATTTGGAGTTAAAAGATTTAGTTAGAGATATTTTTCTTTTCCAGAAAAATGCAAATTTGGGATTAGAGTCACGTGGGAGAGAAAGGATGTTATAGCAAACACCCAAGCCAGAGGCACTGATGATAATGGTGCTGGAGCTGGTCCCCTGGCCACCAGCCTGGATGCTGCCTGTGTCCCCCCAGCAGGTGTGGAGGGACACGTCTTACCCACCCAGATCTGGGCTCCCACAGCAGACGCGGCCCTGTGATTCCCACCAGCTCATGGAGAATTTAAAGCAATGCCATGGCGCAGAAAAAGCCACCACGTTGCTGCTGTGCTGGAGGCAGATTGGCTGGATCCTGCCTGTCTTCCCCTGGGTGTGGACGCTCAAGCCATTGATTTTTACTGAAATTCATTTTTTTGAGACTTCTCCCTTGTTTTAAAATCTAGTTGAAATTGGCTGAGTGCTCTGCCACATACTATTACAAAATCCTGTGATGCTCCCTGATACATATAAATTTTTGGTACGTATTTTTAAATTTTTCTAAAGAACATCTTATCCTTGCTGCTTGTAGTTTCAAGGAGAATTGTGTGCTGCAAGAAGGGGAGTGCTGCCAGGGTGAGAAAGTTTCTTGCAGTATTCCTTTCCTCTTAGATGCAGAAACTTCTGAAGGGCAGCTTTTCTGCAGAGCTCCCTGCATGGAGATCTAAAATAAATCCAGGAAAATAGAAATAATTAGAGTCTAAAGATCATTCCACAAGAAAGAAATGAAAACAAAAGCAAGCTATAGCCACAGAAAATGCAGAAGACTGAATTATTTCCTCACTGATGCGGATGCCAGGTCATGTTGCAAGGGGATGAATTTGGCTCTGAACACAAACTGCCAGCTCGCAGCCTCTCGGGGCTTTGGGTCTGTTGCAGTGGCTCCGCGTCGCTGCAGGCGGCTCCTCCTGGGAGCCGTGCCTTCCCCCGCCAAGCAATTCTGCAGCAGTGCAATACTATATTTAATCAATTCAGGTGTCTTAAAATACTTCCTCACCGAGCGGGAACATCACTGCACAGACCCAGAGATCAAGCAAATGTGTACGTGGTCCCTATTCTCAAAAGCTGGCATTCCATCCTTAGGAGAACAGAAGGGAGGGAGCAGGAGGAAGAGGGAAAGAATGAAAATACTGCATCAGGCTCTTCCATTTTGTAAGATGGTAAAACTTTGGGGAAGACTTTTTTCCCCCTAGCTTTTTTCTTTTTCTTTATGATATTCCTCGTCTCTACTTCAATTTTGGAAAACAACAGTCTTTGATATAACAGTAACTTAAAGTGACCTCATGTTTGTCTCGGAAAGACAATAGAGCAATAAAATCAGTGAATGCTGAAGTTTTATGGATATCAGATCAACAACAATTTCCTTCATTTCTCATGGTGCAATTGAGAATGAGAACTTCCTTATAAAGGAGATGTACTTAGTGAAGCACAACGCATCCCCACAGGAATCCTATCACAGTACTGAATGTTTAGAAAATGTAGATCTTCAACTTAAAATGGAGCATCCCCAGCTGACTCGACACTTTGCCTTCTGCTTCCCGCTCATGAATGGCTGCATATCAGTGTCTTGATGTTTGTGACCATTACAGAAGATGTAGGTTACAGCTAACAAAGCTTTCAAATACTTTACAAGAAGAGAATATAGGAAAGGGATTCCTTTTAACCATCCCACTGAACAGGGAAGATGGAGTTTTGGCATCTCTAAGGCTCTAATTCTGCCTATAGGAATGATTATTGCTTACTTCAGTAGGAGTACCTGAAAAAACAAAACTTGGCTGCAGAGGGAAATGCACTACTTTAAGTAAGGTACTAATCCATGATAATTCAGTTATGCTTGTGCAAGAAATTGTATATAAACATGCATATACGTTTTTTAAGCTCATCTTAAATTGCTTAATCATGGTTTGAGTTAACCCCAAATGGGGCTCTCTTCTGTGCAGCCCCAGTGGTGTAACTAAGTTGTTACAGTACGTGCTGACATGGCTCTGAAGCTGCTTGTTAGTCCCACAGAGACAGACCCTCATTCAGTACCAAACCCGAGGGACATCACTGGGGTTTTCCTACAAAATTAGGTCATTTGCCTTGCACTGTGTGGTAGTGGGACTCTCTGTCCTCCTGTTTAGCACAGCTTGGGAAGACCTTCACTCTGCTGGTGTCAGGGAGAACAGAAATCATCCAGGACTTCTCAGGATCCCTAACTAGCACCCTAAACACCCTGATCTCCCAAGCAGCAGCATCTCCACAGCAGCACCTCTTCACGGGCACCTTGCACCCCCTGCAGCGCATGGAGGTGTACATGGGTGCTTGCAGGGCTGCATCTTCCTTCCAGTCCCTCACAGCTTCCTTGGTCCCCTTCTGGAAGAGAAATAGTTCAGATTTGGTCTTAGGTTGAGAGATCACTTCCGCTGTCTTTGAATGAAGCCATCCAAAACATTTCTAAATACAAAGGCTTTTTTTGTTTTGTTGTGTTATTGTAATGATATGTCAATCACAGAATCACAGAATTGTAGGGGTTGGAAGGGGCCTCTAGAGATCCTCGAGTCCAACCTTCCTGCCAAAGCAGTTCCCTAGTGCAGCTTGCACAGGTGGGTGTCCAGACGGGTCTTGAATATCTCCAGGGAGGGAGACTCCGCAACCTCCCTGGGCAGCCTGTTCCAGTGCTCCATCACCCACACCTTGAGAAGTTCTTAAGCGTATTTGCACAGAACTTCCTACCCTTTGTCTCTTGCACTTCAGATATTTATAAACATTGGTAAGATCTCCTCTCAGTCTTCTCCAGGCTGAACAGACCCTGACACTCAGCCTTTTCTCGTAAGGGAGATGCTCCAGGCCCTTTATCATCTTTGTGGCCCTCCGCTGGACTCTTTCCAGGAGGTCCCTGTCTTTCTTATACTGAGGAGCCCAGAACTGGACACAGTACTCCCGGTGAGGCCTGACCAGGGCAGAGCAGAGTGGGAGGACCACCTCCCTCGACCTGCTGGCAATGCTGTTTTTAATGCACCCCAGGATCCCATTGGCCTTCTTGGCCACCAGGGCACACTGCTGGCTCATGGCCAACCTGTTGCCAGCAGGACCCCCAGGTCCCTCTCTGCAGAGCTCCTCTCCAGCAGGTCATTCCCCAGCCTGTACTGATGCATGCGGTTATTCCTCCCCAGGTGTAGGACTCTACACTTGCTTTTGTTAAAACTCATTTGGTTACTTCCTGCCCAACTCTCAGCCTGTCCAGGTCTCGCCGAATGGCAGCACAGCCTTCTGGCGTGTCAGCCATATTATATTTGTGTCCATTACAAAAGTTTCTTACAAAGAAACCCTACTTCAGAGTAACCATCCTCCTGTGAGCTGCATGGAAGCTCACTCTGCTGAGGAGCTTGTGGCCCAAGAGGCATTCAGGCAATGGCAATAAACGAGTCCTTAGCTCTACCTTCAGTGAAAAATTCAAAGCTGGAAAGAGGTGGTTGACATTATGATCGTGAACTAAGCTACCATTATGGGAGCTGCTGCATTTGACTCAGAGGCACGTAGTGCATGAAGGTACACACTTCTATTTCTGACATGTGAAGTCAAATGCCATTTGAAAATTCCTCTTGCAAATGTCTTCAGTGGAGGGGCAATAATCTTTACTAATACTTGGGAAACCCAATCAGAGCTCATTAATTTTGCAATTTAGCCAGGAATGGGTAGCTTTACAAGAAGGAGCAGAACTCTGTTGAAATAACCTAGCTACAGTTTGGCTTTGGGACACCAGCACAAAATGGTACCAAACAACATTTGCTGCCAGTGTTTAGCAGAAGAACGAAACCTCAGTGAATTAAGGCACTGCAACAACAAACACTAAAAACACAGTTTCTACGTTGGATTTTCAGGACTGCTCTGTTCATTGTTTTAAGGCAACGCCTGGCATCACTGCAGCTGCAGTATGAGCTGTTGAATCAGTGCTGCCGCTCTGCACCCAGTGCTGCTACCAACCTTCTGCGTGGTTTGGGGCAGATTGCCTCACCTTTCTGGGCTTCTGCTTCCCCTGCCAGCTCTTGCCTGTCTTATCTGCTTCGACGTGTACATCTCCAGGACAGGCTTTCTCACTCAATGTGTCTGGTGGGTGGAAAGCCCAACTGGCTCCTGGCTCAGCTACAGCCCCTGTGCGTTGCTATAGCACAATGACGATGCTCCCTCTTAGCACAGGCATAGATGCAGTGCATCACACTCAGCGAAACCAAAGGCTTGGTGATAGGATCTCCCCCTAAAACCTCAGAGAGATGGGCATGCTGCCAGTTTGTAATTTATTTAGATTACGAAGTTTGGGAGAATATGTATTAATGACATTCTGTTGCAGATCTAGGCCATGTTTAAGTGGGATTATTCAACTCCACAGATGTTGGATTTATTTATTTATTTGTGGTGGTAGGGTTGTTTGGTACTTTTTGTCTTTTTCCCTTTTCTCTTTCCCTAAAAATCGATGCAGATGAAGTAATACACTTCAGGACAGAAAGGTCAGCTTCAGGCTGCCCACTTTCCAGAGGTGACGGCTGGTTGGGAACAGGAGGTGTAGGAAAGCACAAACAGAAACTGCATTTCCAGCTGATTCCATTTTAAACATCACCTGTAAAATAAAAGCACCCCCTCTCGAAATAAACCAGGGCAAGTTTGTGCCTTTGCAGTCAGGGTTTTTAAGTCTCGGCCTTTCTCATTGTTACCTCGCAAGTTTCTCAGATAACCAAAACTGTCAAAGATGGCAGCGGTTGGAGGAAGCGCTAGGAGCCTGAGGAGCTCCTGTTGGCATGGCAGTGTGCCACCCAGCATCAAGAGCAGAGTTTGTAACTGGAAAAAGGTGAGAGTAATTTACTACGTTTCATTCATACCCATTATTTTTCTGTATTGAGAAACCCTGGTATTTTTAAGCACAGATGCAGTTGCACAAAGTTTTTCTCTCTCGTTTCTTATCCTCGTTGCTAGAGGGACCACACAGTAGCTGCATCCAGATCAGCTTATTTCAGGGCTCCCTGCGCACTCAGATTCTTGCTTAGGATATTTTTCCCAGCTCGATTAGAGCCTAAAAGCTCGATTTGTCCAAGGAAATGCGACAGTCCCACGGAAGAAAGCAGCCTGCTCTCGGCCGACGGATGCATCCTGACAGAGACCGCCGGAGCCAGCGAGCCCCGCGCTGCCGTGCCGAGGAGCTGCGGGTGCCGGGGCTCAGCGGGAGCCGCGTTCGCAGCGCTCCGGCTCCGCTCCCCGGTACCGGGGCGGCCGCGTCCCCCGCGCACCCGCAGCGCCGCTCGTGGGCTCTGAGTCACGCGAACCGAGCGCTCCGCCGATGCGGCTGTTGGGATGCCTAATAAATATTTATAGCCCCTCACCGGGGCGCTGAGTGACAGCGCGGGGGCAACCCCTACCCGGCTGCTGGGGCTGCCGCCGCGGGGAAAGGAGCGCGGGGCGTGCGGTGCCCGAGGGGTCCCCGAGTTGGGGGCTGCGAGCGGCCCGGGGGCTGCCCCCGGCGGGACGGGCGGCCGCGGCCCGGCCCCCCCCGCGGCTGAGGAGGGCGCTGACGCAGTGACTGCAGTCCCGCGGAGAGCTGCGGAGCCGTGCTGCCTTCA
>WBMW01004897.1:482233-548133 GCA_013396635.1 Penelope pileata
TTTATTTAGCAAAGTTAATGTTTATCACAAAATCATAAAATCTAGCCTATATTTCTGTGATTCTTTGCAAACAAAAAATCTTTTTCTGTCCGTAAGAAAACAGTTGTGGTCTGTTATCTGGTTGGCTTCCAGTAGGAACAGGTTTTTTTTTATTTTGGGCTAGGCAAGAGCTGGATGAAGACAAAGTGCATTTCATATAGAAATTGCTTTTCAAGCATTTTTCTTCAGAAACCACACTGGAGAACAACAGCATTTAGCTGATGCTCTTGTCAAAACTATTTGCCTTACCTCCTCCCAATAACAAAGAATATTTTGGAATAAATTGGAACTTAAAAAAAAAAAAAAAAAGGCAAACAAAATAAGTGAAATACAAAGTGTTGTCCATCGAATGAGTTTTTCTTAATCTGTGCTTAACTTCATAATAGTATTTTCTAGAGGCTAAAATAATATGGAGGTCCAATTGTATGAAAAGGATTTATGGGTTTCTTCAACCTCTATGGTTGATGTGTGCTTTTGTGTAAGGTCTTGCCTTCGTTGTTTGTCACCTAACAGGAGGATTTGCAGTTTGGTTTCAGGTGCAGAGAGCCAGGTCCCTAAGCTGGGTGTTTCACTGAGGTGGTTGGGATGTCCCCTGGGCTCACAGGGAAGCTGGGTCCTGCAGAAGTGGAGACAAAATGTCCCTTCCTAAGACAGGAGGCAGAGAGCAAGGAAATGCTGTGTGTGGAGCTGTGTTTGATACCCTGTCTCCATGGCGCTTAGAATTGGAGGCAATGCCAAGAAACGGGTGTGTGAGAAGTCCAAAGTCCATCAGTTGCATGGCACCATGTGAGGCTGACACCGGGGCCTGGCGCTGAGGCTCTGCCTCGCTTTGTGTTGTGCTCCTGGAAAAGGCAATGCTGAGCTGCTGAGTCACTTCTGCTCCCTTGGAGCATGGGACCTGATTACAGGCAGCTGGGGTCATTTTAGGTCAAAGACAAGCAGGTTATTGGAAGCACTTCCAGCAGTCTGTAAGCTAACTTGCATATTGGTGCACTCCAGCTCGCGGTTCCGTAGTAGGTGCCACGGGAGTGGTGGTGTAGGAAATTGCTACTCCTCAGCTCCCAGTGAGCATCGATGCTCGAACAGCACAATAGGTGGTGAGGATACCTGCTGTTTTATGCCATGTTATTGAGTTCACATGGCATGAAAATGGGAAAGACAGCAGCTCCTCAGCTCAGGTGGATTTACGCCCACATCTCCTAAACCATGGTGTCCCAGCTGCTCAGTTGCTGCGGGTGTCTGTGTGCCTGCTGCTGGAACTCTGCAGCTGGCGGAAGGAGCTTCAGCGTTCCCAGGGGCAGGAAAGCACAGAGCCTGTTCTTTTCTTAGGTTGATAGCAATGGACTGGTGGGTGTCTGCCACTGGGCTCAAGTTTGGTCTCTTAATGCCCAGTCTGAAGGCTTCATCTGCATTACTGTGAAGATTCTCACTGCTGCCATTTTCAGCAATGACATTAATGATGAATACATCAGTAGTCAGCATGCTAATGAGCATCATCAGCTCTCCCTGAGCTGGTGAATGACACAGCTGCTGCAAAGCCATGGGACGCATGCTGTTCTATGTCTGTGCTCCTCTGTCAGCTCTGAGGGATGGAGCTCACAGAAGGAAAATGCTGGGAAAAAATGTTGGGTGCCAATGAGCTAAGGTGTGAGATTCCTCCTTTTGGTGTTTGTTTTAATGTTAACAGGGAATTTTCTGGAGCTGTATTGTTTTGGTAGTCTAGCAATCCGTGGCAGTTTATTAGCTTCTGATGCAGTTAATTTTGAAATTGCAATATTACATCTAAAAGTTTCTAAATGATACAGTGAATGTGGTAGTTCTATTTTAACTATATTTTGAAAAGTATAGCCCTAAATACAAGAAACGTTTCTTCTGCGTCCATCTGACAAAAGTCACTGTGCCTTTCTTTGTTACTCATCGTTACAGATTTACAGTGAGGTTAACTTCTCATTATTTTTTACTGATTTCAAGGTGCTATCTAGTTTATGCCAGATGCCTAAGGAGAAGACTTGCAAATGAGCGTGTCCATGGGCAGATAGGAAGTTCCTGTAACTTTCTGTACTTTTGTAATATCATAATGCTTGTAATCGATTCTTTCATGGGATTCTCTTCATGGTCTCTGGCACAGAGCTTGGTCTCTGGATTGCTCGGTGAAGAGCAGACCTCTGGATGCTTTATCTCGCTCACAATGAATTACACCATTCAATAGCATCCAGCGCAGCAATGAACCATTTTCAATTTCTTTGCCTACCAAGGAGCAAATCACGCTTGCGTTTGCGGGAGGATAGATGGAAAAGAAGCTGGGACGGCCCAGGAAGGGGGTCGGCATCCCTTAACCCTGCTTGGGTGGGAGATCTGTGCCTGGGGGATGCGGTGGGCTCTGCTGCGGCAGCTGCGCTGCGGCTGCAGCCACGCGAGGGAGCTCTGCACTGAGGCCCGGGGTGGGCGCAGCCCCGCAGCCCCTCGCCCGCCCGGGGGACGGGGTTTGTGACTTGCAGAACATCTGTGGCTCTGCTCCCTTCTTTGCAGTGCCTTGCTTCTCGGAGCGCTGGGATCAATGCTGTTCTGTGCATCCGCCGGTTGGAAAGGTTACGGGAGGCATTGTGCGCCTGGCCAGAACAAGAGCCTCTTTCTTGCGCACACAGCGGACTGCTGGAGCTGCTGGCAACTTTTAATGAATGAGAAAATTTTACTTTTTCCTACTAGCTTTATTTTTATGGTTGACATTTAAAAAATTCTGAAAAAATATCTGTAAAGGGCACAGAGTAAGCTGGAGATTATTAAGATACAAAGATATGAAGCAGAGTGATGTAAAGACTTAAAACACTGCTCTCATTTATCCTTTCCCTTCGTTAGTAGATTCTGCCTGTGAGATGATCCTGAATGGAAAGAAGTTTCCATACACTGTTCCCCCACACCCCGGATAAGTGGAGTTTTCTTTTGTTTTGCTTCCATCTGCAAGAGGAGCCCAGTAAGGTTACGCCTTTATCCTGAAGAATGCTAAAGAACAGCAGAGACATAAATCACATAAATTTAACAGCTTCATAGCTTACCCAGTTGTTGAAAACAGTGCTTTTTTGGCCAGATTTCTGATTTCCATGCACCATAGGTAAATGCAGACGTTCTCATGCACAGCTGATGCATGACCACAGGTGTCTGGGTGTGACCCATGCATCTGCCCACGGCATCCCCTTGGCTCATGCCTGAAAAGGTGCCAACGGTGCCAAGGTGTGCAAGGAAGAGCATGCAGATGCCTTCCTGTGTCCACAAATGAAGTCATTCTGCTTTACTCTTCCATTTGGAAGAATTTGTTTCAAGCAGAAAGAATGCCAAGAGCTACTTTTGCTTCCAAAAGCACGCACTGTTGCTGAAGAGACTTGAAAAGATTTCAGATCTGATTGTGCTTTTGCATGAAATGGGTGACTTCTGGTGTTTCTGTTTCTCTGCCTTTCATCTGTTGCTGCTGTGTATTTCTGCATTTCCCTGCCTCATTGATGCTGATTGTCCCATGAAAAGCTCTCAAGCCTTTGTTGTTCCCTATGGGAATCTTAAGGCATGCTCTGCATCTTCTGTGGCTGCCGGCACCCCCTGCCTGGTGGATGAATTTGGGGAATGGGCTCTTCCCAATCTGCAACATGCTATTTAGCTCAATCATTTAAATCTTATATAATGTGATGCAACTCCTCCCCCAGCAGAATCCCCTTCTTGGAGCCTCCTCTTGTACATGCACCGGCAGACTTCGGCGTGATTTGCTCCTTGAGCAAGTTCTTGTGCTTCAGGGATGTGGAGGCAAAGCAGAGGTCTGTGCTGGGGCTTTGTCTGCCTCCCACCTGCCATGTCCAACCTGTCTGCCTGCCCAGGCCTTGCCTGGAGCAGGGCATGAATTTGATGTGAGAATCTATTTTACTTTTTTTTTTTTTCCCCAAACTTGTTTTAGAAAGCAGCATTGTGAGAGGTAGCTGACTTCTACTTTTTCTTACACAAAAAATTCTGAAATCTGTTAGTATTCTCAATGAAAGAAATCCTTATGCTTCAAAAACAACTATTTCTATTGTCCTTTTGCATTTTCTTGATACATGGAAATACTGACGTCACAAGAACGTCTTAGTTTCCCAATTTTCCTATTTGAAATGAAACTTCTGTTCCCTACCCATACTGTTCTTGACCATATCATGAAGTTATGTGGGCTGAGCACCTCTGGGGTTACAAGAATCTCTGCTTCCTACCAAAGGATCGGTGTGTATCAAAAATAGCTTGATAAATATTTGAGGGGAAAAAGCTTCTGTTTTCCATATGAATTTGAAGATGAGTATCTTAGAGGGGAATCGGATATGTAGTAATAGAAAATATATACTACAAACTGAAAATGAAGCAATGTGTATTTTCTAAATGAATAGTTTAATTTTAAAAATGGCAGTGGAGATTCAGAATATAGAATTTAACTCAATCTTATTTTGAGACCTGTTGTCTCTGTAGTCTTGAAGCTCCAGCACAAGGAGCCATGTAATGTGAGAATTTTACTTAAGAAATATTTTCCTCTAATGTTGAAATCTTTAAAATATGAAATATGCGTTCAGTGAATACCCCAAACTATTAGAACATGAAAAGGAACTAAGTGGATATTTTAAGAAACAGTGGCCTTCCAGACCAAACTCCTTTTCCTGTAGGTAAAGGGATGATTTATGTCATTTTAATACTTGGTGTTTGTGATAATCTGTGTTCCTCACATAAAAGGCTGCACGAACAGCATCAACAAATAACGCACGTCTGTGATTGCCACTTGTAGTTTTACTTTAAAGGTAATGAGACTTATCAGTTAGCCAGTCTGGAATTAAATTAAATCTGTGAACTAATTAAAAAAATATATATAAAAAAAAAACTCCTGGAAGAACTGCAGACTGAAGATAAGGTTGGGAGTGCAGCATTCTGCTATGTCATAGTATATGGGAAAGCTGAGCTACTTCAGCAAATACCCCTGAATCTTCCCTTGGTATTGTGCTCCTTGAAAGCTGATGAGGAATATAAGCGTGACAGTTTTGTCCAAGTGCTTCACCAGAACTTTCAAATCTAGTGGAGAATTCTGAGCTGCTGGGAGTGGTGGTTGTGTTGTGGACATGGAGATGGGTTTTTGTTGTTGTTGAGGTGTGTGGGTGTGTGTTGATGATGATGATTTTTCTGTCATTGTTCAGGACGCCTATTTAAAATGCTGCTCTGTAAAAAGGTCTCCACATCTGAGCAGTAAGTGTTGGTGACTGACCTCGTAACCCCTCACTCTAGTGTTCCGTTATTACATTCCTTTCTTATCTTTAATTTCAGAAGGTGCTATCTCTGCAACTAAAGGAGTTAGTGAAATTTTGTAAATGGAATCTGTATGGGTGTGCATGTCTGTATGTGTATGTATGGAGGCAGGTGGATACATACAGATTTGTGTTACAACGCAAAATGCAATCATGTTGACCCTTCATCTTCAAATTTCTTTTGGATTAACAGCATTACTCATTTGGAAAGCATAGCTGTCAAACAAAGAACAGGTATTTTGAAGGGACAGAAACACTTTTTTAGAAACTAGGTTAACCATAGCAAGGCTCTAAAAGAATTAAACCAATTGTTCGATCTACTTCAATTTCCTTATATAGCTTCCCTTGAGAGCTTGCTGCCTGCAGCACCTTCCAGCCCACAGTGAACCATTCCTTCCTTGCTGTGGGTGGCATGGGATCTTGTAGAGATCACCTGGGAGTAAGCCAAGGTCCCAAAGTCACCTTGCTGAAGGTCGCTTCCCACCACGTGTGGTGAAGGCTCCCATGCAAATCCCACTGCAGGACAGCAAATAGATGGTTCGCCTCATGCAATGCACGGTCACTGCTTTAAGGTTGAAACCAAGTTCATGTTTATTCCTTTCAATGTTTCGTATTTAAAAATGGAGAGTAATTATCTGTAGTGGTGCACTGAATAAATTGCTTTTTTTCCCTCTTCAGAAATGCTTTCCCCCCGGAGTATTCAGTGGCAATGGCAGCAAAAAGCAGTTGCTGTGCTTGTGTTCAGAGAATGTGCTCTCTCCCGTGGCACTGCTCTTTCAATGAACTTTTATCTTGCTAAAATGAATATTTTACGATTAAGAACTCTTGGTCACATCTGGTACTTCTTGAAAATGGTTGCATTTCCAAGAATAGCATGCAAACACAAAACCAGAATCACAAGCAGATGTTTGCTAATATGGCCATAGATAACCTTTCAGCTTCATGCTTAATTTTCATAAATAACCATCTGTAAAGAATGCAGATTAATGGAGAGCAGAGATAATCTCTGTCAGTGTTAATATATTAACTTTACTGTGTTGCTGATATTGCGCTTGTTACTATAAAATAGCATTTCCTTACTGTATAAAATTGTCAGCTGCTGTTTTCAGAAAAGTGATGCTTCCTTTTTCATTTTGTCTTAGCATTTTTAGGTTGTAAAAAAAGCATTTTTTTAGAACACAAGGTGACTACCTGGGTCAACAAAACTGCTAATTAAGGCTTAATTCCTTAACAAACACTATTTCCCTTCCCCCCAGCTATAGATGATGAGTCAGGATGTAGAATAGGGCAAACCTCTGGCTTTTTCTCCTTGCTTGCCTTTGTACATTCAGTGAGAGTCGTGGAGCTCCTGCAACAGGATTGGTGTAAGTGGGATGTTGGTTCCTAACCTCAAACAAGCTTATTTAAACTTATTTTAAAAAATAAAAAGAGGTGCAAAGTACTGATGTAGTTGTTTAGAAACTTCCAGAGAGCTTGTCACTTGGTGAGAATATTGATGTTCCTCAGAAACAGAAATGCGTATGAGCAGAAAATCTATATCCCAACATGCATGTTTGTAGA
This sequence comes from Penelope pileata, assembly GCA_013396635.1. Classification (NCBI taxonomy): domain Eukaryota; kingdom Metazoa; phylum Chordata; class Aves; order Galliformes; family Cracidae; genus Penelope; species Penelope pileata. The sequence goes on from WBMW01004897.1 coordinate 489,130, forward strand.
TGATGTAAGAGAACTGTTTGGAAAAATAGTACATCATTGAGAATTCATTATAGTCTTTCTCACATTATAGTTGAAATACCTTCAAAGAGAAGCTAATGACTAAAATACATTCAGAAACAGAATAGCCTTGTAGGCATTAGGAAAGGGGTGAGTAGAAGCTTACATGTTAATGAAATATCCCAGCTAGAGTATCATTTTACATCCCATGTTCTTCAGTTCGCTCCCTTGGTAACTTACAAATGGAGAATAAAATTTACAATTATAGCTGATTAGATATTATGAGCTCTCAACAAAGCATGTTTATGTTCTGTATGCAATTATTGCAGAGTTGCTGGGCACAACTCCGTAGTTGAATTTGAGTTATCTTTTGTATTCAAGCAATTTAGCCTCTTCTGTTTTGTATGAGGAGAACACACTTCATTCTTCAAACTGTAGCAATCTTTGGATAAAGAACATTTTTTTGTTGTTTGTTTTCAATCAGTAAGTCTTTTTTAACCATATAGTAGAAAACTAATCTAATTTCATGAACTATAAACTATACAAAAGATTTTGATTATGTCAGTTGTGATTATGCAGACTGCATTCAGGTTTCAATAAGCAGCGATGCAGTTCTCAGTTTGGAAGAGATAAACCCAGCCATGCTCTCTGGCTGCCGTTCCTCCTCCTGTGTGCCTTCAAGGGCATCAGCCATGTGAATCCCAGATGTGATTCTGTGGATTTGGTTAATGGATTCTCTGGGCTGTTGTGTGCTTTGGCATGGGCATCAGGCAGTGCAGTGCTGCAGTGTTTTGTGAGGAAATGGAAGCATGGGGTTCTGCCTTTTGCTTTCTCTTTGGATAGCTGGAGTCTCGCTAATGCAGCCAAAGGTTTTCAGATGCGGCCAGCTCGGCAATGGTTGTTCCCTATTATTAAGCAGTGTTCTTAAAAAAAAATTGTTTTAAAGTTTCAGAGAAAATATGCTGTAATTATCAACCTGCAAAACTTTGAAGATTGGACTGTTGGCCTTAAGTTTGGGAAATGTCATTTAAACCACTGTCATATGTGAATTAAAGGGATAATTGCATAATTATAACTCAGATTTTGGTAGACTTGGGATCTTGATAATGCTCATTTTTTCAATGCATTGTCCCTGTGAACCTAAATTACATTAATTGCATAGTTAATTGTTAAACTCATATCACTACTAACATTTTCAGTCAGTTGAGATTGTTCTTTTTGGCCTTCTTTATTTTTGATATAGAATCATAGAATCATAGAATGGTTCAGGTTGGAAGGGACCTTAGAGATCATCTTGTTCCAACCCCCCTGCCATGGGCAAGGACACCTCCCACTAGACCAGGTTGCCCAAAGCCCCATCCAGCCTGGCTTTGAATACTTCCAGGGAGGGAGCATCAACGACTTCCCTGGGCAACCTGTTCCAGTGTCTCACCACCCTCACAGTGAAGAATTTCTTCCTTATATCCAGTCTAAATCAACCCTCTTCCGGATTATAACCATTACCCCTTGTTCTGTCATTATCTATCCTTGTAAAAAGCCCCTCCCCAGCTTTCCTGTAGGCCCCCTTCAGGTACTGGAAGGCTGCTATCAGGTCCCCCCGCAGCCTTCTCTTTTCCAGGCTGAAGAGTCCTAACTCTCTCAGCCTGTCCTCATAGGGGAGGTGCTCCAGCTCTCTGATCATCCTCGTGGCCCTCCTCTGGACCCGCTCCAACAGCTCCACATCCTTCTTGTGTTGGGGGCCCCAGAACTGGACACAATACTCCAGGTGAGGTCTCACGAGAGCAGAGTAGAGGGGCAGAATCACCTCCCTCGACCTGCTGGCCACACTTCTCTTGATGCAGCCCAGGATGCGGTTGGCCTTCTGGGCTGCAAGCGCACACTGCCGGCTCATGTTGAGTTTCTCGTCAACACACACCCCCAAGTCCCTCTCCTCAGGGCTACTCTCAAGCCATTCTCCGCCCAGCCTGTATGTGTACTTGGGATTGCTCCGACCCAGGTGCAGGACCTTGCACTTGGCTTTGTTGAACTTCATGAGGTTGGCATGGGCCCACCTCTCAAGCCTGTCCAGGTCCCTCTGGATGGCATCCCTTCCCTCTGGCGTGTCGACTGCACCACACAGCTTGGCATCATCTGCAAACTTGCTGAGGGTGCATTCGATCCCACTGTCCATGTCACCGACAAAGATGTTAAACAGCACTGGTCCCAGTACCGATCCCTGAGGAACACCACTCGTCACTGGTCTCCATTCAGACACTGAGCCATTGACCGCCACTCTCTGAGTGCGGCCATCCAGCCAGTTCCTTATCCAGCGAGTGGTTCGTCCATCAAACCCATATTTATCCAGTTTATCAACCAGGGTGCTGTGCGGGACAGTGTCAAACGCCTTGCACAAGTCCAGGTAGATGACGTCGGTTGCCCTCCCTTTATCCACTGTTGCTGTGACTCCATCATAGAAGGCCACCAGGTTTGTCAGGCACGATTTGCCCTTGGTGAAGCCATGTTGGTTGCCACCAATCACCTCCTCTCGATTTTCCATGTGCCTTAGTAGAGCCTTCAGGAGGATCTGCTCCATAATCTTGCCAGGCACAGAGGTGAGACTGACCGGCCTGTAGTTTCCAGGATCATCTTTTTTCCCCTTCTTGAAAATGGGGGTTATGTTCCCCCTTTTCCAGTCAGTGGGAACTTCACTATAAATGGGAACTTCATATAAATGCCTTATTGAAAATGATGAAGCTTGGAAATGGGTATTGGTAAAATAAAGATGAAAAATGCTATTGTGAATGGCAGAAGTTCGCTGTTTCTTCAGGCGTATGGCAATTCAACATCGTGGCCAAACACTGAAGGGCAACCGATGCTGTAAAAGTCTGATAGTCTGTTTGCTAACAGCTGTTGCAGGCATCACTACTGAGTTAAAAAATATTTAGTTTTGGGACTACTGCTATTTTTTTTCTGGTGTGTATAGCTGCTAAATTGCTCATACTTCCAGCTTTAATTGCATTTTAACAAACAATTTTTTGGTTAGTCAACCTTGATGATACGTTGCGTGCAGTGTTTAAAGCTGAGGCAATGCTGCAGGTGCCTGGAAGGGCCTAACTGCTGGTTTTGAAAGGGGGTTGCTGCATCAACTCTCAAGTCCCTTTTTCCTGTTGTAGGTTTCCTGAAGGCGTGGTGCTGCAATGCCTTGGAATGCCTCATGGCAGAGGTCCCCGGCCGCCCCGCTGGAGTGTGGCACTGCCCTGTAGGGAGCTGGGTAAGTGTGACAACTGTCCTCAGTGTGGACAGCACTGCCTGCCACACCTTGCATGGTCAGATGCCCTCTGGTAGCTGGGACAGACCTGGAGATGTGGACTGCTTCATCAGCCCCTTCTTGTGTATGTGCACACCTTGCTGTGCTCTCCTGGCTTAGGGTGTGCTGGAAGATCTGCTGGGTGGAGATGGTTGTGCATGCAGTTTCTTTTATTTCTAATGTGCTTTAGAGAGATTCCTCAGAAGAGGTGGCTGTGTGAGGGATGGATGGGGAGGATACAGAGACTGAGCTGGCAGGAGGTGGAGATGTTCACTAAAATGGTTGTAATCAAGGCATTTTTCAATGCAAAAGGGAAGTACTGGGTGGGGGAAGGTAGTTTAGAGGAGGTGCTTTTGGTACATGCTCTTGCAGCCCTCTCTTAAAAGTAACAAGTTTTTGCATTCTCTGCAAAAACATTGCATTCTCTGCCATAAGCAGTGTTGATTTCCTTCACACATCATGAGTATCATCACATCAGCCATGTTTTGCTAAAATTTTTTAGGTGATACTACCTGTTTTGGAATAACTATTTTCCATGTGATACACCAGTTGAATCATCTCCACTTTGCAAATTATAAGTGTAGTGGGTAAACAGAACCTCCTATCTGACCCTGTAAGAAGAGCATCTTGCCATTTTCAGTGCCCAAATTGGAATCAGGCCATTCTTTGTGGTTAATCAGTGTACAGATCAGTATGTCTTCAAAGGCATCTTGCTAAGCCACAGCAAACACTGCTTACAATTTCTGTCTTTGTGGATAAACCTTGGTGTTTATGTGCCAGTGGTTGTTGGTTTATGGATGGTTATCATCTGTTAGACAGAACTGTGGGCTTTCAGACTTGAATCCTTCTCCCAGTAGCCCTGGCAAGAAATCCTTTGGGTCTATGGGGAATCTTTGGGAAATAGTGCATCTGGGCTGTATGTCAGAGGGGAGGACTGCTGAAGTGCTGATTGGTGTCTCGTGTCTCATGTTAGTTGTATGTAGGGCAGGAAAGAGATACATATCTGAAGCAAAGAAATACTGTCTTTTATTTTTCTGCAGCTAAGAACAGTCCAGCTGAATCCTGAATCCTGATAGCCTGGAGCCTGAATATGCCAGGCTGAGCTGAGAAGAAATTATCCTGATTTATGTAGATAACTCAGGCTGATGCTGCAATGGTTCTTCAGACCTCTGGTTTAGGAAACTTGAAGATTACTGATGGACTGTTGCCCTTTGGATTTAATTTAGACTCTGACAAGAATGCATTTTGATTCTTTGAATTCCCCAAGGCCAAATACTTGAGGTTTTGGTCTACTGCTGTACTTGCTTTAGTTAAGTATCAGCTAAACTATGTGGATTGACAGTCATTGTCAGTGTCTGACATAGTGGGGGAAGATGCTGCTAATAGGAAATTACTGATTCTCAGGAAGTGACCTTCCAAAGCCATCCTGTTAATGAGTTGTCCTTTCTTGTCCTAGCTACTCAGTAACAGTCATTGAACTTCTGATCATGTCCTGTTCAGGGAGTTGTGCTCAGGACCGGGCTTACTCTGCCTCCTTGGAGGGATTGCACTCCCGCTCACCTCTAAGCAGTGGGGTGGATGCAATCCCTGCTCTTCTTACCTTGAAGTCTGGTTAGTGGAGTTACCTTGTCACCGGGATTTTGGGGCTGAACCACTGCTGTTAGCTCAAGTGTTTGAAGCTGTTTCTGTTCATCATGCTTTGCATTTATTATATTGGCTGCCCATAGATAAAGAGTTTAAATTCACCTTACTGGCATGACTGCAGTTCTGAGGGCCAAGATCTGAGTGTGCCAGACACCTTCTTTGAATCTGAAGTATTGCAATTTTTAATTTTTTTTTTTTTAACTAGATTTAACATTTGCAAATGGCCTCCTGTTTGAGGTTTTGCTATTAACTCAAGCTGGGAGACAGCAAAGCTTTGAAGTGATGTCTGGGAAGAGGGTATCTCAGTCTCTCCCTTTAAATATGGGCAGTGTCCCTCCAACCTTGAATATATTTTTAAAGTATATCTTTTTCAGAAAATTTAAAAAAACTCTTTCAACAGTTGATTGTTGAGTTATTATTTAGGGTGGTTTTAGTTTAGTAGAAATCTGCCTCATAGTTGCTTTTCATGCTGTTTTGATGTGTGAGCACCTTCCAACAGTATGATTTTTAGGGTCAGTTAGTTCATATCCACCTATGACTGGCATTCACTGGAGGTTGATTTTCGCATGTACTAACAATTGGTTAAAGCTACTTTGCTAATACCAAACTAAACTGGTCAATTTTGGGCAACCTGATCTGAAAAATGGAAATGGTTGTGCAGTGGAGTAAGGCTGTAGCAGCGTTCCCAGCCCTTGCCCTATATGCCTGGATTACCAGTGCTGAGTTGGAGTTTTCCTCCATCTCCAGTGCAGCTCAGTGATTTTTAGGAGCTGAAACAAAGCTGTTGCAGTGGCTGGGGGTCTGGGGTGAGGGCCATTGAAAAGCTCAAGCTTCCATGAGCATGGCACTGTGGTGTCTCTCCCTCCCCTACACTGCTCCTAGAGCTGTACTTGGAGAACTGTGTGAAGTTGAGGAGGTTTAAGGGAATCTTGTGACTCTTTACTGCTATTTATTTTTTTAACCTTGCTGCTATTGATATTCAGCACGTATCTTTGGTTAGTTGCAGTAGCTGCATCTCTTGCTAAATTCTGCATGTTCAGAAGGTGTTTACTGATGCTTTTCAAATTTTTTTTTTTTCTGCAGGACAATGAAGTGCATGTGTTCCTGAGTCACATAGTATGTCTTGCTTCTGCTTCTCCCTCTGAATCCTCTGTATGCTTTGAGTGTCTATATTGCAAGTGCCCAACTTGGAAGTGGGCTTTTCTTGTCAGCACACAGAAGGCACTTGGAGCCTGCATTTCTTTTGCTTGTGTGCGTAAGCAAAGCAGAGGTACCAGGGTATGATTTTCACTTCCTGCCAGTCATTTGAATGAGTCAGAATTCTTTTGCTTAACAGCTTTTTTGTCTTTGCCAGTATGTTGGTCTAGGGACTGTTTGCTCTCCTTGTTCTTTGTGTACATCTGTTACTGTGTAATGTTTCTGCATTTCTCTTCTGCTTTTACCTTTCTTTAATTGTTGAACAAGAAGGAACATTCTAGTAGTATGTCACTTCTGTCATCTCTTCTCTCTTTTTTAAGTTTTATTCCCTCCTTCCTTTCATCCTTTCTGGGATGACTGTGAACTTGGCCCATCCTGTCATGGGATGCTTGTGTTGAAGATGTTCACATGAGGTGTTGTATGGGAAGAAATGGCATCCTGAGCAAATGCTCAATTTGCTTTTTTTTTTTTTTTTCTGTTTGTAACAAAAGAAACATGAAAAAATGCATAAGTGAACATATTTACTTGATCAGTCTGGATTTCATCTCAGATCTGGCGAGTCAAGGGACTTGGCACTGAGAGCATTTCCCTATCTCTGCAGCCATCTTCATATTTTTTAATAAAATTTGCAAAAATGATTCTTTGGAATACTGCAAGATCATAAGAGAGGCAGATGGTCTGTTAAACATGAGTACTGAAAGACCCTTTTTACATTCTTCTGTGTTTATTATGAACACCAAGAAGCAGCTCTTGAAAGTTCCTGGATCCTGAAATGTTGGACACAGCCTAGAAGAAGAGGCCACATGCTCCTCCTTTCATTTTCCACTTAGTAGACACTCAGTTCTACTGCCTTAGTACCTTTTTTGATGAGAACATCTACGAGGGCTGCTCTGAAAGTTATGCCTCTTATTTTATTTTGTTGGCCCACGACATCAGAGGCAGATGTTGGTGGGATGCCACTAGAGGTTGAACCTTCCCACCAATATTCCATTCCATTTTGTTGCTGTGCAACAGGTGGCAGCAGAGGGGCACTCTGACAAAATGGCATCTGACATGGAAGTGTGTATGAAGCAAAGGTGTGGAACTGAATTCCTCCATGCAGAAAAAAAGTCATACATTGACATTCATCAATGCTTGCTGAACACTGATGGAGACCAAACAGTGGATGTGAGCACAGTGAGGGATGGGTGGTGCATTTCAGCAGTGGTGACAGTGACCTGAAAGACAAGCCACCTTCTGGATGGCCATGCACAGCTGTCACACCCTGAAAAGAGGAGTGCCTCAATCAGCTCGTTTGTGTGAATCAGCTAGTGGTGGTGACTACATTGAAAAAGAGTGTTTTGTAGCTGAGAATTTTCACTATCAAATAGTGTTATTATGCTCTTTATATCTGTTGTAGTTCCCATGGAAGGAAATGGGAGGCATTTCTTTTGAAGTGACCTACGTAGATGTCTATTTTAATTGGACATTCATATTCTCTGAGATGCTAGTCCCACTTCCTCCTTCCTAAGCTGTGGAACTTCTGTGTCTTCCACTGAAATCCCAATAAGAAAGCCATCTGATACCCTCAGAGGGTCCTCAGAGGCTCAGCACTTACTATGGCGTGACCTGGGCAATAATCAATACACCTATGGTATCTTGTGCTGAGTCCCAGTGTATCACACTCTTTCTTAAGCAGTGAATCTATGCCTATTTTCAAGGCAGGTTCATCTTGTTATAAAAACTGCCCATAGCATTGAGACGTAGGAGTCTCTTCCATTTGGGTGTTGATTTCTGCCATCTTGCCAAGAGTTGCTAATACATTCTCTTCATTTTAACTCTCTTATTCAGAAGGACTTACAGGACCCTCTGTGGAAGAGAGGAGCATTGCCAGTCCTCTGCTGAAGCAGTATCTAGAGGAACCTCTTGATTTCTTCATCTCTGTTCATCATTAGCTGCAAAGCTATCTTGGACTCTGACCACCTGATTCCTCCCTCCAAGAAAGATGTTTATGTTTGTCTAGACTGGGAGAGGATGAATTCTGGTGCTTCATGAACTTGAAAGGAAGGATGGCTAGTTCTTCCATTGAAAACTGCTAAAGAACTTTTAGCAGCAGGGAGTGTGACTATGGAAGCATTGGACTTTTCCGTCATCTGAAGCTCAAGTCCATTCGCTTAATCCCAGGACATGGGGGAGGAGCCATGTATCAGGACAGAGAGGTTTCTCGTTGCTGTGAGGATGCTTTGTCTGTTCACTGTCCACCAGTTCATGATCAGTTGGTGTTTTCTGGGATCTGTGGAGTTGAAATCTGTGAGAGTCTGTCGTAGTGTCAGGTGCCCTCTGTCTATACCTGGCTGATCTCATTTTAAGTAATGTCACGCATCAGTTACTTCACCCTGTAACTTCTCACTTCTTCATTTTTCCACTGAGGTGTTTTTTCCCCTTTTGTCCAACACCATTTTGAGGGGAACTGGACATCCAGTCCTGCACAGTCAGTCCTCTGCAGAGTATTTGTCCCTGGGAAGGCCTTGTTTTGTTCTCCCTGAAAGCTCCCTCCCAGTTTTGTGCCTCAACATCAGCTTCTCTGTGGGCTTTCTGTTTGGTTGTGTTTTTGCTCCTAAGTCTTTCACCTTCCTCTGTGGCTGAAATATTCCTGCTGCTTCTTGTTTATCAGGAGGACACAGGGACCTGCTAGGAAGCTGCTCATGCTTTTCCCATTGCTGTCCTCTGCACAGGTGGGGTCAGTAGCATCATTTAACCTCTGCAGACCACTGGGATTTTTGTTGCTGCTCCCTCCCAATTTCTGTCATGAACTGTGCCACTGCTGAGTTACCTAGAGATTACCTGGCCCTTGGCTGTTGGGAGGAAGGCATTATTTATCAACTTTTTTCTTTTAAGTGTCTAGTGAGGCACAAGGACCAGCATGCAGGGCTATCAGTGCTGCTCAGGTGCAAGAGAGCATATAGGGGAGCAGAGTGATAACCAGAGAACATGTTGTAAAATGCAGCAGGTATAGGTAACCTGCAGGTGTTTCTTTTTAAAATTCACCTTTGCATATACCAGCATTTCAAATGAGGAAAAATATTCAGCACTGGGATTTTGATGGTATATAATATGGGGAAAATGTTAAAGCAGTTAAGTTTGCCAGTGCTGTTCAAATACTTTTCTCTGTACCATTTTTACTGCTAGTTTAATTTAATAAAAAAAAAAATTCCTGTGATGTATAATCATGACTGCTTCAGATCCACTGTGACTTCAGGAGAAAGGTCTTCAATACAAAGATTCCTTCTGGCCTACTCTTTCTCTGTTAAATTAATCAAGATTTAAAAAGAATGTGTAAAGTATAGCCATAGCTTCAGAGCACAAAGAAGTGGATGTGAGTGCTGAACAATAATCACTGTGCTGGAAAATATTTCTGTGAATAGAATGTGCTGTTTTGTTTCTAGATTTTTTTAATTTTGTTTTTGTTTTTAATTACACTAAATCCAGGTAGTTCTAGAAAGCTTGGTCAGCAACTAGTATACTGATTTTGGGGTATAGATGGTTATATTTGCTGTTGGAGAAGAGCACAGCTAGTAGGGACTTTGTCTTGAAAATTATTTTTAACATAATGAAAGCGTGATAGCCTCAGCTATCTATCGTCTTTTCCTGTCTGTATTATAAAAGGAATGAAAGATGACAAATCAGTAAATGGAAGTCAAAAATGGGAATAACATCAGGAAATAGATCAAGACACACTAAACAGTACTGTGGGAACAGCAAATTAGAACAGCTGCTCTTGGTTTTTCTGGGAAATCAAGAAGCAACTGGAACAAAAAAGTCAGATAGATTTTTCTTGGATTACACTTTTATTTCTGCTCTCAGGCTTCCCCTGCCCCTTGGACTTTCTCCTTTCCTCTGTCGTTTTTTCCTCCTTTTCTTGAAACAGTTGCTTCTTTGAAACTCGAACTGAAGCCTACAAAGGCTGCACAGTGAATGGAGAATAAAGGACAGAGGTTCCAAATGTTGTTGATTTGGGCTGGAGTTGCCTGTCATGCTTGTTCCTGCTTTGAGATCCAGCCATGCACCTTGCTGGTGGTGAGGCCAGCGTGCCAGGCGTGTGGGCACAGGGTGTGCACTGGTCAGCTTGCTGTACCGTCAGCATCAATTTGTTACTATGAAATTAATACTAAAGTGACATGTAGTCCATTGTGAAATACTTTCTCAGATGGACCAAGTCTATGGCATAACCTAGGGATGTCACCAAGAGGATTATCCAGCATTTCGCCCAATTATTTAGCTCCCTTCCCCTCTGTCCCTCTTTCACATACTGCTTGGGTCAGCTACAGGAAGGAGCTGCCTCTTCATCTGCCTGAAGGTTTCTCTAATCCAAGCGTGCCATCCCATCTGGGGATGGGCATGGCTGGCGCTCAGCCCCAGCCCCTGGCTGTGGGTCAGGAAGCAAAGCAGGGCTGAGGGCTGTGTGGCAATGTTGGTGGCTATGGGCCCCCGAATCCCACTGCCCTCTGTGATGCACATCTCCCTGCCTCCTGCCTTCTGAGGTACACCGAGGGGTGCCTGTGGCTCGTGGGTGGATGATTTATGGCCTGCGAGCCAAGGTTTGCCTGCTTGGCAGCACAGTACTAGCGTGGGCTCTTTCACTACATTTTAGTGGTATTTTAGAGGTTTATTTGCTATTACAAGCTTGTCACTCCAAGAAAAGTGCTAAATATGGAATAAAAACAGTGAAGTTTTAAAATGCAGAAGATTTTGAGCAAAAACATAAATCTGTCTACCAGCTTTTAAAGCTTTTATTTTTAAATATTAAGGGCTAGCAGTCTACTTTTTCTGTGAGCTTTTCAGAAGTAAGCGTGGCTTTTCTGCAAACACCAGACTTCAAGAACTAAGGCTTTGAAAGAGCCAGATGATATTGTGAGACTCGAGGGGGAAGAATATGACGCTTAGAACACTGCAGATAGCTCCTTAAAGTAGTCCCTCAGCTTCCGCATCCCTTTATTCTGGAACATGAAAGAGAAACCTGAGCCAGTGCAGGATTACAGAACTAGGTTACAAACCTGAAGCTAGACTATTTGTTTAGTTAAAGCATTAGAAATTTATTTTATATGCTTATTTTGGTTTAAAGGCTGTATGTATTTGGAAAAGTCCTTCTTCCCTCATGAGAATTCTTCCTTTCAAGTAATTAAAGCAAGACAGCCAGCAGCAGAGACAATGAATTGTAAAAATTCATTGCTGGCTACAACAAGAATTTGAACCTCATCCATCTGTCAGCCAAAAAAAAAAAAAAAGTGGCTTTCAAAAAGCAGATGGTCCTGTAACTAAAACAAATCTGGATTCTGGCAGACAGGGTGAGAACTGTGCGCTGTGAGAAGAGGGGAAGCGCTGCGCTGGGAGCTGCTCGTCCAAGTGGAGGGCTCTGGCTGCAGATCCCTGCTGGGCGGGGGAGCTGGCACTGCTGGCAAAGGGAGGAGATGGTGCTATCACATATGACAGCGATCATCAGAGGTCAAAATTGGTAACTTCAGTTCCATGGACAGGCCCACAAGAAATGAGTATTATTCCTAGAGCACAGCTTTTATGTGCATTTTCTGAAAGGTGCTGTCTCTTGGTGGGTGCTGGTGAGCATCTTACGTGCAGCCTGAGTATTGCTAACAAGTGGCTCTGCATAGGACAGATTCAGTCCTACCATGGAAATGATGGATTAGCATTGCAGAAATCTCTTTCAGACTAAAGCTCTGTACTTCATGCTATGCATATGCTTAAGTGTTTGCTCTTACCGCTGCAGTCTAGCAAGGTTCTTGAGTTAACAACCCCAGTAAAAAATAATGCCAGCTCTCCATCATTTAATAGTAGTTAGATAATAGCAAAATACTTGCTAGAAGTTTTTCTGCCTGTTTCTGTTATGTGTGCTTTATGTAGATGAAGCTGTAGTCACATGGCTTTATCTGGCACTTCTGGAGAGAAGCATCACTGATTGCTCTTCATCAGATTCATTGGCTGCAGTGGAGAAGTAACAGCATTGGTTGCATGCTTAGCACAAATAGCATCATCTGTGTCTGATAACTGGAATTTGGGGGGGCTGTCTGTACCTCTTGCAGACAACCTGACCCCATGTCACCCAGCACTCTATTAAAAACACTTCACGGGTGGCTGACCGTTCGCTCAAAATCACATTGAACCTTCTCTCAGACACAAGCAATGCTCTGAGGAGTTTCTCCATACTCTGCATCTACAGCCAGCAGCCTTCTCAATAGTATGTGGTGGGAAGCTCTCTCAAATACAGTTGAAAAATTTAGTAGCTAGCTCAGATGCATCCTCATTTATAGCAGAAAAATTGAGTGCTTCAGATCCAGTCTTAAGCCTATATGATATTTAAAATGGATTAGAAATAAGATGAGAAATATTTTGGTAGCTACACAGTTGCTACCTTGTTATCCACTAAAAAGGAAGGAAATGACTATAGAGAGAAAATGATTGAGAAGAGCCAGATCATGAACGTCACATGGGGTGTCATGGGGCTGACCCTTCGCGGTGCCCTGTGCTACTGGCTGCATCTCTTGGGATGAGCTTTATATCCAAAGAGGCAGCACCTGCCGTGCACATAGAAGAAAAGCCAACCAGAAATGTTTTGTATCATTGGTGAATACGTATTTTGATATTTAGTTTAAGAGAGTCATCCTCCCTCTTTACCACTTAACAAAAAAAGTTTGTTCTTTTTTGTACTTTTTTACTATTTTTTTTTTTTTGAGTCTTCGCAAAGATGCAGCATGAGTTAAAAATGTTCTGATAGTCACAGAAACAGCTAATGACAGCTTTAAAACAGCCCCCAAGGCAAGGAATGCAGCTGTCTGACCTGGTACCTTCCTCTTCTGCCTCTTCAGCCACATGATCTAGACCAGGAGATGCAAAGAACCCTAACATATACAATTGTGTGTGCAGTGGAGGCTTTTTCCAGAGCCCATCAATCTGGTTCGTTATATCCAGGACCCTGAGGACAGTGAGGACTCTTGCAGTCTTCATCCTTGTGTGTGCTCAGTGCTGTATCTCAAGTGAATCTTAAAGTATCTGAGCTTTCATTCTCCCAAAAGTACATGAATAAAAGGTGTGAATATTGATGTAGGGATTTCTTCTGAAGGACTGATAATATTGTTCCATGGCTAGTGTACTGGTGTACTTTAAAAATAATCACTTTTAATGCATGCCATCATATTTCATTGGCACAGAGAATGCCCTTAGCTTGGTGAGTAAGATGCCAGAAGGAAGGGATCCACTTCCAAACCCATTCTCTGTCCTGTTCTCAGCACAATCTGCACCGCAGTTTCTCACCTTGGAGAGGTCTGTGGGGCTGCACCAAGGGTGCCCATTTGGCATTGCTGATTGTATTCTTCCCAGAGCTGGGCTGTGGCCGCTGGGACGCTCCCTGGGACAACATGTGGGACAACATCCCTGGGACAACATCCCAGCCCTTCTCCCACTGGGTGCACACGTCTGAATGCAAGGCCCCAAAGGCAAGGGGGGTTCCCTATCCTGAAACTCTGGGTGACTTTGTCTTCCAGCTGAACCTTATGCCAGAGCAATGCATTTTGTGTTAAACAGAAAACTTCCAACTCTGGCTAAACTTCTTGTTTATTTCTTTATTTCTTTATGGTGAAATGCTGTCTTGGAGAGTGACTGAGTCCATGCCTGTTACTTTCTGTTTGGCACAGCCGCCAAATAAATCCAATGAAAATGAATGTATTGTCTGTGTGGTGTTAAGGCATAGATAGCATGAGTTTATACACGCATTTATTAACCTGTATTCAGTTTTTCTTATGGTCTGTTTTATTGCTTCCTTATTATATCTGTTTGAACACCGAGTCTCATTTAGAATGAATCTTGCTCCTCTCCAGGATGTTTGCACATGCAGAGCTGTGATGCTGCTCTGCTTCTCACAGCGATCTGTTGGCTCTTTGCGGTTAGCTGCAGAGTTGCTGCTGTCTGAGCTGGAGGTCATGGCTGCAGCGTTGTGACAAATGTGTGTTGGGTCGTGCTGAGGACAAGGTAATAGTGAAAGTTTGGCTCCTGCCAGGATAGAAGAGCTTCCTCCATCTCCTCTGGCCTCCCTGCTGACAAATCAAGCAGACCCCAGGCAGGAGGGATGGCACTGGCACAGCCCCGTGTCCCGGCGTGCTGTGACAGAGCTCATGCTGAGCTGTGGCCCTGTGAGTGCAGAGCGTATGCTGCGATTTGCAAACCTCTCTGTTCTCCATCAGTGCGGTGTGCCAGTCTAAAGCTGGCTGCATGAAGCTGTTTTATGTCCACATGGCTCTGGGAGTGCTTTCAGATCGTATTTCAGTGTTGTGTTTTTATGCAGTCAGTGAGAATGCGCTGTGTTCGTTAAAACTAATTTATTAAGATCTGTTAATGGGTTCAAGGAGAATATGAATTCTGCAATTCCGTGCATCTCATGGAGTATTCCTGCTCAGACGAATTTGTCAAAGCACTGGAACCCAGCTCCCCTTCTCTTGTCTCTCACACCTCTCAGGGGTGTCTTTGTCAGGCTGCCATTGATGAGGTAATTTCTTGAAAATATTAGTGGGAAAATGGGATTTGAGGGGAAGATTAGGCTTATGGCCTTGATATAGGAGTAGGAAGGAAGGAAAAGCATTCACAGGCATCTTTCATAAATTGAATTTGCTATAATAAATGTTTGTAAAATACATGAAGGAAAATGAGCTGTAGATCATGGTGGTGGTTTGGTTCTTTTTCTCTTCTCTAAGGAGGGAGCTGAAACCTCTTCAAAATCAACAAAAAGGCATTGGTAAAATCAGCATATCTGGAGATGACAGCCCCTGAAAGACAGCATCTCTCACTTTAATGTCTCCATTACACTCAGTACCTTCAAGATCTTTTTATTTTATGGGATCTTTGGTGTATCCAAGAGTAGTTACTAGATGCTAAGCAAATGATACAGTGAATATTTTCAAAATTTGATGTCTCTTGGACAGTATGCACGTCAAATACATATATATTTTTAAAGAGATTCATTTGCAGTAAATGTTCAGTATAAGTTAAATTATAGATTGCAGAGTTAGATCCTGGATTAGCAAACCAAAGCTCTGCAAACTAAGTCCTGGCTGAGCGTCAGCCTATTGTGCAAAAGGCAGCTGGAATGGAAGAAGACAACTGGGGTGGTCTTACAGCAACAGATTACAGTTAGACAGCTGAGGCTGCTGCTGCCCAAAACTGGTCATCCCCCTGCAGCACTGACCCTGAGGATGGGTTATCTGATTTTTACTTGCCCTAATATAGCGGTCTGCAGATTTAATGAGTGGAAAAAAGCCTCCTGCTGTAGCCCTGGTGATGATCAGGTCTGGGGAACGGTGTGGCATGTAGAGGGAGGGAAAGGATGACAGCCTTCACCTGATTTTAGTTTGCCAGAAGTCATCCTGCCCTCTCCTTCAGTATTATCTGCTGGAGAGCTGTGATTAAGTGTTCTCCCTCTCGCTAACAACTTGCTGAAAAGCAGCTGGCAGGTAGGCACAGCAGCCAAACCGCTGTGTGTTTTAGAAGGTGTCTGATGATGCTCCGGCATTACCCGTCAGCACGGCCGATAGCTCCAGCACGACACGCACCCAGCGTTCCTTTGGCAGCGCAGCGCGCGGGTGTGCGAGCTGTGCTGTGTGCAGTCTGCTAATTGCCACTAATTGGCTAGTCTCAGCTGGCAGTGACAGGGTGATTTCTTTTTGCCTTTTTTTTTCTTTTTTTCTTTTTTAAGTTTTAGTTCTAAGACTTGTACTATTCTTGTTCTGAGTGCTGGCATATAGACTTTTTTTTGTACTTTGGCAGAAAAGGGAATTTTGTTAACCTCACAAATGCAGTTGACTAACTACAATTCCAAGCAATTTTATTTAAATTTTATTTAAACATTAAAAATTTATTTTAATAAATTTTATTTACATTTTATTTAAATTTTATTTAAAACTTTGAAAACTGTATGAAAAGGCTGAGTTACAATACAAAGAAACATTTGAAATGTTTTTGAAAATTATATCAAGTATTTAATTTTTCTTTCTAAGACCTTGTTAAGTCCGAAGTACCACCTGTCCAAACAGCAGCTGGCCTCCAAAAGCTCACAACTGCGTGTCCCTTGGGGTTGGTGGGACAAACCCTCTGCTCCTTTTTGTCGGACAGCTCTTACTGTTTTATCCTTCCTCCCACCATCTGCGTCAGTGTTTCTATAGCTGTTAGAGCCGTTCCAGCCCACCAGATGGGGGTATAAGGTACCACATGCAGAAATGGGGAGGCAAATGGTGTGCTGCACCTGAAGGAATCTGGAAAGCTGAAGCCCTTCTGTCTGAAGGGCAGAGCTGGGGCACCCATCGAGGGAGAGATGGGGATTCCCTGCTCCAGGCGCCATCTGCACCCTGGCAGCATCAGGCTGCAGGGCAGTAGTGGCAGATGCCTGTGAACCTCTTGTCCTGGTGTGGGCAGGAGCCTCAGGGCACACCAGTGCTGTGCAAGAGGATGCATGGAGGAAGGCATGAGCGTCTGGCACAAAACAGGGTGCTGCTGCAAGTGCAGAATGGAGGACATGTCTTAGTTTCTAACTGAAACTTTCTCTCAGTGTCTGCTACAAAGCTGTGTTTTGGTTCTAGAAAGAAAACATGGCTGATANGTAGGGAAAAATGCAAGTTCGTGTTGTTCTCTGCCTTTCCTTTCCCAGCCAGATCAGGGCACCGATCCTGGCAGCGTGCTGGGCCTGCACGTTTCTCCTTGCGATACAAAGCTGTTTCCTTTCTGTCACCTACAGTACATAAGGAAGGGTGAAGGAGGTACACAGAGATGGGGGCTGTGAATGTGATAGCAAGAAAACTTCACAGTATCACTCTTTGCTATAACAAATATTAAAGTCGTACATGGTCCTGATACCACATGTTCACTGTGCTGTGGGAACTGGAAAAGGCAATGCTGACTGAATAAGAGAATGAACAGCACCAAGAGAAAATAATATGCTGGCATGCTTGAGTTCTGTCCAAGGGTCCTTGCAAATAAGGGGAGGGAATAAACAGCTGAAGGGAGGGGAAGAAGGTGCTGCATAGCCTGGTATTCAAATCGGGCTGAACGCTCTTGTCTGCCAATTGAAGGATGGGGAAGGAAGAGGGCACAGTGTCTGGAGGGATGTCTGCAGTGTATTGAAAAGCACCTAAGGCAGGAAACGAAGAAAGGTGTTTAGAGGCTGGAAAGTTTCTTGGTCTTTATTTTTCTTCCTTATGCTCCTAGTGGTAATGGACCGGCTTGGTCTTTCATCCTGCAGAAATGATGGTTGTCACCGCAATACCACGTCAGGTGCGAGGTGAATGAGAGAATGCTCTGAAGGAAAGAGCATGTTTATCTTGGTTAAGAAAATAATTGGGCAGATTGTCATTTAGCTTCCCGAAGTGGAGCTGCACACACTGCTTTATCTGGTCTCTTCAGATTTTAAATCCCCTTTTTGAAGCGGTGTATTAAAAGTCAGAAAATAATCGTTAGATAGTCCCTGAAGAATCATAATCTTTGGTTTAGGTTAGTTTAATGTTTTGAACTTAACCTGTTTTAAACTATAAGGAATTTTTAGATGAGCCCATAAAAATAATTTTTATACATCTTCAAAGATATCCCTAGTAAATACACATGCACACATACAAATATATATATTTTCCTAATTCATTTTCCCTTGTAGTTTTCCACTGAGGTTCAACATAAATAACACACAAACATCAGACTTATACCCTCTTAAAATAAGCTGGTTTATCAGCATTCTTGGCTGCCTAATTTTGCATTAACAATCTGAGGCCTTTTCCTGCAAGTGCTGGAAAGCTTGGTGCAGTGAGCTGCATAGCTGTGTCCCTTCTTTCATGGGCAGTGAGTGCCTTTGTGGGCTTCGGTGCCTCTGAGCATCCTCCTGCCCTCTGATGGGCCATGGGGGGAACAGAGCTGCCTCTGCTCACATCCCTCCCAGCTCTGCCCTCAGTGCCTGCAGAGGGATCTTACGTGTGGGGATTCAGTGCAGAAGTCAGGATTTAATGCAATGAAGATGCTCTTGGACAAATATATTTGAGTTACTTTCTGTCTTTAAACAAACAAACAAAATTATTTTATCTCTTTTTGCCATTTTCAGAAGCTGCAGAAGTTATCCTTGGCAGCAGAGAAGATGCTCTGTGGGAAATCAAAGCTTGGATGTTTTACAGAGCCCCTGGTTCTGGGGGGGATTTGGTATTTCTTACATGGTCATAAAATCTGGGCTTTACAGAGAATTTCCTCTAAAGTAGGTAGACATGCTGGTATCTTCAGCTGTGTGCTGGGACTCTGGTCATAACTTGTCAGCTCTCTGTCATGTTGCAGCATCAGTGCCATCTTCATAATACAGGTACTTGACCTGCAGAGCAAACATTTCCTGATGTACCTTAAAGAGTCATTGGGCTCCAAGTGGGACTGTGGGTGAAATGAAATGTTTTGAGAAATGGAGGTAATCCAACTGGATGATTTAGCAGTCCTTTCTGGCCTAGACCTCTATGAAATGGTTGAGCTGCTTTGCTGAGGGCTCGGCTTTGAGGACTGATGTAGAGCCGTGCCCCACAGAAGGACGTGGCAGATTTTGGAGGCATTTTCCAGGCTAAGCAGAAGGATGCAATAATTACCAGTTCCACAAATCATTAGAGGCCTTTTGTGGTATTCAAAGAATGTTAAAATAGATGGAATAAAATGGGCCTTGTCCATTTGTAGTTGCTGAAAGATTGCCAGAAGGCTTCCTGAGGCGAAACTTAGCCCCCATCCGCCTCTTGCACAGTTTGCTTTGTAACTTGCAGATCTGTCTTGTCAGGGCTGTACACAGCCTTTCATTTTTGATGAGATTATTTGCTGCTGTTACAATATATATTTTTAAAGACTTTCGAGGGTTCCAAATTATTGTGCTTTGATCAGATGCCAGAAGTTATTAACATCAGCTTGCTAATACTTTACTGTCGAGCTAACAAATGCAGGAAGTAGTATATCTCATGTGCCTTTGAATTCCATGAACTGGCTGAATCTCACGTTAGCACATTCATTACAGTGTTCTTTAGAGCGCAGCGCTGAGTAACTGGCTTCCAAGCACAACCAGCGTGAAGTGAGGCTGAGGGTGAGGAGACCCATCTCTTTCTTGGCCAGGATGCTGACAGGAGCTCCCAGCTCCTTTCCCCACACAAAGCCAGTGCTGCTTCCTCAGGTGTAGAGTGCTGGTATCAAAATTCAGGTTTTGGTTTTGCAACCTACTGTCCTACAGTATGTAATTTCGGTAGTTAACAGTGGTTTAAAACGCTTTTATCTCAATGCTGTTGCAAATAGACACAGGTCAGTAATGCCACCTCCGCTTTTTACTGATTTTTGTTCAAAAGATTGTATTAATGTTTCCTTTTAAAAACCTTCTGAATGGAGCCCTCTGTGCATTGAGAGTTGGAGCCTACACTACATTAAAGTTTCTACTTCCACATTTAAAACAAAACAAAACAAAACACACCACAAAAAAACAGGGAGCATGACAAGAGAGAAGCACTGAATTTTCTAGTTTTGCTTTGTCCTGACATAAGTCTGCTGAAATGGAATATCTGCATCACCCAGACGCTGTGGAACCAGAGAGTCAGACTCAGGCTGCAGGAGGTCGTTTCTGTTCTCGTAATATTTTACATTGCATTGTTCAAATGAAGTCAACAAGAAATTTTGCAGGCCTATTTTAATAATAAATTATTATTTTTTATTATTGTGTGTGTTTGTGATCTCCACTGTTGTTCCCAAATGCAGCAGAAAAGGCGTGCATCTTCGTGCTGTTCTGCTAACTTCTCTAAACCTGAAACAAAAGCTGACCCACTGTGTGGGACCCATGGAGGGAGAGATGGGAGGGAGAGGTAGCTCTGTAAGGCAGTATCAGACTTTGGGAAAGAGCGTGGTCATGAAGGAGTGTGGTATCATCTGCAGGTGGCTGCTGGGAATGACTGTGACAAGGATCTTGGAACGTTTTGATTGATTTTTGGAAGCTGTTGAGATTTTATCTGGTTGCCTTCTGTTGGTATCTCAAGCTTCATCTCTGAGTTCTGTGATTGTGGGGGATGCAGCCTTCGTCCTTCAAATGCCAGTAATCCTTCGCCCTTGTCATTATTGCAGGAAAACATGAAGATGTGAAGAGAAAAGGGTGAAAGCTTCTAAAATCAAGTGAAAAAAAAAGAGAAATATTCCGAATTTCCTTCTCTATTAACCATGAGTCATCTTTTCTTGGGTCATGATTTTTTTTTCAATGCTTAGGGTTGGGAGGACAGTTTTAAACCCATGAGCAGCATAAATATGTTGTTGTGCCTCCTTGTTTTCTGACGGGAACCTGATCTCTCTATTTTTCAGTGAATAAAGAGCTTTATGTGATGAAGCTGTACAATGGGAACTGTTTGTTCTCCCCACTTGGTGTGCGGGGGAAGAACAACATTATTTCTCTGTATAGTTGTGACTCTAGTAGAGTCTCTGTTAGAAAGCAGTTGAGATGTGCAGGAAAATGTCCACTCATGTTAGATTCATAACTCTGCTTATACATGATCTAGTTCAGGTACTGTAAAATAATCTAAATTGAAAATAGAACTTTTACCAAGTGTACTATTACGCAAAGGAGAAAATCTTCCTCTGTGGTGTACATCAGTTTTATAGTCCTGCGCCCTGGACATGCCAAATCTCAAACTAAACAGGTTGAGATCTGGTCACAGTTCTGCTTATATTCTTGAAATATGTTTGCAATCTGAACTTTATAGAAGTATCTGTTCCAGAATGATGTTTTCCCAAAGACTGTTTCACTTACAAGCTTTCTTGCATGGTGAACAGAGGCCTAATCTGATTACGGAGTAGATGAGAAACAAGGAAAACCAAATCACTGAAATTTGCTCTGGAAATGGCTGTAAACACAATGTAAATGTTGTTCAGTTCTTGGAATTTTCAGTGATTCTGATTAGTTCATGTGCAGGCAAGTTTTCTTTGGACAAAAATTATCTACTATACTAAAACTGTTTTCTTTAACAGAAGATATGTGTAACTTACGTGAAATTCTGTCAGTCTTTTAATTACTTTTGTTGAGCAATTTATTCTCAACTTGAATAATATGAGGTGAATGGTTTAAAAAGCCTTGGCTGTATGTTGTGGCATAAAGTACCCTGCTGGCAGCATGTGTGCCCAAATAAAATGGCAGAGCCTTTCCCACTCCATTGCTTGCTTTTTTTTTTTTTTTTTTGAATATATTGATGGGGTGCACATGCAATGCATGCTCTGTTTTGCTGGAGCGTGCAGAACTTCTGGTTAGCCAAATTCCAGGCTGACATGCAGCGACAGGAGTTCACCATTAGGTCTGTTGGTCTCCTTCCCCAGAGCTGATCCCGAACTGATTTCTCTGTGCAATCAATTCATATAAAAACAGATGCCAACAATTTGTATTAACTGTGAGTTAAATTTTTATCAAAATGGATTGCCCCAGTTTGTGGTGAAACAAATAGCCTATGTCTCTTGTTCCAAAAAATGTACCATCTGGCTGATAATGCTGATTATCCAGAAGTATTACTAAAAATGTCTGCATATCTACAGAGGAGCAAATAATTGGCCCTAGGATGAAAAAAAATCCTACATTCACTTCAGAAAGTTATGCTGATTGATATGGTGATTTGTTGTCCCAGAAGACAACAATCCCAAAGATATCCTCATCCCAAAGATGAGGAGCCAGGGGAGGGAGGTTGTTTATGGGGTGGAATTCCTTCTCCTGTGGGTATGAGAGGGGCTTGTGTGTGCAGTGCTTTTAGTCCTCTTGCATTCCAGCAATGCTAACTCTTACAACCATAAAACATGATTATCCCTAAGACAAGCCTGATACTGTTTTGAGAACAGTTCTATAGCAAAATGACTATAATACGGCTGAATGAGGAACTCAGATGGTTTCTCTTAAAATTGCAGGGCAGGTCATGTTCAAATAAGAATTAAATATTAAATGGGGAAAATACATTGGAGCAGAGCCCAGATTCTAAAAGTAAATTGTTGCAGACTATAACCTGGTTTCCTCAATGAGTATTAATCCAAATTGTGTATAGCAGATACGGTGGTGAGTAATAGTAGTTAAGCTAAGGATCAAGAGTCCAATTTCCTTCACATCTTTCTAGGAAATATAAGATCTAGTGTTGCGTAGCAACAGTCAAAGGTATAGCAATATTTGTGCATGAAAACGCTTAGTGCTTTGGGAAGCATTAGATGGCTGATGGGATAGGTAGTGAGGAAACAGCATTATTCTCTCAGTGTGCTGGTTTAAATTCGGTCTTGACTGTAGTGACTGATGACCATTATAATCTGAAAAACTAGCTACGGGTCTGCAAAAGGAGTTATTGGGCTCCATCCAGTTTTCAGGGGACCCATATTCACGTTTCAGAAATGATTGCTGTAGTTGGCAGCATTGCTATTCTTTGAAGGTGCAGCAGATACAAATCGCTGTGGAGGTGACCACAGAGCTCCCTGCTGGAGGGCGATCCAGCCCCATCACAGAGGGCCCTCTGCTCTCTTCCTTCTGCCAAACAGAGGAGCTGCTACTCCTCCTAGCTTGTGAGTTTTCTCTAAAGCTGTGTGGGAAACTTGGAAGCGCATTGTTTAAATTTCAGAGGATCCTGGCATTTTCTTTGCTTATTGTGTTAACTGTAAATATTTTGAATGAAAGATGCTACCTAAGATTTTTTAATTTTTTCTTTTTATCTTTGGAGGTCCTCCTAGTTTATATAACTCTTTAATTTTTCAAGAGTGAGAACAGCAATAGTGGTGAAGCCATTAATGTTAGCATAGACAATGAAGAGAAAGAAAACCCATTGAACGCTGTTCCTGAGACTAATTCTTGTGAAATTTGGAATGTTGAAGGTCTTTGGTAGGCAATGATTCACCATTCTGGAGCTAATATTCATTATATGAATGTTGTGCTAGCACTACGCCCTTGTGTGTGTAAAGAAGTTTAGAGGTTGCTGCTGCTTATATGTGGAAGGTGAACAGCAATATTCCTTCTGCAAGTCTGGGAACCTAGCAGCAGATCCAAAGGAGCTTAGCTACTCTACTACCTGGGATGTTGCTTCATGAATTTTCTGTACTTTATGTGCTGCACAAACAACCTGCTGGTGCATATGTATTTTCTGTTTATTTTTATATTTGTGGATTTAAAATTACTTTTAGTAGAAAAGTTCATTTTCCAACAAGTAAACTGCTGTCTTTTTAAAAGGTGGTTGCTCCACACACAACAAGCGTCCAGTGACACTTTTTGAAGCACACTCCACCCAATATTTTTATTTTTCTTGCATTTTGAAACTGAGCACCCAGATGAAATATTTTTTGCTAGCAATGCATGACAGAGCATGCAGGGCTGCGAGAATGGACCATGAATGGAAGCAGGTGGTGTCCTTAGTGTTTCTGTCTTCCTAAGAAATTCAGCAACAGCCTCTTTTAAAAGAGGTGAATGCTTGTAAACTTACTAATATTTTATGGTGCTTGGAACCTAAACAACTTACCATGTATTCTTAAGTACTTTTTTTTTTCCCATGGACCATCTAATGGTTTTTATTGTTATTTTGATTGTAAAACTTTTTATGGTGCATGGTTTTAAATATGCTTTTGTTTGTCTATTAAATGTGGGACTAGGTGGTTTTCAATTGCAATTTTTTAAAGAGGGAAGTGGAATTTTATAAAATGTTATTGTATAAAATGTTGAAAATCATATTCTATCAGGAGCACATGTGATTGGTTTTTTTTTTATGGGGCAAATTTGAGTTTAGCCCAAAAGGTTGCGGAATTTCCATTACCTTAGAAATTTTCATATCCACAACAAAGTTGTTAATTGTGATCTGCTTTTATATCTCAGGATTTGGTTCAGTTTTCCTTTTTATGTCATGAGAATTCATATGAAAACTGGAAACAGAAGGGAATATATCTTATGTTTGTACAATTAGGGCCAAAATTAGCATGCGGATGGAGTACCTCTTATTACACGTCTGTGTTTCTGTTTAAATTGTATTAAGTTCTGCACTTCTTTGGTGGGAATTCTGCATGCCTCATATATCTGCAAAACTTGTCACATTCACATAGATTCCCAAGCATGGTTTTGATTTAAGCAGTTATTTTAGGCACCTTCTGGGCTGACTTCTAAATATACAAGATCCAAAAAGAAACAGAATATTCTGCATACAAATACAGCATTATGTATACAAAGCAGATAAGTTAATGCGCAAATTACTTTTTTTCTGTCTAAACTTGGCTGAAGAAATTTGCTAGTGCTTCTTGGCATTTACACTAAAAATTGTTAAAAATATATGCAGAAACTTGGAGAGATTCATAAAACCTTTTGGTTTTGTTTGGCTATTGCTGTGCTTCAGATGTTTTTTCAGAAAGTGCCCCAACTTTGAATTAGTTTTTTGAATGAACCTATTCTAATGTAACATTTTTGAGGTTTCATATGTTTTCACCTTCGTAAGTTAATTTGGTAACAGCAGGAGTTCCTGTTTGCCCAGTGCATACCAGGTCCAATCTCATGCCGTATGCAACTTGTGTTCCATTATTTGCAAGGGGAATTCCCTTGTGCATGAATATATCTGTAGGCTTCTTTCCTATCTGAGACTTGGAATTAAGCATGTAATCAAGGGCATCTGATTCTATAGAGTGAAAGGAAGACGATATTTTCACTGGAATTAGCTGCTGCTGGAAACAAGTGAACGGAATCCATTTTTAGTGCATTGAACCTATTTGTGAGTTTTTGCATAGAAACAATGTTTTTCTTTCATAATTTTTGATATTGTTTTTATTTGATACATTCTAAAAGAAGCAGGTAAAAATTGATTTAAGTGATATTTATCTTTTTCATTTTGCTTGAATTTTTCTGTGACTCTGTCACAGAAAACAGAAGACTGTTACCTTCTTTGTGACTTGAAATATGTGTATGTGTTGTTTTTGAAAGATTCTACATTCAGTGCACATTTATCAGATGAAAAAGTACATTTCATCTAGTTATGCAGAAGATTCATGTAAATGAAGTCCTGCTCTCAAAAGATATAAAAAAAAAAAAAAAAAAAAAAAAAAAAAAGGGCTTTTCTGATGTAAAACTTATGCTTACTAATTAGCTTAAAAAAGAAAATCAACAAAAAACCCCTACAGAAATTTGTATGTATTTTTGTTTATCTTTAGTTCATGATACAAACTATCTTTCATTAAGGTCTCATTAATGAAGATCTTGCTAAGCAGTGGCCAGTATTTTAGGGCCTAGCACGGCAAAGGAATATGGATTCTTTGCTAAATTGTCATTCTGTTGTGAATTAAAGAATGTGCATGGGACAGAGGGAAGGTTTTTTTCTTTTAATTTCATGCTTATGAAGTAGTCTGCACAAAACACACTGCTGAAGGCAATACCATAGTCTGAAATTTTGTAACTTGATATACCTTTCAGTGCTTCAGATCATTGCATCTTTTTCTGCAGCTATTGAAATGACTGAAGTGCAGAGCATGGAGGGGCTTTGCATGAGGCTTTAGGAGCTGAAATCCACATTCATGAGCTCTCAGTTGTTTCTTGGTATGGGTTTACCTGCCATCCTGAGGAAGGGCCTGCCACCAGCCCAGCGACTGAAACTGCTGCTGTGCACATGTACAGGTGTATGTATGTAGGTGAGGCTGCTGCTCTGAAGTTGTCACTGGGGTTGTTCTTCTAAGAAAGTTTTACTCAAAATGAGCTTTAAGTGCCCTATGCTGTGTGCGGTTTGGGGCCTTGCCCATTTTTTTATAGGAACACGGGAAGAGAGCAGACTGGGGAAAGAAACCTCACTTTGAAGCCTGCAGCATCCTGCAGTTTGTTCCACCAGGTCCCAACTCTGAAACCCAGCTGCAGAGTGGTCTGCTGTCCCCCAACAGCTGTCCCATGCTGTGTGTCCAGTGCTGCAGAGATCAGAGATGATGTTTTGAGCCCATGTGAGAGCAAAACTCCCCAAACAGACAAAGCTGTTTCTGAAGCAGTGTCTGGATCTGTCTCCTCAGGATGGGGTGGCCCCTGCAGCCTGAGCTTCTGTTTCCTGGTTTTAGGATATGATTCCATGAATGCAAACAAGAGGATGTTGTTGGTGTTTTGGAGTCCATGAGCAGTACAGGGAGCTTATAGAAACATGCAGACTTCTTGGGCCAAGATGGCAGGCTCTTCATTTAAGTTGGTGGGACAGTGGAGGCAGTGGCTCCACAGATGGAGGTTTGACTTTATCACCAGGGGCTGATACTATGTGGAACATGGCAGACAGTTGACAACATGCAGCAGAAAGCAGAAAAATACTCAGAATAAAATCCTCAGGCAAGTGGTGGGCAGGGTGTCAAGATGACTGAGTGAGATGAAAGAGAGTAGGTGCCTGTTTCCAAACAGCAGTGCTGTGTGAATGGCAGCACTCGGGGGAGTGGGTTGGTAGGAGGATAAAGGGCTGCAAGTAGAAAAATTGTCAGACAGAGATAAATAGAGCCGCATTTAGAACATGCATAAGAACACTCTTCCTGCTCTTAGGGAGGCTTTGGAAGGGGTGACATCAGCAGGGAAAGGTGGTGGTGGTGAGCAGCATCCTGCAGTCCTCGTGAATCCAGGCACACTGCAGCTCTTCAGTTGTAATGCAAAGAGGTTTATAGGCTGCTTTGCACACCTGGTGTTAGAGTTTGCTTATGTTTGCTCTAATTCTGCCCTTCAGTGTGACGTTCTTCATCCCTTGTCTTTGGATCATGGCTCTGAGGCTTCTTGCTCCTGGCTGCAGTGGGCTGCAGAGCTGTGCTTCAGGTGAGTTCCCCAGGCTGGTGTGCTCTGCTCTGCTCCTCCAGCTGCCCTTCCTCGTCTGGTTTCCCCTTGGCACAATGCTTGTTCTCTCCCTGGATGTGACCGTGTGGACGCTGAATCTGGGGAGAGTTTTCTGCCTCATCGTTCTGTTTGTCCGTGTTGCTGATCCAAGGATTAAAAAGAAAGAAAGAAAAAAAAGGGGGAAAAAATTACAAAAATGAAAAATTATAAATGTAAAATTGAATCTATGTGAAATTATTTCCCCTTTCTCTGAATAACTTCAGAACAAGACTGAAGTGGCCCAGGTCCCTCGGTTTGTTCAGCCCAGAGCAGAGGAGGCTGAGGGGAGGCCTCATGGCGGCCTACAGCTTCCTCACGAGGGGAGCGAAGGGGCAGCGCTGAGCTCTGCTCTCTGGTGACAGCAACAGGACCCGAGGGAACAGCATGGAGCTGTGTCAGGGGAGGGTCAGGTGGGTGTTAGGAAAAGGCTTTTCACCAGTGGGTGGTCGGGTACTGGAACAGACTCCCCAGGGTAGTGGACATGGCCCCAAGCTGCTGGAGTCCAAGAAGTGTTTGGACGACACTCTCAGACATAGCGTTAGAATTTTGGATGGTGCTGTATGGAGCCAGCATAATAAAATAGGTGGCATTACTTTCAGAACAGCCCTTGTAAATTATCAAAGGCCATAGTTTCTTACCAAAACTGCTGAAGAATCCTATGATGCGTCTTTGGAAACCTCATAGACCATTATTAGTACTTATGCTGCTGAAAAGACTGTTTCTCCACTTTGTTCTTGAAAAGAAATGCAGGGCTGGTTACTGTCCTGTCTTTCCGCAGGTCTGAACGATAATTTCATTTCAGTTGTTATTCTGGGAGGGAATATCATAAATTCAAAATGACTGGGAATGTTTCTGTGAAGGATTTGTTCCCTTTCTGGAGAACTTCAAAATGCTGACGCAAACACCCTGTCACAGTGTTTTTCTGCTCAGAAGTCTGGACTTTTATTTTTTTAAAAAAGAATAGAATGGTGGCAGCATGATTAATATGAAATGATAAGTAGCTTTATTTTTATTATTTATGTATTTTTAAAATCGTAGATAGTTGATTGGTTCATTCTTTTAGTTGATACTTGTTTTTGCTTGCGGTCTCGTGTACTGGCTGTGGTCAGGTGTACTGACTGTGGTCTCCTACTGATGAAGTTACAGCTCCAGGAAACAGCCAGTGTTTGTACACACTGGTGGTACTTCCAGGAGTGTAAGTTGGAAACTGTTCACCTGTTAGCAGTATAAGTCTGTCTGGTGTGTCATTTGTGGACTTTGAGATACAAGTGTTATGAGGATATAGGTCATTTTGGAACTTAATTTGAAAATAAATACTCCATGCATTTGTTTTAGCCAAATGTAAAAGGGAACTATTGATATTGGCATTGATTATAGGGATCTATTGATATTGGCATTTGAATGTGTTCTTTATCTAAATTAAGCAGGTTTTGGGGCTGTATTGTTTGTTCAGTATCCTTGCAGATTCCTTCAAGAACTACGAAGTAAAAGCAGTGTTGAATAGGGTTCATTTCTGCATACAGCTTCAGAAAGCAATGACTGCATTTGCTGAAGGAAATCCAGTGGAGACAGCTAACCTGTTTTTATGAGTAAATTGTATTCATGTGTTTATTTTTGTAAATTAAGGACCCTTTTAAATTTCCATTTAGTTAAATTGCTATCTGTTAAATGGTGATCTTTCCATGGCATTCTCCCATCCACTGTATGCTTTTCCATGTATACTAGAAGAACCCCTGTTCCAGGCAGCACCATCAACCTCAGTTCACAGCAAAACAGCTTTCTCTGTGTGCAGCTTCTAACCATGTACCTGCTCCCTTCCACACCATGCGTCTTCCCCCAGGAAAGCTATTTTAGAAGTGTTGGTTCTGTGACTGATGGTGGCTGTTGCTGGGACAGAGAAGGCTTCTGGTAATGGGATAAAAACCCTCTAGAAAGTCCCCCAGGACACGTAGGTGAGTGGAGAATTGGCTGTAATCCTCTTTAATTGGCTGTAGTCCACTGGATTTCCTTCTATTAGGAAAATAATAATCAAATTATCATTGAGTTACTCAGTCTGACTGCTTAGAGAAATTACTGATGCACTTATTAGCAGTTCAGAGTGGGTCTACGTATGTGTTGGTGGTTCTGTATAAACCTGTTAACAACAGTAAATTACTTACAAATGTTTTCTGCAGCCTTACAAGATCTATGTAGTGATCTGTAATTTAGTTGTCAGTTGTGTTAAATTTCTTGACATTTTCTGTCATAAGACTTTTCAGAGAGCAGAGATAAGCAGCATTTTACTAATGAACTTTTGAACCTTGGCTAAGACGAGTTGTGTGGAAAATACTAACAAGGTAGGAGAGAAATTTATGAGTTGGTAAGCGTCAGCAGCCTAATATAGGAGCGCAATAGGAAAACATCCCATAAGTAAGAGCAGTAAATCCTACATTTTTATCTAGGCCAAATGTTTGAAAGCACTATGGGAATGAAAAGTGTAAATATTAATCCCCTTCCCCCCCCTACCCCCCCCCTTTTTTTTTAGAAGAAAAAGATATTGGTATGTATAGCTGTAAGTATGTGAGACACCAGTGGCATCATTGGTGAGATGCCAGTGGATCGTAAGCACTGAGCTGGAAACTGTTGTGAATTTTTGACAGCATTGTTGGGGCGATATCTTCAGCTGTTGTGTTTAAAAGGATGAGTTTGGTTTTTATCAGTAATAAGGACTGGAACAGTAAATCCTGGGCAGCCTTTCTGTGTTTGGTGAGGATGGAGAGGTTCCAAGAGCACAGGTGACCTCTCTGTGATACCTTTTGATGCAAAGCAGTGATGTTTCATAGAACTGCAGCGCTTTAAATTTAATGGTTGTCTCTGCACAGCAACTTTGTCCTCTTTTTCCCTCATCCTTTAGCTCTGTTTGGCCTTTATTTCTGTTCACAGCATGTCCTGCTGTGTGTGTGTGAGCACCTAAACTCCAGAGGTGCAGCTCCTGCCCTCAGATAGGTCTGGATGCATCCTGGTGTCCAAGTGCTTTCCACCTTTCTGAAGAACAACTGTAGAGACCTCTTTCACTTGTAGTCAGTTGAAGTCACTGCTTAGAGGCCAAAGAGCAGTTCAGCTGTAGAAGTCATCTCACATGGGTTGCTGGTCTGTGTGCTAGGGTGGGTTTTGTCACAGTTATGTGCACCTCTGTGACAGCAGCCGCTCTGCACAGGAACAGTTCCTTATTTCCCTGCTCATTTGGTTACCCCTTATGTGGCTTTTTTTTTTGACTTGTTGTGGTTGTTCTTTTCTCCTCTCCTGCACAGTGTTTTCTTATTGTTGAGCATCGATTAACCAGAACATAACAAGCGATGGAAATGCAGTTAGGGGGTCAGCAAACAGGAGGCTGCAGGGAGCCTTGCGGTGCAGATTAGGCTGTCTTTCAGAAAAGGCCCAGAATAAAGTTTTTACGACAAACTTCTCATAATCTGTACTCCTTTTTAGTGTGATTAAGTGGAGACTGCTATTTTCTAAAAGCAGAACTGGAGCAAATTGATGCTGTCAAACAATTCAGACTTCCTTATTCTAATATACAATTTTTCTTCTGTCTCCTAAAATATTAATTTTAGACCTTGAATAGATAACAAAGACAAAGAAGAATCTTCCTGTCTCAGCTGGACGTGAGAGTGGGGTGCACTTTCTGTTGAAAAGCAGTCACAGTCACTGTGAAGCAGAAGACAGTATGAAAGCAGGCACCAGAGAGAAGATATTTTGCCCTGGAAACATCCCATCCTGGGATTTCCTGGAGCATTTCAGCCATTCTCATCTGTCTGCTCAAAAACCTTGACTTCCTACAGTCTTCTCTGGAAGAAATCCAGTTGGATTCAGGTGTCTGGAAAATGAGCTCAGAGTCTGTGGGTGCACATTTTGGGGCTCTGTCGCCTTTATTGCCTGTCTTGTGTACCACAGTGTGCATCTGTGAGCTGAGTGGAGCTCAGTGTCTCCGCTTAGGAAGGAAAAACTCGTGTCCTAGGTTATTTCAAAGTTTGTGTGTTGGAGCTCTTGTTTCAGGGAAGTAATAGGCAGCAAATGCCCTGGCTTTTGAATATACGCCAGGGGTTTTGCTTGATTAAGGGCAAGTTCCTGGAGGTGATGAGATGTATATTGTGGTGGTAATGTCTGCATGCCCAAGAAGTCACAGTCGTCTTGTTAATGATGGGTGGAAAGCAGAAACTTGCTGCTGTTCTTTAATCATCCAGAACTGGAGAATCCAACCAGACCTTCATATCTCTCAGACAGATAATAAAATGATAGTTACCATTTGTCATGGGGCCTTGGGAGAGGTTCAGCCAAATCCTTTGGCAGCTTCCCCAAGCTTATTGAGATGTGGGTTTGGGTAAGTAATGAGACCATTAAAACAGCTGGCTCTAGCAAATAGCCTTGGATTGAGTTCTCACCAGTTAAAATGAATGGAAAGATAAGTACAAACAGGCATGTAAGTAAGGTTCTGGATTTGGAAAGGACAGACTTCATCAGCCTGACCCCTTAGTTTATCTGTCTGCTGGGCTGAGTGGCTTGAATATAGAAGTGTCTGGAATATAGAAGTTGGGTTTGATTTTGTTTTGTTTTGTTTTCCTCTCCAAATCAGAAATAGTACAAATTTGGAATGCATATCTAAAGCCAAGGGAGACATTTTGGAGAATAAAGCATTGTATTTAACTGTCATTTTAAAATAGAAATGAAAAAGAATATCCCTAAAATTTTGGGGGTTGCTTTCTAATGAAAGAGTCAAGGGCAAAAATTATAAGCGTTTCTGATATGGAATTCGACAAAAATATTAAAAGGAGCTAAATGTGGTGCTGGAGATAAAGAGGGTATTGGGCTTGCCTTGTGAGCTGCTCCTTATCTGGTTGTCACAGTTGTCCTGATCTTGGTGCCATGGTACCCCAAGGCTCACACAGGCACAAGCGTAGCAAATGGCACCACACAAGTACTGCCTTGTGTGAGCTCAGACTGGAAATTGGTCCTGCAGGCTACGTCTGGCCTAGTGAGCAGGAGCAGGGCATGGCTGAGAGCAGCAGCAGTGCTGGTTGTGGGCCAGCGTGGCCTGGGACAGGCAGCAGTGGTCGCTGTGGGCAGGCAGGGCTGCTCCCAGTCAGCAAGGTGCACGAGCCATGGAGTAGTCTGGCAGCACAGGAAGAAGGAAACGTTAGAGCATAATGTTTTGGGTTAATTAAATCCTTTTTGGTGTAGCATATTTAAGATTAAAAACCTGATTTTTAGTACTTCTATCTACGCCTTTCTTTATTGTGCTCCTTGCATGCTGGTCTTCTCCCTCCTGTGTCTCACCAAGCTGTATTACATCCCTTCTGCCACCTCTTCCCTCCGGGCCACTGTACCTCCTGTGTATCCTGTAGTCCCTGTAATGATCTCTTTTCTTGTTCTCTGAGTGTCCTTTAAATCTTATCTGCAAATCTGCTCACCCAGGAGTCCCATGCTGTCTGATACTGCCCACGCGCTGGTTCTGGCTCTGTCCTCCCACCCACACGCTGGGTGGTGGTGCCAGGGTGAAGCCCTAGGAGGTGAACTTTCCTAGCAAGTACTGAAAAAAACAGACCATAAGTTGTCCTGTGAGGTTGCGTCACCTCACATTTATTTATTTATTTATTTATTTTTAAAAACAGGGATGCATCTACTTTCTGTTTTTCACAGCCAAACAGGATAATTGCAGTGAACTGAAACTAAAGGAGCAGCGGTCACAAAGTCAGAGGAAAGCCTGAAAACCTTTGTGTGTATGTAGAATAGTAAGAATTTTGCTGTAGTTGATGCCCTTGTGAGTGACAGCAAGAGGCAAGGACAGAGGGACACAGGAGAAGCCCTTTAGAGGGCTGTGCATTGGCTGCGATAGGAGCAAGGGCAAGCTAAACTTGATATGTGGCGTAGAGCGCCAGGGAGGAGGGTAAAAATAGGAATTGCTGTTCTTGAATTCCTCTGTGAAAACACTTTATAACAGCAGTGGCAGCTTGGTCTCTGCTGTGGCCCATGTGTGGGTGGCCTGTCGGGATGCTCCACACAGCTGGTGCCCGAGGGCAGCACCGTGCAGTCCCACGCAGCGGGAGGGGTCGTTCTGGTACCTTCACGTCGTCTTTGGGACAGCTATATAACATCAGCCCCCTCCAGAGGTAAATATGGATGATGCTTGCAGTAATGCAAAACTAGTTTATCACAAAATGGCATTTTTGCCTGCCTCACCCTTTTCTTTCCCTCCCTCTTCAAAAGTTAGCCATAATGATTTATTAGAGGGCTGCACAAACTCTTCCCAAAGGGCTTCTCTCTAAACTTGTGTTTTCATCTCAGCTACCTGTTTTACAACAGTTAATTCTAAAAATGTATAAAATCATGAGCTCCAGACATTTGTTGATAAGGATTCCTGATAAAGCAATTCTGTGCATCTGCTGCCAGATAGTCTGGCTCCATAAGTATCACTGCCTCATACATCGGCTTTTAAAAATAAAACGGAATGACCTCTTCATTTGATTCTGTTACTGACTTGAGTTATAAAGTAATAATGAAATACCCTCAATCATAGCTCCAAAGTAACGATGCAATAGAAAGCAATTATCAGATCCCTGAGGAACTGCTCGCTACATTTGGGCATTTTGCTGAGGAATTTGAAAGGGGAAGCAGAGCTCAGGAGACGCTCAGCAGTCACCAAGTAAGAGAGCTGGAAGTTAAGAAAATAAGAAAGAGATGAGGAAGACCTGCACCCAAAAGGTGGAAAAATCAAAGCGGGAACAGGAACAGTAGTAGGACTTATTTTCTGCAAGAACAGCTTTCTTCACCACTGCTCCTTAGAAAGAAGTGGTGAATTTGTTTAATCACAAGAAAGTATTTTCTCATGATCAAAAGTTTGGAAAAGCCATTTTATTAGCATCATATGTGTAACTATATTTTCTCATAGAAAAAAGGTTAGATGATTATGCGCTTCATCCTGATCTTGAATTCGGTATTGTCTCTGCGCCTTCAAGTTTGGAAGGAGAAATTGGAGTTCTTGGGACAGAAGTGGTTTTTGAAAGCTGCAGTTCAGAGGTAACATAATGCACTATCACATTTATGTAGTAGTCTATCAAATCAGCCTAATTCTCATTGTTTATTTATTATATTAAATTTATTATTTTTCATACCTGCTTTTGTCACCTTCAAACGTCAGTCACTTGAAGCTTTTCTCTCTTATTCTAACCTTTTAACAGTACACATCTATCATTTTTGTTCATGGAATGAGGAAGACAGCACACTTGTAAATAAGTGTGCTTGTTCCAATGTTCCATTTACATCATATTATAGTACTTGTATTGTACAAGCCACTTGTATTTTCTCGTTTTTATTTAAATTATTATGTAGCTTTAGAAGATTTCTTTTTCCTTACATAGCAATTCAAGTATTGGAAAGAAGTTTTAAAATGTATGCGTTCTTCTCACAGAAGTCTCTCTCCTATTCTTGCTTTTGCTTTAAATGTGTTTTCCATTTGGGTCCAGTTCTTTCTCTTTGCTTTTCCTTTATTTCCTGACTGTTTTTCTTGGTGATTGCTGGCTGTCTTCCGAGCAATCTTTTCAGCTGGATATCTTTTCATCCTTAGGTGGCTGCTTCTTCCTTGTCAGTTTCCCTGTGAATTTTATTTTACATCTGGAGTATAGGAGAGATTTAATCACACGCTTTTTGGGAGAATTGAGAAATTGGGACCTTTTTCTTAATGACAGGATGTTCATGAGGCTGTGGATCGGGTTCATAGGGGAGATGAAGCTCAGTATCTCTGTGCTCTTATCTTTTATTGGGAAAAGCACTGTTTTTAGTGATCCATGAGCAAGAGGGAAATTTCATGGCAGCAGCTCCATCTAGTTGAATGTGAAAATCGGTTTAGTTAAACGGGAGCTTCTTGTGGCAACACCTTTTCAAGCGAACTTTCCTCAAAATTGCCTGTAATTCAGAAATTGGCTGTAAGAGATGAAGTTAAAAAGAAATAAAAATAAGCAAAAGTCTCCCCTTGGTCATTCAAAACACTGCATTGTGAATGTTTTATATTGATTGTGAGGAAATCTTCAAATTCCCTTTGAAAGAAATGTAGCTGCTTTTGTGTCTTGAATCAGGTTCTGTTCTTCAGTAGTATCCCCTGCAATATTTTTGTTTCTGTGTGTCAGAGCATGCTTAACAGAATAATTTCTAATTTATTCAATTGTTTCTGATTATTAGTTGTGGGGGAATGAATCTATTTCTGCTTTAGATCATGTGTGCTTCAATTTTTTTCAACAACGTGTGGATTTGGCATGCTATTCAGCACTGAAAATTGCCTAAAAATATTGGTAGGATTTAATGGTTGCTGTGTCTTAATGGTTTCTAATTTAATGTGTGCCTAGTTTAAAAATAAGTGAGGATTGAGATTTTTCTCTTTTTAATAATTATTATTTATTCCACACTCCACAAATTCATTCAGTGATCCCAGAGTCAAGCTGAGTTCATTCTTTTCCACTCAATAATGCAAACTTTTCTGAAGAAATTATGTCTTAATTAACAGTGGTGTAGTGCCCAAGTCTTATCAAATCTTCAGTGATAACCATGTAGATCATCTGAGGCTAATTCTTACAGAATAATAAGTGTTGAAATTTTCATAGCAGTGGTGATAATTAATTCCTCCTCGCTTCCCCAGCTCATGCCATTGCAGCTGGGAAGAGGGGTGGGGTGCATTGTTCTGACAGGGCTGAGGGCCAGAGAAACCTGAGTTCAGGTCCCCAGCAGAGGATTCCCAAATAGGAGGCTGTCTTCTCATAGTCAGTGCTTCAAAACAGAGTAACTCTTCAGACATAGACTGAAACTGGGCTGAGCAAACTCTAGGTTTTTGTGGTGTTTTTCCCCCCCCCCCATTCTCTTGGACTTCCTGGTTTTCTTTCTTTTTTTCTTTTAAAAAAAAATAGAAAAGAAAAGAGAAAGAAAAAGAAGAAAAGAGATATCTTGCAGTTTTTTCTTGAGATGACTTGGATTTTTTTTCCCATTGAAGTAATAACATGGTGTGTTTAATTTTTAAGGCAATTCACTAGATAATAGGATTTCAGGGTTACGGCTTTTATTCTCCCAGGGAACCAGTGTTCACGCATCCTGGGCTGAATTAACGCTCCATAAGGCAGGCATTCTGGTTTTCCTATAAGCTAATTCTCTCAATTGAAAGGGAAGAGATTTGCAACTGGAACTCAGAGAAACACTATTTCCTGCAGGTATATTTACTCATAATTTAGAGAGTTGCATGTCCTACATATCCCACCCTGTCTAATGGAAGTGCTGTGCATTGGAGCTGCAAGGTCAGATCTGAAGGAATCCAGGCCTCAGCTGGAGTGCTGTATCCAGTTCTGGGCTCCCCAGTATAAAAAAGGCAGGGACCTCCTGGAAAGAGTCCAGCGGAGGGCCACAAAGATGATAAAGGGCCTGGAGCATCTCCCTTATGAGGAGAGGCTCAGTAAGCTGGGTCTGTTCAGCCTGGAGAAAAGAAGGCTGAGAGGGGATCTTATCAATGTGTACAAATAGCTAAAGTGCAGGAGGCAAATGGACACGGGGAATCTCTTTTCAGTGGTCTGTGGGGACAGGACGAGGGGAAATGGACTAAAACTGGAGCACAGGAAGTTCTGCACCAATGTATGGAAGAATTTCTTGACGATGCAGGTGACAGAGCACTGGAACAGGCTGCCCAGGGAGGTTGTGGAGTCTCCTTCCCTGGAGATATTCAAGACCCGCCTGGACGCCCACCTGTGCGACCTGCTGTAGGGAACCTGCTCTGGCAGGGGGGTTGGACTCGATGATCTCTGCAGGTCCCTTCCAACCCCTACAATTCCGTGATTCTGTGATTTCACGCACAAAAGGCTGAAGATCGTGGATCTGCTTTCACTCAGCTGTGATGGAAAAGTGCCTGACAGATTAATGATTTTTACTCCATCTCTTTGAAGAACACTTACGATGGCTTGTAAGAGCGGAAGAGGGCACCTACCCTGAATATTTATAGTTCCCATACAGCAAGTCCATGCTGAAGTCCATATGGACAAATGTAAATGAAAAAAATACAGAGGCTGGGAGGGACATCAGGCAAAAAGTTAGTTTGGAGTCTTTAAAATTCCGTGGGTTTCAGGTGGACGGAGCCATGCTGTGTCTCCTGATAGCCTGTGGAAGTTCTCACAAAGCCTTTGAGCAGTTTGTGTTACACCAGAGGGAGGCTGAAGAGGCACTTCTGTGCTGCAGAGCTCAGGTGCAGGAGCATGGGGCAGCCAGCAGCGAGCTGCGTTCTATTTTCTCACAGAAATATTCACATGAATGTTAGAATAATAAACCAGGTGATTTTTATGAAGCTATTGTAGGGCTTCTGGCTCAAAGCAATAGCTAAATACTTTTCAATAGGCAGGCTTTCTTAATTAAACGTGGATTTTACCTTAGTAGTCTCATCATTTACCCCATAGGCAACGCAGAGAGCTGAAGCAGGTTGAGGATTGTTTCATTATGTCAGATTTAGTGGAGTATCCTGCTATACAGATAGCTGTAGTGATATGTATTAGAAAGGAATTAACATTTTCTTATGTAATAATTGATTTTTTTTAACACACACACACAAAAAAAAACAATAAAGGGATTAGCATTCTGAATGTTGTGTTGCTATTTTGATGTGCCTTTCAATTGTGAAGGTGATGTGTTTTTTCCACAATCTGTTGCTTTCAGAATTTAGAAGACAGGCTGCTTACTGTACAGCCTGCGAGCACTGTGTCTCTCCACAACCTTCTGAAACTTGTGGCAAATGTGGAAGTACAGCTGGATTTCAAACTATTTTCTGAAAGAATCATTTTCCTGTAAGCGATTTACAGAGACAAAGAGATAATATACCAGATTTGTGGGAAGAAGGGGGAGTGCCTGGGATCTGGACCCATCCCACTCTGTACAATGCAGGAGCTTCTTCCTCCAAAGCAAATAAAGTGAGCAACTAGTACTGTCAGTGGCCTGAAAAGTAGTTTATGTATCTGTTGTTGCTTTGACATACAGCTTTTTGACTTTTAGTGACAGTATACATGCATTTTATTACCTAAGCATTAAGAAAGAATATTTTGGATGGCTGCAAGTGACTTTTGGCCAAATAAGGAGGATATAGATCAGTAACACCATTCCCTGACACATGCCAGAAACATGAAAAGAGCTGACAGAGCTGAATGAAGGCACTGTCCTGCTCTTGCATGTGGTGTAGCCACAGCATTTCCTCCCTTGCAAAGCTGGGAAGACACAGTGTGAGGCAATAGAAGTATTTGTGCTTATACCATGCAAACTTTTGGTCGTACTGGGGATGTTGTGTGTTTTGGACTGGGTTAATTGTTTTAGGGACTACATCCAGCCTGGATACTAGAACAGTGCAGCAGGGATGTAAAGATCAGCTCTGACCTGCCCTTCATCCCAGGGCAGGAGACAGATACTTTTGCTTTGCTGGCTGCTGCCAGCTGGTATTGTGGCATTGGTTAGCATGGGGAAAACTACAGGGAAAACTTTTTGGCAGTCTGAAATTGTAGTATGGAGCCTCTGGCCAACATCAGTGGTAGTCTTCCACATTCAGTCATAGGGGGGTCACTTCTCTGTTGAATAATTTCTCTTTTGAATAATTGCCATCATCTTTGATGATGGAATGTTGTAAGCCAGTTCAGACAGTGGGGCTTAGCTGCAATTGCAAAGGAAATAATGATACCCATTAGGAAGCTTTATGTGAAGAAAAATGGATAAGCAGTGAAATGGACTGCATTTAAGACTGTTTTATCATCCATGAATTTCTGTGGTGACTTTTTTCAAATTTACTTTGAATTTGTATCACTTTGGAATGTGGATTATGATCTGGTCTTTTAATGTCACCTCACCATTTTAACTTAAGAAATCCCCTGCTATTTTGGAAACATTCTTTGTTAGTGATTCCTTTGGTTGTTCCTCCTGATCATTGCAGGTTGGACTCGTAGTGTTTTGTATTGTAGGTCCTGGGTTTGACAAAGGGTGTCTGGAGCTGTGTATGTGGTTTGAGTTATGTATTGGAACAGATGTTCTGTGCCACCTCTGGGGTGGCACCCGGGCTGCTTGTGATGGACACAGCAGCTCAAGCAGCCTCTTCTGATGTTAGGGTACATTGGACTCTGTGCTACAGAGTGGCATTGTTGTTAAGTTTGACTTTTGTGTACCTGATGTGTGTAGCTCAGAGAAAGATGAACCTGCTTTTATATAGCTCCGTACTAGAGGCTCAATAATGGTGAGCCATGTAGGGAAAATGAAGAGAAGAAAACCATTAGTTCAACAGTAAAGCAGTTAGCTGCTTCTAAACAATAAAATGTAATTCATTGAGTACATGTTTTATACCCTCTGGGTTTAAGGGGCTCAGCGTTAATAAACTCTTAGCCAAGAATGTGTCAGATGGAGAGGGGTGCTGTGCTGGCTTTTGGAGTCTGCTCGTTGGTGTCTGCCTGCACTTACTGGAAGGTGCAGTAGAAAAATAACAACGAGGACTCCCACAGATGTGCACATTACAGTGCTTTGTACCCATCCTCAAAGTGGGATTTTCTTTTGAAGAAGAGACCTTTCTGCTCTGAACAGCTTGAGCTGAGAATGGAAAGAGAAATACTAAAAATAAAGTGAGAATTGCAACTTGATCATTCTCCAAGTGCTGTCCCTTCCCTTAGCAGTGGCAGAGCTCACCGATACAACACAAGCCCAGCTGTAACCCAGAATTTTTGTGTAGAAAGCAACTTGAAGAAAAGGAAGAGTTCACTCACAGACTGGCTATGGCAGAAAATCTTTATGTTGCTCCAATGCTACTGCTACTGATCGGTTTGAAGGATGCAAGGACAACAAGGGGGATGGGAACTTGCACTTTTGCTATGACATCTTTTTGATTTCTGAAGTGGAAAAATACTTTTGCTCTGAACCTTTTCCCCCTTCTTTCTCTATAAATTAAAAGATTTTGAGTCCTGTAACTAGGAGAGAGAAAAACATGGAATATAGGTTTCAAAAATGGTAGGTTGGAAAAAAATATATCTGTCTACCTGTTTCTTTGTCTATGTAAATTCACCTCACAGCATGTCTGTAGACTACTTTTTTTTTTTTCTTTTCCCCCCTCCAAATAAGATTTGTGCTTTCAGAAGACTTTCCTGGTTTGGCATGTATGTGCTGCACAGAAGTTTTTGAAGGAAATTGGTGTTGGAAAAAAAAAGGTGCTAACCACAGTCTTCAAAATGGAACAGCTTGGAGGAAATGGAACTGCCTGTACTTTGATTTCTGTACCTGAATCTGTCCTCTGGTACAGAAGTGTCGCCATCTGGAGAGAGAGGGGTTTAGTGAGGTGAGAACGTGGGGGAGGCAGATTCTTTTTAGAATTTCTTCCTTTTAGGATCATAGCATAGTTGTTGAGGGTTATTACTCTCATTCCTTACAAAAGAAGAATAGATTTTAGCCCATGTATTTTCTAAAAGTGTAGTTTATTTTTTCTCTGATGCTGTTGGCAATAGACTTGCAATTTAATGTTTTTTAGAGTGAGCTAAGGTGTGTTTTGCTGTTTGCAAACTATTCTTTCTATCGAGAAATAGAGAGGAAGATCTATTTATTTTTTGAAGATGCTGATAGCATCTCTATACTGAGCTTTTTTTCCGAAGTGCACCAAAATCTTAGCAAGCCTTTTTTTAGGAGATTTTTATTTCGCTTCTTCCTCTGTCGTACAAATCACTGTTGTATGAATCCAAGTGTAAACATTTTTACATTTACAAACATTTTGTAGCACTCATAAAAACATGGCTTTTTCAGGTTTATGCAACCACCTGCCATTCCACATGGAAGTCTAAATTAATCTCTGCTTTGTATCTTGTGATGCCTTGAAGTCTATCGTGAGCATATGCATGATGTGAAAGGTCTGTCAAAACACGGAGCGTTTTAGTCTCAGAAGGCTCCAAGCTTTCCGCCTCCGGCACGTTCTGCTGGCTCAAGGTAATGCTTTAGTCAAGGCTGGCCACGTCCTGGATTTTTTAATCTTGTCAGAAGGTTCCTGTTTAAATCTGTCACTATCTTCAGCATTTATTAGTCCCTTCTGAACATGTAATAATAAATTCATGCTTAGTTACCTATTTGAGTTTTTTTAGGCAGCTCTTGCTATAGATTTAAAATTATTTTATTTCTGAAATTGCTCTCTGAATTTGAATTTGGGAGTGATGCTTTCATGTGAAGATGCTCATTTTGAGCAGAGGGCTGGCTGTTGTAGCTTACAGCTCTGCAGACTATGAAGCCTGCTCTTTGAACCTGAAATATCACTGTAGTGGTTTCCTACTGGTGGTTGCTGCTGGACTTGGGAATTTTGAAATGTTAAGTTTGGCTGTCTCCAAACTGGCAAAGCTTTGTGAGACCTGCATGTGAGAGCAGTCCCAGCTAGTGAGGTTTGCACTTAATAGGAACGTTTGTGGAAGAATTGTTTTGCTCAACAGCTGCTTTTGTTTCATAACAAATTGCAATCAAAAAGCTGATGTTTAATGGTGGAAGACAGAAGAGTTTGAGGAAGAGATTCAGAAGCATGAACTCCTTCTGAAGGTGAGTATCCAAATGTCCTTGTTAATAGCTGCAGTTTTAGACTGATTTCAAATACAGTATATGCTACCTCAGAACATCTCTGCCACTTCAGGGAGTACTCAAATTGCGAATCTGTAGATACTGATTTATAGGGAATGAACACCGTGCATTTGTTATACAACCTTAGTGGCTCACATATCCATCTACAGAGAGAAAAGCAATTGACTTCTTATTTCCTGTGTTTCACATTCTTTTATGAAGCAGAAAGGAGGTTGTGATGAACTGTTATAACATCTTGTTTAATACGCATATAAAATCATTATGCTGAAACTTTAGCCCAGTAAATGTTTCAGGGATGGTTAGCTACAAGTTGTGTTGGCATCAGTCAGTAGTTTTGTGACACAGAAGTATTTTTGACCTCCATGATGGATGTAGGAAACTTTACCATTATTTTAACTTTCTGGGCTTTCTTAACAGATTCACTGTTTGGAAGCTGATCTGTCTGAGCAAGCCCACTAACTAATGAAAGTAAAATTAGATTGCCTTTCTAGAGAGAGCTATTTGCGTATGCAGGTATGCCTGTTCCTAGGCTTGCTCATATTAGATTACTTCTGAATAACTCTGCAAAACAAATTTGTAGAAGGTCAAGATGGGTGAGAGTGATTTACTGTAAATAGGGAGTGAAGGTGATTTATGCTGTCTGCTCTCCACGTGGCAGCTTGGGTCATGCCTGCTGACTCTGGTGCCTGTAATAGCTGGGGGCTGTGCTTGTCTTCTTGCAGGATCATTTCTCCTGGCTTTATTTTCACATGCTTTCTCTGCAGGAGAGGCACAGAAGGAAAGATTTCTAAGTGAGTTAATATATTGCATGGACAGTTGAAATCCTTTGTTGTGGTTATGCTCTTCCTGTCACCTCACCTCTGATACGTTTGTGTCATCTCTGCCTTGTGTGGGTCTGAGCAAGTATAGATTTTGTTCATGGTGTGGATCTAGCTGTGTTCATGTACCTCTTCTGGGTGTTTGTAAGGGCAGGTGTCACCTCCTTGGCATAAACCTAACCACCTGGCTGTAGGATGTCCTGCAGTGAGCTTGGTGAGGAACACATGTTTTACAGGAGAAGTTGTTTCTGTTGACTGTGTGTGCTGGTGATTAGGGCAGGCACAGGAGAGCTAGAACCCCCATTCCTTCAGATCAGTAAGGGAAACGATTTTGAGTTTCCTGCACAGCCCAAGACTGCTGCATCCACTGAGCAGCCAACCACAAAGGATGTGGACAGGGCAGGTGTGAGGAATGCTGCTGTGGTCTCCTGCTTGTTTTTGGACCAGATGTCACGTGGATGAGTGTGAGAATGCCTCCTGGGTCAGACTCAGCATGGAAGATGATGGAGCAAGTCTCCATTTGGGAATTTCTCCAGCTCCAGGGAAAGGGGGCTCTGAGCAGCCCGGAGGCTATCCTAGTGGGTGAGAGAAATGACAAGGAGATTTCACTTATTTCTTTGCTTGTCGGTAACTTTTTGCCCTGTGTCTTTTATTGCTGACCAGTGTTAATTACTTCTGTGCTTAAGTTCCATGCTTTCCTCTTTGGGTGGTTTCCAGTGATCTCTTTAACAGTTATAGTTGGTTTTCTTTTCCTTTTTTTTCCCCATTCAATTAGTAGTTCAAGATTACATATATATATAATGTATGTTGTGTGTGTGTGTATGCTTAATCAAGTGCTAGAGAGTTGTTAACATTTAAGAGTGTGGAAGAAAGAAATATATACTCCCCTGCCAACAGGAAAGAAACTGATTGATCTCGTGCTGTGAAACAAATAAACAACTGGGGAGAAAAATGTTAAAGCTTACTGGTGATAGTAATTGGGTCAAAGAATCCTTCTGTATTGCATTAAGCTCTCCGTTACCTTCTAAATAGAATTTAATATGAAAATGTTTAAGAATGTGAAACACTAGACACTTCTGTCAAAATTCCATTCTAATGGGTGAGAAAACCAATTGGATGGTAAAAAAAAATAGTTTGGACGAATTTAATTTAATCTGTAATCTTGTGAAAAGAATGATTAACATCCTGGTAGTTAGAATTGTGGACTTCTGTCTGAAGAAAGTATTTTACTCTCTTTAAAATGTTTTGTAAGCATTAATGGTTTGTCTCTAGCTTTGTGATCTTCTAATTGCATCATACAACAACACTAATATTTTATCAATGTCTGCGTTGAATGAACTGTGTGTTTTAATGGAGAAATTATTCCACTACATAAATGAAAATAAAACTAAATTTCATAATTTTAATTTTCAGAACCAAGCAGTTAATTTTTGAATGATGTTAGCTGTAGCTACTTTTGGCATATAGTCAAGAGCAGTAAACCTGACTTAAGGAAATTAAAAAATTAAAGCATGAGTGTATAAATACCTAATGTATCATGTTACCAGATTTCTATATACTCAAGCTATTTTCTGCTGCCAGGTGTGATATACTATCACTTAATATATAAGAATAGTTTATTTTATTCATAGTTTACTTCCATTTTATTAACTTAAATATGATAGAAGTAATTTTATGGAAAAAAAAA
This sequence comes from Penelope pileata, assembly GCA_013396635.1. Lineage (NCBI taxonomy): Eukaryota > Metazoa > Chordata > Aves > Galliformes > Cracidae > Penelope > Penelope pileata. The sequence continues at coordinate 533,238 of WBMW01004897.1, forward strand.
TGAGGTTGACTAGGGCTGGGATCCATACTTCATTTTCCGTTTTATTTACTATGTTTTGTTATTCATGTTTCCTAAAACTAGGAAATAAAATTTTAAGTATGATTCTACTCTGTAGGCTGATAAATAGTATTAATTCACGGTTAGTGATTTTATTGACCTCGGTGGGTTTAAAGAGGCAGCAAAGGATGTGTTTTAGCCTTGCAAATCACACTTGGCAGTAGAATTCTATTTGTTACCTTAGTATAAATCAGGAATTTATAAATCAAAATCACACAGATGCTCTTTGGAAGGAGATAAGATCAGGGGTTTTAATTTGGTTGGTGACTGACTGGAACCCCTCTCAGCCTTCCATTTTGTTATATTATGAAGCTGTAGAAACATCCTTCAAATTTAGAATATAAGATAAACACAGGAAACAGATTTTTTTGAATGAGAAGCTGCTTGCTGCTGGGATTTGGGCTGAGCAGGTATGATTACTCGCACAGCGTTTCTGTGCGTGGGCTTGCCAGCAGCACTAGTTAGAACCCCATAACGAGAGTTTCCTGCTGCATTCTGGGCAGTGTCTCCAGGAGGTCCCCAGGCTCTGCTTGCTGTGGAGGGCATCTGTGCAGCCATGCAGAGCCATGCCTGGAGCTGGGCTGGCAGAATGTCAGAGCCAGCTCAGACAATCAGTGCTAGCCTTTGTCCTGGGGGCTGCTCCTGGGAGCCAGACATTCATCTATCCATCTACCCATCTATCCAGGCTCCACACAGGCTGCAATAGGGCCTGAATGTATTTTTCATTTGAGTGACCTCCATCGGCTTGGTCATCTCATGACAGTCAGGCTTTGCATCAATAGAGAATGTTTAAGCACTTGATAATGATGCACTGCCTTGAAAGCATGAGAGCCAAAAGTGGTCCTGGATGGCGGTGGGTGCTGCACAATCCCATTTATGTACCCAGCAAATAGACGAGAGCACCTGCAACCTGGGATGTCTCCCAAAGCAATTTGCTCATTTCTACCAGAATTCTAGCCCCAACTTGATTGTGATCTTCAATAGTTACAGATCTTAATGTTAATCTTAACCACAGGGCTCTGACAGTGATCCTCTCCCAGGCACAGTGAGCCTGGCTGACAGTTGCGGCTCAGCTTCCTATTTTGAAACAAATTCACAAGTTCAGTCAACAGCTGAAGCAGGAGACAATTTTCTTCTTTTTAGTGTGCCCATAGTATATGCCAAGGAAGCAACCCCAATTTTTAAAAAAGATAAAAATGAAGGCAAAATAATCTTGCTAAGCTACTTGTACTACACAGAAACATCCAGTTTCCTTTTGTGCCCAGATGTTCAGAGTAACTCTGCAATTCATTTTCAAGCAGGAAAAAAGAGTCTGGCTTTTCCAAGGCTGCAGATGTTTGCCTCTTCCTGAAACAGTGAGACATGTAATCACTGTCATTTTTAACAAGATGATACTGAATAAGAGTAAAACAAATTGAAAAAAAAAATGACTCCTGTAAAACTTGCAGTCATTTTGTAACTAATGTGACAAAATCTCGTTTTTTCATTCCTGACATATTTTGCAATAATCTTGTAAAATTTAGTGAGGGTGGAGTGATGGAAAGATTAAACATAAATAAGGGAGAAGAACCTTCCTAACAGCAATGTTTAGGGAGTGCATACTGAAAAAAGCCTTCAGCAGAAATATAAAATTAATGACAGTTCGTTTTGAGAAGATGCAAAAGATGCTATTAAAAAAAAAACAACAGGTTTTCTACAAATGAACATTGGCAATGACTTTGTTAGCTATGGAAAGCATGGTGGAAAGAAAATACCAAGTAAAAAATATAAAATTATTTTTTCCCCAGTGGTGTTAAATGCTGAAATAACTGGCGGAGATCTGTGAGAGCCCCATGGAGTACTGCAGGTAACGCTGTAACCTTGCTCAGTGCTATCCCTGAAGACATGTTGGGGTAATGACAGAGTTTAGGAAACTGCTTCAGAACATGTTAGGAAATGACAGGCACTTGGTTGTAAAGTGAGCTGTTAAAAACTATTTTAACCTGTCAAACTGGAGAACACTTAGGAAATCACAGCTCTGTTAAGCATGGGTAGTGTAGGTCAGGGAAAAGAAGAGGTACTTTAGCCAGGTGGAAAAGGAAAAGCTTACTGATTGGGACAGGAACTTAAAAAACGTAGGTAGCTCTGGAAGTAATGCCTCCTGTTTATTTCCATGGAAACTACAACAGGTATGAAGAGCACAATAACACTATTTGACAAAGACAATTCTCAGCTACAAAACACTATTTTTCAATGTAGCCACCACCACTAGCTGTGCATTTTCACCAGCCAAGAGTCTACGTGCCGTGCTTGTAATAATCTGCACCAGTGGAGGTGACCCCTGTCGCTGTCGCCACTGCTGAAATGCACCACTCACCACCTCACTGTGCTCACAGCCACTGTTTGACCTCTATAAACATTCAGCAAGTGTCAATGAATGTCAATGGGGCCATTTTCTCCTTGTGGAGAAATTCAGTTCCACCCCTTTGCTCCATCCCCACTTCCATGTCAGACGCCATTTTGTCAGAGTGCCCCTCTGCTGCCATCTGTTGCACTGCAACAAAATGGAACGGAATATTGGTGGGAAGGTTCAACCTCTACTGCCATCCCACCAACATAACAAAACAGGAGGCATTACTTTCGGAGCAACCAGTGTGTGTATATATTTCTGTAGGAAATGTGAGAACTGGCAGCCTCAGAATTGTGGAATTTTCTCCAGGCTTTCAACAGCTTTGTGATTTCATTTAAGATGTTGCAGTTATGTTTTGCTTTTCTTAGGAAATCACACTGGCCAAAGTTGTCAGAGAGCTGCACTGTTTATAGTGTCTATCTGGGCACAGCGTAAGTGTTCATTTTTCCTTCCAGGCAGCAGAAGCCTGGAGCAGGTGTATACAAAAAGTCCGATTTTATGTGCTTGTTAACCATTCTTGAAGCTTTTACTGACTAAAAAACAGGTGTGTCGTGTTTATGATTGGCAGAAATTATTTACAAATGGATAAATGAGAGTTTAATAAATGTAATGTAGGGTTGTTCACTATACATATAAATGAGAATCCTAATCAAAGGATGTGATGCTGAATGCACTCTGTGCATTCATAGTTCATGGACAACTGCTAACTAAAGAGGGGAAGAGTTTCTGGAAGCTGCTTTGGAGGATGGAGAAATTGTATGTAAAGGACAGCACTGAACTTGAAAGCTAATTCTTTTTAGAAGATCACTTAAAAGTAAAAAATTAACCCTTATTTTATATCTGCTTCCTCTTACCTGTGTTGACTTTTGTAGCAACATTTCATTGATAAGCATTCTCTCTCTTTTCCTCTCTTTCTGTGGGTGTACATATATATGTACATATATGTATATCTTTTTCTGCACCAAAATATCTAACCATTAGTAGAGGGAAATACTAATGAGCCAAGGATATTTAGTAAGAGAGCATGCTTGAAGTCCAGTTTGCAGAGTAAGAGAGTTTAATCTATTGAAAGGCAAAAAGAAAAAAAGGAGAAAGAAGGAAAACTACATCAATTTCAGTGATCCCTGAAGTCGAACTTCTGAATATTCAAGTAGATTGGATATTGTGAAGAGCTGTCAGTACTTCACAGCTATGGATGCCAAAGCAATTATATTTGCAAACCTTGAGATGCATCAGCCTAGTTTTTCACCCTCTGACTTGGGAGCAGGGAAGCAATTTGGCTGAATATTTAGGCAATTAATGTTGGAATTAGCCCAAACTTTTGAATTTTAAGGCGTTTATAAACGATGGTCAGATATAAATGAACTCTTTGGCACTTTTGAAAGAATCAGTTTATGAATTGGGCATTAACTTCAAATCAGCAAAAGCAGCACTTCAAAATGTGAGTGGAGGTAAAAGTGGAGCTCTGAGGGTGCTGTTCCTGTCTTAGCTTGGAGCCATCACACAGCACAAACTGCTGGAGCTCCAGTCCTGACAGCACCTGAACTCAGGGCCTAGGGGCAAGGTGACCTGCTGGGTCCTGGGGAGGTGACTTGTGAAATGCGAGCTTTCTGGCCTGGATTCATTCAGCTTCCTACCCTGCCCTTCCTTTAGGAAAGGAGCAGCTCTCTTAGCTGACTTCTCAGGTGGTGACACAGGCTGTTTGAGATAGTTCTGTAGGAGCATCTCATCTGCTGCCCTCCGAGTGGGGTCAGCTGCCAGAGTGGGCATGGACTGTGTCTCACTGCAGAGGGGAGGTGTGGAGACATGATTCTGAGAAGGGACCTGTGCTCACTTGTGTCAGAATGCTGCTGGTATTTTGCTGGGAGAAGGCAAGTTAAGGTTTGTAATGGTTCAAGTCTCCCAGAACCTAGAAGGAGTGTCAAAGCTCAGCAGAAGACTTAAATCTTAGGTCAAAGCTTCATTGTTGCTGAACCTTGTTATTGCTGAATTTTGAAGCCCTGCTGCAGACAGAGGGAGCCAGGGTCTTTGGAGAAAGTTTGTAGTTTTCATGTAGGCAGAATTTTAGACTAAATATGTGAGTTGCTACTTGTTGTGGCTTTAAGTGATGTGAATCAGGAGGCAACGGGATGATGGGTCAGCTCTCCAGTTAAAAATTGCCTTCTTGTTTTTTTCAGTACAGTGATGAACGGATGTCCAGGAATAATGAAAAAAAAAGTACCATGACTTTCAAAATTGAATTCGTTTGATGGATAACTTCCAATCAGTTGCAGCAAGGAGCGGCTCTATTATTACAGAAGATAAAGATCTGGTCTGAGAAGATATTTCTCTTTAAATTTTAGATTCTGTTATTAAAATTGTGCTCCCCTCCCATGAAGGATTTAAGTAGGAAACATGTTAATGACTCCTTTCAACACCTTCTCACCTAACATTTGCTTTATGAACAACTGCACAGCAAGAGAAATCTTCTGCTCAGCCTGCTCAGGAATTTGCAGTCAATGTAGGCTGCCTTAGATGCTGTGCAACAGAGTGGGTGCAAGTGGGTTAAGTAGTGGTTGACAGAAATCAGCCTAATTCAAGTGTCATCTCTGATTTCCACTGAAATGGGAATAGTGTAAGTGGGAGTAATTTGGGCATACAGAAGCTGGGAGAGTTGAAGGGATTACGTTTACTGAACACAGACAAATCCTCACACTCATTTTCCAATTTGAGTATCCATTGGATACACAGCATCAGCCTAAGTGAAGTGTGTAAGATAGTCTGACTTTGATACTGGCAAACACAGCAATTTATTTTTTATGATTGTCTGCCTTGAGACACATAGCTAAGGTGGTCAGCACGTCCTTGGGGAACCGCAGGGCAGGTCACTCCCACAGCAACATCCAGCAGCACTGGCCAAAGCCTTGGGACTGTGTTCATCTAGTGCCTGAAAGAGATGTTTGTGTTGAGTACTGCCTGAAAGTATCATTTGATACGTAGGTTAAAATTGCCATATAATGTCCTGTAAACACAAGTTAATATTTCCTTGTGCCACTTTTGGAGCCTGTAGGTTAGATTTTAATGTATTAATACTAGAGTCTTTCTAAGTAGGTCTGTGCCTAAGGAAGTAAGTGGCATTTGATTGCAGAGCTTACTACTATTAAATGCATACTTGTGGCTTATCTGATTTTGAGTTTAAACACAGATGTGCTTAAAAATCACTTGAAATACTTTTATTTCTAGTAGTCTTTTCTCCTTTATCATTTAGACGAATGTGACTAATGCTTTCACAACAAAGTCTGGCCATGTTCCTTTCAAATACATGTAGTGCTTTGGTCAAGCGTGTTTTGTTTCATTTATATACATAAATATTAATAGAGATAAACTGGTGCAGCACAAGTCTTATTTGCCTGATCATTCTCTCAGTTCAGGAGCTCATGAAAAATAGCTGTGAATTATTTACATATATGGAGATCTTTTGTCACTGATCAACAAGGAAGGGACTAGTGCTATCACGTTTGCTGTCATCAGTGACGCCAACAAAGAGCACAATCTGATTGATCACTTGGACTCAGGCAAGTCTTTCAGGAACCACTTCTCATTCTGACCCTCTCTCACAGCTAGTTCCTGAGGTGACTTGAGAAGTGATGATCCTTACATGACACACAACAAAGATATTTCTGCTTTTCCACTCAGCCTTGCAAATCGCTTAGCAGGAGTTGGTGAAACATTTCAGCAGAGAGAAACCATTCGTAATATTTGAGGGATGAAGGCTTACTCAGTTGAGTTTACATTGTTTTAACACACTATACAGCACTGGCAAAGGTGGAGACAAATGGACTTTTGTTTATTGTTCTGCTTTTTCCATTATCGCATGGCCAAAGTAAACCACAGACTCTTGTGGCCAATAAGTTATTTCCTCCGTATTAGAGCTGTAAGTCCCAGGCAAACTTTTTACCTGGATGTGAAGTGATATTTTAAGATACCCAAGTGAGTTGCTGTATTTAGCTGATTTTTTTTTCTTTTAATCTCATTAGAAGCTTTCTATTTAAAAGTGGGGCACAAAGAGCTAAAATAACTCAGGTGTTTATGCTAGGCTTGGACTTTAAAGAGTTAGAAACGAACATTTGGACCAGTTTTAAAGAAAGGAGTTAGTATATGACAATCCTGAGCCAAAGTATCAAATATGATGATTAATATATAGAACAAATATATAGAATGAACTGTCAATATTAGCAGAAGAGATGCATGGCTGAAAGTAAATTAGTAATAATTTCTGCAGTATATAATTATACATTTCTGGTGGATCAAGACAGTAATTTGATTTAAATTTTTCTTTCTTCAAGAGAGTAGAAGTTTGATTTTTGTGCTTGTGTGGCCTCTGATGATTTAAGATTTGATTCCCATTTCTGCCAAGCACTTCCTGCATAACCTTGGAAAAGTAATATCATCAGTGTGTGATTTTGGTTCCTCACTGAATTCATAAGTGTAGTAATATGAAATCTGTATGTGATACACTATTCTGTTTAGGAATAGGTTGTATCTGTAGATACTTCTATCTAAACATAAATTAATGATGCAACAGAAAAATGAATGTCCATTGTGTATGTGTTTCATAGTTTTGTATGATGGTATATTGTGGTATAAGTAACCTGACTGCACTTATGAGAAATAGTTGTGTGAGTGGTGGTAGTGGGGAATGTTGAGCTTTTTTGTTTGATTAGAAGATTTTGACTAATCCTTATCATTTTTGTCGGAAGTTCTATGTAGAATTCGCCAGTGCTGCATGCAAAATTTTGCCTATAATGAGTTTTGATATTGCAGTTCATTCCAAAATACCTGTGATACACCGGACTATAACCTTACAAAAGCATAATTTTAGTTAAGGAAAGCACAGAATTTTCTTTTGTAATATTTGGCTTTACACAGTGAGTGAGCAAATATTCCTCTGAAATCTGAGAGTCTGTAATGTGAAGCAACAAAGAGTAACGAATTGAATGTGATTACATACAGAGGTATTAATAATGCATGCAAATCACTTGCTATTTTTCAGATGCTTAATTCCTTTTCTACCTAGGAGGAAGGGAATGGAGATGCACAGTGTAGGCAGGAGTAAGTGGTGAATGATCGCAGGACACCACTCAGAGTAGAATTACATGGATGACGGATTTTGCCCTGCATTGGTTTGGGGCTGATTTTGTTGCATACTCCGAACTAATCTTACAGAAGGAAAGGGGCTGGCCTCTACAGGTAGGTCCTGGGTAGAGCTGTATGGAGTTTCAGGAGCACAGAAATTTGTATAGAAACACCGATCGGTGCATGCGCGTCTGCCACTCAGATCCCTCTCAGCTACCATCCAAAAATCCCCTTTGCACCTCCGATGTGAGATGTTGTATTATATGGCAAAGAGACACAGTAGGAGGTCACAGACCAGGGAAGGGAGGGCTGGAAGGACTACCTGGTGGTCCCAGTATACTCTGAATAAGTTGTCAGTATTATCTGAATATCTTACCCCTGTGGTTTGTCTGTGGCCACAATAAACTTCAGTCATCCTCATCACTCATCCTAGCTAGGCTCGACGGAATGCAGTATTGCAGCAATCCCTGCCAACGTCCTTCCTGAGAGGCTGTTTTTTGAGTTTCTCGATGCTTTCAGTCCATTTTATGTGGAAAAAAATTAGCAAGGCTGGAGATTTCAGTCAATGCAGGAGGTGGTCAGGGTGGCATCCTGGCCTGGTGGAGCTCAGGAGAAGGGTTTCTACATCTTGCTATGTGTGATAAGGTAGGAACTGAATTTACCTCCTTAGTTTCTGGAAATGAATTACTGACCCAAGGAAAGTACTGAGTATTGCTGAGCTAAATGTTGTTTTACAATTGTTTTTAACTAATTGACTTGTGCTAACTGAAGTCTGTATTTGACCAAACGTGGCTATAAACAATTCATGAAGATCAAGAGATGTTGGTGTAGTTTTTTTTTTTTTTCTTTTTTTTTGAGGAAAGTCATGTTCATGGATTCCTTGTGAGGAATTTTCTAGCTGTCTATATAAGTTGTCTTTTAATTTTTAATTTTTTTTCCACTCCTAATTTAAGATTAAATGTTCTCTTTGTAGTGATGTGAATATGCATATTTCTTATGGTTGTTTCAGAACCGAGTTGTCATAAAACAGCCATGTGTTAAAGGGCATGTTTAAGGCCTACAGGAGGCTAAATGCCTGGAGAGAAAGGTTTCTGTGTTGTATAACAGTGTATGTTTTCTGATCATATGTATTATTTAAAAATATATACAAATATGTTGCCACAACAAAAGCCTGTGACCTGTCTTTAATTTCCTGACATACCCTTCCAAGGCACAAACCAGTCTGGTGAAGGGGCTGGGTTGCAGTCACTGGGAGTTGCTCCATCCCAGTGAGGCAAGGGGGAGTGTCTGCTTCCTCCTGTAATGTGCCTGTGCATGTTTCATCCCAGTGTTGTTCTCTCCCTTTTTGAGTTCTAGCTGGTGAGAGCTGCAGAGTTTCTTCTAGGATATCCTCGGGGACAACGTTTCCAAAATTACTGTAAGTGCATGGCAAACTTTAACATGTTTGAGGTTATTTTTATCTTGTGAAATGTCAGTGGTGGTCAGCAGCAATATGGGGCAATTAGGCCTCTATGGAGTCTCTTCCTTGGAGATCTTCAAAAGCTCATGGACATGGGCCTGGGCACCCTGCCCTGGGTTGGACCAGAAGAACCCAGGGGTCCCTGCCAACCTCAGTCTTTCTGGGATTGTGTGTTGTGGAGATGTTTACTGCATGCTTTAAACTGTTGTTAGGTAACAAAACTACCCAGGAGTCCTAATTTTTCCTATAAAGATTTGGGTAATAGCCATGTGCAGAGAGGGACGCTTGTATTGCTGGGGAAAGGTGTAGCTTTACACCAGTCTCCAGCAGTCTGAGAACATAAAATTTCTCCTGATTTACTTAAAATATAGGAGGAGTTGTACAGAGAAATCACTTCAGTTGTTTCTTTTTAAATCAGTAGAGACTTAGAGATTTACGCGTGCCAGATGAGCTATTGCTGCTACAGTATGAGTACCTGAAGAATGATGGCTTTATGGTGAGAAGGAACTGCAGTATTTGGATTTTTCCTTCTGTTGATAACTGCTGAGGTTTCAAGCTAGCAGAGCTCAGCATTTCGAGCGACAGGAGTTGAGTGACTGCTGGGCCGGTCGCACAGGTTTGGGGTGGCAATAACCAGAGCTGGCTTGGGATGGATTCTGCACCCGTCCTGATGGGCAGCAAATGTGTTTGAGTCTGTGGGTGTTAGTTCTGGCACGTCTTCAGTCTAGAGTGGTTCTGACTTTGATTTACTGTATTCTAAAAGAACACTCAGATTACTTGAGTGGTATAATGGTTCATGTACTGTTCTGTGGGATTAGATGGAAAGAACCACCAGACTTCCCTCTGCAAATGGATAATCATAGTGTTTCCAGATGGCTTGGGTAGTTTTGCCTCAGTCAGAAGCAGGGAGCTAGGAATGAACTAAGACAAAGGTAGGCAATATGCTTTCTGTTTGCTCTAATGGGATTTGTTGAGGAGATAGCAAGCCAAAGGTGGTAATAGAGCTGTCTGACAAAAAACATGGCATATTTCTTGGCATTGCCACAGTAATAACTTTGGAAAAAGTGATGGTTAGTTTCTTTCATGCTGATATTTTTGTTCTGGAAAATGCTATTTCATCAAAATTATGTTTTCCCTGCTGGAAAAATGAGATTTCAGTGATACTTGGAATTTTTTTTTTTGTGTGTGTGGGTGGGAGAGCAGTGAGGAGGGAGAAAGCAGTGTCTTGCTACAAGGAAAATGTCCAGTTGCAAGTTAGTTCTATTTTTGTACGACTTTTTAATTTTGTTCATGTGCACATTGAAGCAAAAATCACCTGAAATAAACAATTCAGTTTTGCCAAACACAATGCTTTAATTTACCTGAAATCATTTTTAATTGTTCTATTTTTGCCTCAAGGAAAACAATTCTGTTAATCTTGGATTGGAATGATGTTGCTCAAAAACAAACAAAACAAAACAAGTGGGATTTTCCACTGAGATGAATCTCAGTTCCAGAAAATCTTTATTCTAATCTATATTGTTCAACTGTTGAAATAATTAATTGAATGGTTGCTACATGTCTTTAGTATTATCAAGCTATCTAAGTGGTGCAGACAACAACGGCATTACATTGTATGCTAATAGGATAGTAATTATCCTGTTGTATTTGTTCTGGTCCCCACCTGGGATGGGCATGTCAAAATATTCCATATGACTATAGAGACTGTAGTCACTGTGTTAGGTGTGGGACAATGCTTCTTGATAGGAACTTGCTGAGAGAGAGTTGCAACCTGGAGATGGGAAAAATAGATAACTGAACTCTTAGCCATTGCTTACATGCCACTGCCTGTCATTTCCTGCTGAAATGCAGAAATACATTTATTTTTTTTTCCCCTAGGTTCGACAGTTGCAAGTTGTGCTTGGAATTGAGCTTGTTGCTGAATTATGGAATTTGTCCAATGTGGGATTGAGTAATGCATTGTTGTGTTGAGAACAGCACTTCAAAAGCTGAAGCATTTTGCCAGTGGATGGGATGGGAATTCTGAAATGTCAGAGCTTGTGCAGTGCTAAGCACCTATGACAAAAATACCATCAGCTGAAAGTGAGGGTCTTCAGCAACCTGTGGAAAGGTCTGAAACTGGCTGTCTCTTTTCAGAGTCAGCAAAACTGTCTCTAGTTTTATACTCAAAAAAAAAAAAGTTTCAGAGTTCTTAAATTCATGCAAGTAACTTGATAGTCTTAAGCCCAACCCTTGTGCTTTCAAGGCAGTTTAAAAAAATAAAAGAGTAATGATAGTCTTGTCAATTGAGCTTCAGGCAAAAACCTCCAAACCTCTGCTGAAGTGGTAATCTTGCTGATGGGTGGGCAGGAGTTACATCCTTAAATTGTGTTGGTATTCATATCTAAACTTTTGCCAAAGAAAATTTCCTAAGTAAGTCTAGCTCTCTGAAAGCTGATTGTAGGCTGTATTTGCATCTGGATTAATCTGGATTAAAATTTTGCTGCATAGCTTTAGTCTGTTTGAAATGTCATCCCTTAAAAATTATTGGGTATTTCTAGCCTTTGGGCTTTTTTCCTTTTGCCTTGTGCAAACAGAGTTCCTTTTGTGCACATACAGATTCTTCCTTATCTCTACCAATTGCTTTTCTCTTCTTACTTGCTGCCTCTTGTCTGTCCCTGCTACTTGCACACTGGTTTTCTTTCCACTCTTTGCTACTTTTTCCGTTAGCTCCCAGCCATACGGCTACTAAGCCCGCACAAAGCTAATGTTGGTGTCCTCATTTCAGTTCAGTGATGACCTTGTCCGTCTCCTGCAGGTTGCCTCTCTTCCTTCAAAAAGCAGCAGTGGACACCAGTCTGAAATCTGGGATGCTCGAAGTGCCCTCTCTGGGCTGTAGAGCAGGCAGTGCGTTTGCTGCTGGAACATCCTCCTCCTGTGCAGGCTTTGTGCAGTTGACTGGTTTTGCTGTCTTTCCCCCAGGATTTGGCCTTACAGTATTATGCTTTTAATTACTTGCGCAAATTATGTTAAATTGCTTGTAGGTAACGCGTTAGTGAGCATTAGTAGATTTTTCCCTCCCCAGAATGTTTCCCATTTTGATTTAAATTTGATTATTCACAAACACCTGAGGAGAGAGACTAATATGCCCTGAATTGGTGCAGTACATGGTACTGGTGTTCCTCACATCCACTTGATGGTTGATGAATCCTGTTTTCAGCCTGGTCCACGTGTTTTTTTTTGTCATTGTGTTTCTCTGTCCGTTAGCCTGTTGTGACACCGTCAGCTCTGAGCACCAATTTGCTGAGCTTTAAATAACTCAAGTTTTGAACTTTCTGACCAGTATTATTAAATTGTGACAGGATTAGTCAAGGAGATTAAAAAAAAAAAAAAAAAAAAGGGTTCTTGATGAACTGCCCTAATGCTACTCAACGGACTAAAATTGGCCTTGTCATTCTTGTTCTTGCTTTCAGGAATCTCAGACTATTTATAATCAGCAAAGCCAGACAAGCTAGACCTCAAAGCAGCTGAATTTTTAATACATTTGTTTTCTGATGATTTGCCTTCTTCTCTAAATTTATATATGTATATATTTTATAAAAAAGATGATAAAGTTAACAGTTGCTTTTTCTTGCAGTGTATGCGTCACATAAACAATGTACCAGTCATTAAAGGCTAATATTCAAATAGAATATAATAATAATTAAAGAAAAGTGAAGTAAACAGCAAATGCAGCTGATGCTAAGGAGGGTTGGTTGGGTCTAGTCCCACTGCTGATGTTTTGGTTAGTTAAAAGCGTGATTATGTTCCACATGAACTGCAACTTGGTATATGTGTTTTGCATTTATTAACTATGTTATGAAGAGGATACAGACGGAGATGAAACTGTTACGGAGGATTTGAGATGGAACAAGCATGCTAATGAGCCTATGCAAAAATGCCTCTATTAGCCAGATGGTGAGTTACACTGGCATTAGCTCCTGTTTGCCATCTGTTTAATCCTCAGAAAGAGGCAGAAAAGGAGCTAGAAGTGGTGTAGAGGAACAGCAAACAGTAATAGTGCAGAAACCTTCACAATCTGTCCTGAATGTTGTCTTTCTCAAGTAGTTAACTTGTATCTGTTTCTTGTGTCTGGCAATGGATACCAAACTACTGAGAACTTGGCAAGTTTCTCCAGTTCTCCAGTGTCTCCCATCCTCAGCGTTCCATGAAACAGGGAGACCAGTAGGTCCTCAGAGTAAGAAAAACACTTAAAGTGGTTCAAAGCAAATTACAACTACAGTGGTGATGATAAAAGCTTTAAACTGCTAAACGATTGTCACTGGGAGGAAAAAGGTCCTAAATTTAGAGAGAGAAAGACTTAAGGTCAGGACAGTCCAATAACCTCATTAAAAATGTTCCTTTAAATGCAGTTTGCAGGCTTAAACATTTCAAGCTATGGAGTGACAAACTCAGAAAAAATAATAGCCCAGCATTGTATTGACAGAGGTCAATATTTCAGGCTGAAAGTGGAAAATTCCGAGTTGCTTAACAATGTCCTTATGCAAAGGCACTTGAATCTCGCATTTCAGGTTTGCTTGCACACTAGAGGGTAGCAGAGAGAGAGAGAGAGAGAGCATTTTAGCACAGCTTTGCTCAGAAGAAATGAGTACACTTGCTTGCTTCTGCAGTCCTAGACAAGTCTGGAGCCCTTAAGGCTTCTTGGTGAAGAAGAGACTGTGTTTTATGCTGAGCGTAAACCACTGCTTTAAAACTCAAGGATATCCTTAATGCAATTTGATACAATTCTAAATCATTCCTAGTTTTAACATTGTTAACAATTGAATGTTTTTTAGCTAATAAATGTAGACGTTTTCTGGATGTGCCTTGTTCAGGAAGAACACTTTTGGGTTAACTATATTGTGCATAGGGGAAAATGTCCCACGTGAGTAGACAGATCATTTTAAAACAACACCTTGACCTTGGAGGGGTACTGCTCTTCTGGGCTGTGCTTGTACACATTGTACTGAAGTCAACACTTGCAGTCCAAAGTCTCTCACTGCCACCTCGTTAAGTGCTCATGTGAAAGAAGCTGTTGCACTGTGCACAGTTGTCCACCTGGTTAGCAAAGCCCTTGTGTGGGTTTGGAAGGCACGATGGCACAGAGCAGAGGCTCATAACCTGCTGGTGGAACGTCTGTGTTTGGTGTCATCTCTAATCCCTTTTGATGTGGAAAAAAGAATGTGCTAGGCTTCTCTGAATGGAAGCCTGTGTCTCAGCACAACCAGAGACCTCCGTGTAATATGCTACAAATGCAAATTACAAAATATTAATGTTTACAATTTTTATTTTACAAAATTCTCATTCATTGTTTTCCAGTATATCCCAATTTCCTGCTTTGTCTAGCCTTTCTTCTTTTCCCTTTATACTCTTCTTTTTCCTTTCTTCCTGAATCTTCTTGCATCTTATCTATTTACTTCAATTCTCCTGTAATACAGAGCTTGTGGCATTATCTACAATTACTGCCTCAAAATTCAACGAGTTTCAATGTGAGTTATTTGTATCCTTTCCAGGGAACATAATGAGAAGAGTTTCAGAAAGCCATGTTGAAGTCTGGCCATACCATGCTCTAGTGGTATTAACAGGCAAGCCAAAAATGTTGCCCTATAGCAACACACCCCTGCCATCAATATATGTTGCATAGTACATTCTTATGCATTTAAGAAAAAAGATTTTGAAGTTACTCAGTTTTATGAGGTGTTGTTGAAGGTAATGCTTCACTGGCTGAGGCTGATACTGTTGCTGTGTTAGAAATCACTCCTTTTTTCCCAAATAATTCATATTGTGGTTTGCCTCTGTTTGCCTGTGATATATAAAATGGTATCAGGAACAGCCTGCCTTAATTTTTTTTTTTTTTT
>WBMW01004897.1:548162-592181 GCA_013396635.1 Penelope pileata
TTTGCCCACCTTTGTTGTGCGTGATCTTGAGTTTGTGGAAATAAAAATTGAGATTTCATTAAATAGTGGGACTATTTGCCAACAAGAGGAGCTATCTAAAGTATTACTCACTTCCCTAATAACACTCAAGGTCCAAAGTAACGCTTTTTTGTACTGTGCTTGCAAAGGATGAGGATAGACTGAAAAGCTGCGTTGCCATCCTCCCCTTCCCCTCACTGTCTCCATGCACTTGCAAAAAGGAGACATGCCTGAGGTGTCCTCTGCCCCTTGCAACCTTTGAAGATTTTATAGGAGGCATCTTTGTGCCAGCCCCACATTCCATTGGCATGGGGGGCTCCTTAGGTGTTGCCCAGCTTGATATTCAGCCCATCAAGTGGCTTCTGTGAAAAAAAAATATTTGGGAATCCTTTGAATGGATGTCTCTTTGCATTAAGACCTTTGTCAACTTCTATCTTGCTTCTGGTCGGAACTCCACAAAAAGACTGAAAGCCACAGAGGAGATTCATAAATGTGCTCCTTATTAAATATTATGTGGAAAAAAAACCCAACACATGTTGATGTAGAGAACCATCCTCCTTGTTTTACTGATTCAGATGTTTTATGATTAAACATTTAGAAACCAAAACTGAAATATAGATTCACTTTGTACCCTGTACAAGAGGTTAAATATGGTCCTTTTCATCAAATTGAATTGCCACATCAGTCTTCAAAGACTTGAGAGGCTTTGGAAGCTCTGTGTTGCTGCAGACAGATGTCCTGCCTATGGCTGAAGCTTTATTGTGTTTCACTTATGTGATGGATCATGCCTCTGCTCTGTTCTTTTATCTCTTTTATAGAAGACATTTTGGACTTAGATTCATATCTAGGAGTGTAAATAATGCAATTGGTTCTGATGTGCTCCAGTGAGAATGAGCCATGAGATGAGCAAAGGCCAGATGGTTTCTCATCTACCTGAACAGTTATATTGCCTATTTTCAATGAGTTTCTTCTGCATTATTAATGAATTGTTTTAAGATAATCTTTTAAAATAAAATTCTACAAAATTGTGGAATTCGGTTATGTAGACACACATCTAGGTATTCATCCCTACTGTAAGCTGCTCAACAAACTGAGATTTAGACAGTAGTTCAGAGACCATCACTCCACCACAACAGTGATTAGTTCAGTCTTAATAAACTACTTACTCCTTTTTCCTTCATCACAAGTGGTTCACTTTTTCCCCTTGCTTTAAGTCTGTGGTTTTCAGCTCCTCCTTCTCCCTTCCAGTCTGCAAATTCCTCTACAGCAAATGTACCCAGTCTACCAGTGTGCTCACTTGTCTTCACCAGGGCTAAGAGGAGCCTACAGCTTTCTATTAGCATGCTTGTGCAAGCACTTTGATGCCTTTCAAAGCAGTGTGTCAGGAAGCGTGGGGAATATATGCATCTGTGATATACAGATAAGTGTTCCTCTGGAGTGTGCCCATTCTGAGTAGGGCAGGTTTAAGATTTTCCCAGACCTTGTCTTTGTATTGATATGTAGTATTCCAGTTAAAAATACCTGTTTTGAATTCTGCGTTTGTCCAGGATCCTGCTTGCAGTTATACGTGTTATATGTGCAAAACCCCAGTACCCCACGCTCCAAAACAGCATGAGCACCAGTCTTCCCCAGTCTTAGGACTTTGGTGTTTCTATCATTTTGATCTAAAGGGCAATAGTGATTTGAGAAAATGGTGTTTGAAATGCTGTCTCCTGCCTCTGGTTTTGTTTTATGTTTTTTTCTCCTGTGCCTTCATTCATTCTGTGCTCTTTGCCTAGAGTTTTCTAAAAGCACCAAACTGCCATGTATTGGGTTCTGCAGAGTTCTTAAACCCTTAAGTAGTCTGAAAAAAAGTATCTTTCTTGGGCTTGTCAAGCTGCTTTTCTACACAGAAGTGACCTTTCCATTGTTTAAGGACATCTTTTTCAACAGAATACTGGCTTTACCAGTATAGTGCACCTCATGACAATGCATTAGTATAGGCACTGAGGTGATGTTAGTACCATTGGATGCTGATGTTTTAAATTGAATTGCTCCTGTAGTTTAGGATTACCCAGTGTTAGCCCTCTGGTGAGTCTGATGGTTTCTCTCCTGATGTTTCCAGCAGATGTTGTCTCAGCACAGGGGGTAGAAGGGGCCTCACCTTCATAATCAAAGTGGATACACAATGAGTCTACCGTATTGCGTAGCACTTTTGCAGTTTCAAAGTACCAAACAGTGATGAAGTAGAAATGTAAGGATTTCTCCTCATCCCTGCTTATGTATCTCATCTGCTTTTTTCCTTCTTTTGTCTCCTGTTTATTGGTTAATATACACATGTTGCTTTATTTATGAGCATGCCTATTTATGTTTAGAAGATGACGATCATTTTATTGACACCATGAAATCATAACTAACAGTAGTGTGGATCAATGTGCAAAGCATATGTGTGTCAACATTTTTTGAATTTTGTGAATTTCCTTGCACAGTATTTATAAACCCCCAGAGTATTTTACATGTATTCAGGCAACTTCCATTCATTTGCTTGATATAATTAAGCTGGACTGCTAGATTTTTTTTTTAAAGCATCAACCTTGATGGCCTCTCATTAATAAATAATTTGTTAAATGATACATTTCTGCAAGCATGGACTTATTATTCAAGAAGTTAGTGAAAAGAATAGTTGGGAAGGCACAAAGTCATCTACAAACTTACAGTTTATGTAAGGATAGCCTAGATTATGGAAAACTTTCAGTACAGACTGGAATGTTTCTAAAGTAGAACTGTCGTGCAAAACCATACAGAGATACAAATGGTAAATGTGCGCGTATGCATGTCATTCCCACAAGCCATTCAACTAGTTTTCACTCAATGTCAAACTTTGCATTGTTGTTATTTCACATGAGGGTGACTGCTGCTGACTGTGTGCCAGAGTAAGGGCACTAGCTGGATAACGTCAGCCCTTCCCTCCCTCCATCTTTTCATCCCCCTTCGAAGTTGCCTTCTGTAAACTTTCCTCATGGCAAGGCACAAGTTACATTGGTTTGTAAGAAAGGAAAAAAGAGAACCTTAGCAAACAAAGCTCTTTGCTTTTCACAGCTTTATCCACTGGTTTATCCAAGTGTTTTGTTGTTATTGTGTTCCCTCCAGGATTTAAGGTGATGTGCCTGAGTACGATCTTGTGTAAATTGTTCTACATAGGGGCACGTGTACGTGGCCACACGTGCAGTCTCCTGTCTGAAGTGCATGCCAGCACTCAAGCCCTCTGTTCAGATTCTGTGTTATACTGGGACTGAGTAATATTATTAAAAATTGTCCAAAGCATTGCACTTCCAAGATGGTACCACTGCATTGCTTTATGTAGGTACCCTTGAATACAGATATCGGAGGGAGACTCGGGCAGGGTACTTGCTGAGTGCACATCCATGCAACACCTAGAAACTTAGTTTGGACACTTGACTGATGTTAGTAGGAATGGGTTTTTACAATTTTTAGTCTTTGTGCATTATAGCAATAAAATCTGCAGATATTGTAAACTGTGAGTGCCTCTATCATTTGCTGTTAAGACTTTTTCTGTCTCTCCCTGCTTATGTTTTTGGTTAAGAAGAAATGTGGGTTTTAAAGCTTGTACGCGGCTGGTTTCACATGGACCACATAAATGAGAGTTATGAAAGCACAGTGTGCTCGGCGCGGGAAGGCCCGTGCTGACCTTGCCTCCCCGAGGACCAGGAACGTTTTGGCTGCCAGTCCACAGTCTTTCATTTTTATTGGATATTTGGAATATCTTCATTGGGAAGTTACTGGCCTTTGTTGCAGATTTTAAGGGTATGACCTATAAGATATGGAGGCAGCACGGATTGTCCGCAGGGTGCCTGAAGGTTTAATACTTGAAAATGTTTAATATATTCTCACTGTCAGGAATGTCCAGAGAAGGGAGTGTGGGGGAAGCTGCCTTCCCCAGCACTGCTTTCTTTGCAGCAATGGAAACCCTTATTCACTGGGGATGAGAGAATATTTTGACTGCTATCGCTTTTTTTTAATCTCCCTTGTACTTATGGATGGGGAAGTGTATTTTGCACATCACAAGCACTGATTTTCTCAGTAGGAAAAACATGTCAGTGTCAAATGAAGCTGTACAGCGGGCTCCAATCCCTGGGGCTAGCTCAGGAAAGTCCCCTTTATGTCTAAAGGGAAACGGGGTATTTAGGTGAAGCCTCGCCTGCTTTGTCTGTCAGGCATGCACAAACGCGGGATTAGCGGATGCAGTGGAAGTTGCACAATAGTTTGTTGGTGCATAGCTTGTGTCTGTTGACCCCGTGGCCGGTGCCGGGGTGCTAATGCCCAGACAGAAGAGTCAGCAGTCACTTTCACTGCTTCTGCTTCGTAAGAATAGTCAGGGGAATAAAGCCAGTGCCTGGGGGATTAAATCTGTACGCACCAAGACTCCCTTTGCAAAGTCCTCATGGTGGTGGTGGAAACAGTAGGGGGAACTACAGGTTTTTACAAAGTTATTCGTTTTCTTTTGCTGAGGAAAAAGGCAAACTGCAGCCTCAGGAACTTCTCTTCTCACTGGATGGTTTCTCTTGCTGATTAATAGGGGATGCAGGCAGCTACAGCTTCCTGGCTCACCTCCTGTCTGCCGAGCACTGACACGTGAGTATGTGATGTGCACAGCTTCCACGTCCTATCCGAATTCCAGTGATAACGTTTGGGTGTCTCCGTGTCGAGCTAAATATGTTAATGATTTAAGTTTTTCCTGAGTATTTCTGAATCTGGCCCTCATTTATCTTAATGATTTGTCTAACCTCCAGTAAGCTTACCAACAACTGCGTAGGCTAAAGAAACCTCAAGAGAAGTAAGGCGGTTAACTTAGTGAAGTTTGGACACAAAAGTTATTTATGAGCTTTTGAAAGTCAAATTCATAGTACCACTGGTTGTTTTTCTGCTTTCCAAAGAAGCACAAAGCAGCGCCGGTAAGTTTTATGTATTTATATTTTGGGCAAGATGGTGTATTGCATGCATCTCTTGGGGTGCATTCATGCTGCACAATCTGGCTGCTCTGCCGCAAGAAAGAAACTGCTTAATAATGTTAATTCACTGTTTTCATCGGAAATCTTTGTTGTTGTTGTTTCTAAGTAAGAGCGAGTTCCTTCCTGTGTTTCCTTGTAGTCCTCTTGTAGTGTTACAGGCTGGCTTTGTTCTTTTCTGTTCTCGCCAGGGAACTACCCCAGTTTCAACAGCTCGGCTGCCTGCTTGCCAAGCCTCCTCCTCCCACACTCAGAGCAGCTCTGAGAGGGAGACGAGGGAGCAGCAGGCAAAGGCGCAGCGAGCAGCAGGAGCAGAGAGGAAGTTTTAAAGGCTGTGTTTAGATATGTGCTATTTTAATGTGCCAACAGATAGGATGCATCCAGATAAGAAGCAAAATAATTATCATTATTAAATTATTATTTACACTATCCTTAGCTTGAGTAGATCTTGCTATACAGACTGTTCTCAGAGGTTACATGGCGCATTGTTGACTTTTATGAGTAAGTACAGTGGGGCTAGAGGAAAAACAGCAGCAGAATCAAAAATATGCATTATTTCAAGTGATTTTTTGTAATCGTTGGTCCTCTCCTCTCTCCTCAACTTTTCCTGCTGCCTTCTGAGCAGTGCACAGGCATCTCCTGCTGGCAGCAGGAGAGGAGCAATGACTCCTGCCTACAAAGGGATGCAGCAGCCCTCTGGGGCTTTGATCCCAGTATGGAGGGCATAAGGAAAACATTGAGAGGTATCCAAACAAGGACTTGAAAGAGGTTGCTGGCAATAAAAAGGAGGTGGGAAGAGAATTACCTCCGAAAAAGAAAGCTCAGCCAGCTCTGAGCCCTTCTGCCTACCCCGGCTGCAGTGAGCTTCCCACCTCCAGATTTTCCTTTTGTTTACGAGGAGATTAGAAAATAATCAGTGACTGAGTGTGCATGTGGTTTTGGGGAATAGAGAGAGAAATAGAGAGGGATCCAACCTGTCATGTTTTTCCTTGAATGGAATTTTCTTTGCTCAGACATTTAGGAGACCAGTAAAATACTACAGGCATTGTTCAGTGCCATTAGTGCTCCGTGCCCTCAGTGAACCCTCAGGTCATTCAGCAAGTCTACTCAGTCTTTTGCATATAGTTTATTTTTTTAGTTTTTAGGTGTTTCTTTTCCTTTGAAGCTGACCATTGTTATTGAACAAGCATTGTTTGCAATTTACTTGCACTTTTATTTCTAATGCCAAGCATTAGAACTTGCTTGTAACAAAAGTCATAACTAGATACTTTCTTATAAATACTACTCAGTATTTCCTGTGCTTTGTACTTGGCATATATGAAGCAAATGTTTCTATTTGTTACATCTGCAAATACTAGAAGCACTTCAAAAAGTTCGGACAAAAGTCAACAGCAGCTATGTTACCTTTTCAAGAAGAAAATTTCAGAATGAATCTTTCAAGAGTGCAAGATTGAAAGTTTAAAGAAAGAGTTAAAGATTTAAAGAAAGAGTTGAAGTTTAAAGATTTAAAGAAATGCTTGGCACTTCTGTGGAAGTGTTTGACCAGATTTGGGGAGCTCATGTGATGGCAGCTTGGAAGGCTGGGACTGCATGTGTGTGTTTAACTAATTTGATTAATATCACTGCAACAGCTGAGCTCAGTAAAAATTCCCAATGCAACCGTTAAAGATATGTTAAGATAGGATATAGAGACATATTCCTGCAAAGATTAATGGTCTTTCATCTACTCTTGAAGTGCTCTTAAGTTTCAGAAAGTACTTCACGACTGGGTTGATATCTAGTTCACGTTATTAATGACTTAATTGTAATATAGATACATGCTATTCATCTTCACATCCTGCTGACTTGGTATTGCCAAACAGTTTCAGAAAAACGTCTGTTAAATAAAAAAGGAGAAAAAAAGAAGTGCCAGTCCAATCATGCACATAAACTGTAGCACCCTCCTGCAGGCTGTGACACCAGCCCCCCCTCCAGGCTGATGCTTATCTCCAGGAAAGTGAAAAATGGCTTTGGATAATGGATGAAGAAAAGATGGCATGAAGTTTCATGATTGCCATAAATCTTTGTGTAAAAAGGCTCAGTAACAATGGCACAGTTCTTTGAGATGTACTTCTGAAATATTCTGCCAGTTGTCTGTTTTTTTTGGCACAGTTGACTAAAGGTAGTAGTTTCAGATCCCAGTTGTGCTTTTACTGATGGCAGTAACAGTTCTAATAGTAAAGACAGCAAATTTTATTAAGTAAACCCAATTTAGTAAGTGTTTAAGAATATGTTTCGGTCTCTGACACCACTTTAAAGCAAAGAAAACAATTTTAAATAACTTGCTGCACTGGGATGTAGTTCTTTCGAAGTTAGACATCTGCTGTGTAGCGCTCATTCCATATGCCAAATGCTATCTATTTCTGTGAATCACAAGGACTGGCGATTACTCTGTTAGTTTCCCACTACTCTGAAGGTAGTGGGAAAATATTCTGAACAATGCAAAGCTAATAGTAATAAAAACCTTGATGATTGTCTTTTCTGATACTAGCCCATCAGCAGGCTAAAATCATGTAGAAGTAGTTGCGGTGTAGAGAGATCAAATAAAGTGGTCACTTATGTGAAGGAAAAGCATGCTTGAGTTAAAAGCATTAAATCATTTTGTGTGTCAGAGACCAAGAGGGTGGAGCAACTCTGAATTTGAGTTCTTAAAACTGCTCCAAATTGAGTTGTTCTCATCAGGAATCCCTGAGGCTGGTGAGAGTTTAAGCGGTGATTTTAGGGATGTGTGGCACACTCAGTGTCCTGTGATGAAGCTGCTGGATGCTGAGCATCTCAGGAGAGCAGGCTTGCGGCAGTGTGGCTGGCTCCTGGGAAGGGACCTTGGTGTTATCTGTGAATTCACTTTGCTTCCATAGGAAAGGAGTTTGGTTTTTTGAACTCCTTTAGATTTGGATTGTAGCGAAAACATACACTTTTGAAGGTGAATGCCATTTAGAGGATAAAATCTGGTCATGTGTTGGCCTGTTGAAATACATATAATACATTTTAATTTCCTGAGTCCTATTGCCTCAACCATACTCTGAGTCTGACATAAATGGAGCTGGGCCTTCCAGCATCTTTTGAAGATTGGCCTTGTATATTTGTCTGTCTATATATGTAGAAAACAGAGCTGTGGCTTACTGAAGTGCGTAAATAGTATTTTCCATTGTTCTTAATAGAGTGTAGTTAAATTATTGTAACTGGTTGTGTCTCCATTTTCCAATGCTAGAGTCCCTATTGATATCTAAGTATGTATTTAATATAAGATACAAATATTTGTTATAGAATAAGCTTCAGATCTGAAAAACGTTTGCGAATAAATGTGAGTAGATACAAAAGACTGCAGGATAAAATAAGTAAAAAAGGAGTAAAGTATATTAACATCCTGCAACGAGCTCATGCCTCATCATTACAGTGCCTGAGGCTCCCTGGACCTGCTGTGATTCCTCACCTACCTTAGTAAGTGTATACAAAGTCTACCACCAGAGTAAAGCAGAGTAAATAGCAGATGAGAACAGAACTTATTTCATTTTGTTACAGCCTTTTTTTTTTTTTTTTTTTTTGAGAAAAAGTCTAGTTTTATCTATTGTTTGTTCAAAACTTGCTTCAGCTTTGTATGTGAATTGCTGTAAAGAACTGCAGGTAGGGTTGTTGCAAAGAACTCATTGCACAGCATCGTATGTATGGGAAATGCTTTCTAGCACTTCCTTCCTTCAGCCATCTTTCACATTCACAGTTTATGCTCATTTAACAAGGTGATTCAGTTATACATTTATGGAATGAGGGTTTTCTAAGGTGTTTTATAAAACAAATATTAGCAGAATTTGAAATCAAGGCCTCTTTCATCTAAGGCCTTTCTTCTATGTTAGAAACCACTCGGTTTGCAGCATCTCTCTTCTCTCTCTCTCTCTCAGTAACTACTCCCTGTGTAATTAGCTCTGTCCCTGCTGGTGTTTGTGGGTTCTGCCCTTCAGTTGTTTAGTTTCCTCCCTTGCTGTGAAGTGACCTTAGGAATCTGCAGTGGGTGTGCGGAAGTGAGGTGCAATAAAGCTCAGCACCTGAAGGTAAATATAGGCCTGATAGGCCCTGTTCAATTGTGGATTTCCCAGTAAATGAAGGAGCAGACCTGGGCTTTCCCTGAAGAAACGTGCAGTGTGGTCAATGGAATGCAAAGGGTAGGAGGAAACTTGCATTATCTGCTGCTGCCCTGGGGCAACCATGCAATCAACCTGCAGTCTGGCGTATTGTTGAGGTGAATGTTGAGATTTAAAAATAAAAAGTAGGAAAAAATTAGTTTTTTAATAGCTAGTCCTTTTGTTCTTCTTTAGGCTGTTTTGATGATTTGGAGTTCATTCCTCAATGAAAAAAAATACTGTTCAGCAATTGAGTTGCTTATGATGAAAGGTTTGTGGTTATCTGCCATGAGGAAGGGGTTATTAATAAGCCACTTCCTCTACCTTGTGCAAATCAGGTAAGCATGTGAGGAAGTAGCTCAGGTAGTGATTAAAACTGAGTTATGAATATAGGCATGTGAACACAAGGGGAAAGAATGACAACTTCGGAAAGGGCTTTCTTTGCTTTTCTTATCTAGAGGTGTGTTTTGTTTGATAATTGTCTATGAACTATATATGCAACACAAAAATTGAAACCGAAATTCAGATATTAAGGTAAGAGCTGTTATTCTGATGTGATTGCATTGTCTCTTTAGTCCTTTTACAGATCGTGTCCATTAGCAAAACTAAGTCAAGGGTTTTTTGGAATGAGGAACTAAAGAATTTTTCATTTTGTTTTCCTCTTCTCACAGAATTTTGTAGTTTTGGATCTCATTTTCAGCAGAAATTAAGAAGTTTTGACTCAACTAATTAATTGTACATGCTTGCTCTGAAATCTCAGTCTAAAATCTGCAGCAAAAATTGATCTTTCTTGTTTGTGAGATTCTTAATTAATATTCGTAGTGACTGAGAAAAGTACATAAACAATCAGTTTCAGTGGCTGCAGTAGTTTGAAGGCTCTTGGCTTTATTCGACATTAAATAATTCTAAAAAAAAAAAAAGAGAGAGAGAGAGAGAAAAGATATTTGATTTTTCCAGCAAGACTGTTGTGATATACCGCACATTAATTTTGTGTGAGCAGGGATAAATTGCAGTGACATCTGTTCCAGATGTTATGATAGCTGGAGTATAAATATGAGTGAGTGGCAGCTGTTGTGACTCGGCCCTCCTGGGGCTGCACGGGCATCCAGCAGGCTGGGATCTATTCTCTTCTTCAGGTGTATGGGAACTGTCTCACCAAAATTTTAGGCACATTTTCCAGTGGTGTGATCCACTCCATCAAGCCCAACGTAACCACCTGCAGTCATTCCCTGGGCTGTTGTTGGAGACCGGCAGCTCTGGAGACATGCAGTGGGCAGCCCTGTCTCTGCCTGTCTTGGGTGCCTGCCTTTATCTGTCAGCTGTATAATGAGCACAGCTACCTCAGCAGACTGATCCAGACAGGTTAACTTCCTGCAATGCTTGTCTGCCATGTCTTGTGTGAGTGTCTCAGCCCAAGGGACTGTGAAGATGTAAGCATCATCTGCTCTTTGAGTTGAGTTTGAGTCCCTCCACAGCCAAGAACCCAGCAGGCTTGGAGGAAATGAAGGTGGAGCCAAGGCAGTGTTTGGGGTGTTCACCTGTCTGGTCCCTGTTCCCAAGACAGTTCTTGCTTTTAAAATGTTTAACCAGTGGTTAAAAGTGTAAAATGTTTACATATGCTTCCATCATTGCTGCCACTACTGCAGTCTTGGCAACATCTCATTTTTCAGCACTTTTAAACAACTTAAGCTGTATGCTGGAGTCTGCGTGTCTTGGAGCACAGCTGATCAGCAGATGCCTGGCTACCATAAGCATGTGGGGGGGGAGGTAATTAAAGCTAATCCACAGGGAACTTTTCCTAGGAACATGAGCAAGGAGTCACCTACTGAGCTTTAGTGCCTACGCTGTTAGGTAGCTCTGGAAAATGGGTGAATGATATCTGTCCTACAATTTAAGTAGTTTTTGAGTTTCACCTTGGCATTTTATTTCCTTTGCACTTTGTCTTTCTGCTACCTCTGGGCTCCTGGGGGAACTCTTAGCATGTGGTGACTTTGTGGCTTCCCTCTCTCATCAGCAAATTGCTGTTCATCACTCACACCTCTTATCGAAATCTGAAACAACTGTACACTTACACTGCTGCTATCTAGAGTTTTCTTAAATAGAGCCTTTCCTCTGCTTTATATTTTTTTTGATTATTTATAAATAATCAAGTGAGACACATCTTGGAGATGTTTGTGACCTGTGATATTCCTGGCTTCTCTGATGTCTGCAAGGAAAGGGTTGGTTATATCTTCTGTCTCGGACTTGGAGGTGTTACTGTGTGTGGGGGAGTGTAAATGGCAGTACAGGGAAAAGGAATTTTCTGTTGAGTGAATACCAGTGCTGACAAATGGATGTTACTCGAATCACACAGTGTCTGTGTTAACTCTTGTCCTCCATTCTCATCAGCGTACACTGAGGGTGTCCAGGAAAATGAATTGCATTTTGCTTTTACTAACTACTTTACTGTCCTATGAGGGCAGTCTGGGCCTTCCTTGCCCAGGTCGTGACAAGTGAAGGAGTTAGTGGAGCTGGCACATTTCTTTTAAATTGGAAGAAATCAAGAGGAAGGAATCAAGAGCAGAGAGTAGGAGTTCCTGCTCTGCAGCTACTGCCTGTTGTGCTTCACTGGTGCCCACAGACACTAAAACCAACATCAAACAGAGACATTAATCAAATATATGCACCTCCATGCTTCTTCTACAGTCAATGGGGAATTTAGCACCATTTTGCCATTCAAAGTTATTTATTTTGTGATTCACTTAAAAATAATTTGAGAGCTAGGGGTATCGTTTGCTGTAAAATTTCTGTATGAATTGTGAAACATGTTTAAAGTACTGAAATAAATATTAGTAGAAAGAATAGTCTGAGGCATCAGATTTCAAATGGTACTTAGATATTGTGTCCAAAGAGTGTCACGTGGGTTGATAATGTATGAGTTGAAAAATTTGGCCCTGATGTCTGGATCACTCCTAGGTTATGTATTTTGTATCAGTGACAGTGAACAGCACAATGCTTTTGTGTATCTCAGGTCTCAACAACAAAGTTCCATCATCATAAACTGAGAATTGTGGAAACGATTTCCAAATTAAATTTTATGTCTGATCAGTTGCATGTACTTTCTCTGATGTTAGTAACAACTTTTTTTTTTTTAATATAATGTCAAGGTATAAAATAAAATGTAAATATATTTTATTGGGAAATAATAGTGTATAAGCAAAGCTGTTTATCAGGTAGTTTTCAGCCAGAGAATAAACCAGAACATCATTTTGACAGAAAATGAGTTTTAATTTTTAGAGATTTGGTTTTATAATATTTTGTTCACCTTCAAACGCAGAGATGCCAGGTCAGATATCAGTCTGTGGTGATACAGTTTCGTTCAACTCATTTGCAATTGTTTTCCTTTTATGGTAGTCTGTAACTAAAAGCTTTAGTGAGCGGTGTCCTCGTCCATGGCAGGGGGGTTGGAACAAGATGATCTCTAAGGTCCCTTCCAACCTGAACCATTCTGTGATTCTAGTAGAAGGAATTATTTTTAAGGAAAAATTGAATTTCAGCCTAAGTGAGAAACTAGCACATAGGAATTGTAATAGGCAGGAAGAAAGGCATGAAGGTGGGGTAGGAAGAAAAAGGAAGTAATTTAGGAAAACAAATTAAGGGAGACCTATGAAATGATATGTCATTTGAAGCACAGTAATAACTACGTGATTATAGAGGGAGAGTGGGAAGAAAAAGTAAAATTGCCACTGGTTTTCTATACCTTACTTACAGAAAATAAAAGCTGTAAATTCCCTCAGCAGCATTATTGCCTCTTTACAACCTATTTAATATCTGCAGTAAAAAAAATAAAGTGTAGATGGATTTCCCCACATTGGTCTTCCAGGTGAAATTTGTGGTGCAAACATAATTGGGCATTTCAGAAAGCTGGTTTTGCCTTATACAGCCTTACGTACAAGTGTACAGAGAATGCAATGATGGGGAAGTGATAATTTCTTACACGTTTCCCTATCACACTTTGGATGTTGTTGGAGCAGTGATCAGCTACTTGTGTCACAAAAACCTTTGCAAGGTGGTGGAGGCAGAAATGATTGCTGGTAGAACAAGGTATAAATTAATTATGTTTAACAATTATTCTAGCATTTAAAAATATGAAAAGCTACAAATCTAGAGAATAAAATATCTACTTCACAAATCCTGTACCAGAGTTCAGTAAACAAGGTTATTAAGTTAATATCCTGACTTTCTATCCTGATACTTTCAAAAATAGCATCCAGTGGGTCATCCATTGGACGAGCTCTCTTGATATTGATGAGTGCTCATTTGGAGCAAACCTCCTGCTGCTGCATTTCAAAAAGCCCAAGGATTTAGGCATTTGTTTCAGGAGAGGGACGTTGTTAACTCACAAGCCAATCACTGCTACCTGTGACAGGCTGCAGAAGGTGCTGTAGCAGAACTGGAGGCCCATGCTCATGGACAGTGTGATGGTTCCCCTCTGCACAGCGCAGCAATAGCATGGGTGGCTTCCCAGGGCTGCTCAGGCTCAGCTCTCCTGGCCATGTACTAACATTCTTCCTTGCTGGTCCTGCTGTAGATTTTTTCTCTAGATGCCCTAAATCATATTCACCATCATTCATTCTTCAGATCTATTAGATTATTTGAATTCGAAGTGTGAAGGGAGTTCTTCAGCAAATAATGGCCTCCATTTTCAAAGAAAATTAAAACTAATAAAACACTTATGTAAAAACAACCTTGGAAAAAATTACAAGCTGTATTGGAATAGAGGATCAGTTAGATTTATTTCCCTGAACACAGTACACTTTATGGATTTTTCCTCCAACCACAACCAACTTGAAAGGAAGAGAAACTTCATTCACAAGAATGTAGGTCAGCCAGCAGAACAAAACACTTTTTTATCCACAAAGGCCCCAAATTTTACAGTCTATATATAATAAATAAGTAATGATTGCATGTGGACTATGCAAACTAAACAAGTTATAAAACTTGGAGGAAAACCAGCTAGACAGTCTTGATCCAGTCTGTGTCTCTGATGCACTTTGAGATGGTCCCCAGCATCTCTGCTTCAAAAAGGAGCAATCATTTGGCGTGCCTGCAGCTTCATCCCTCACGTCCCAGGCCTGCAGTGAGCCAGCTCATGTGTCCCACCTGTGTTCACTCTCAGCAGAGGGGAGTGTTTCACCACTGAGCTGTCCACTAAGGTCAAAGCCCCAGGGGCAGAGAGTTTGTGGGGCTAAGAGATGGGACAGATGCTTGCATCTCTGATTTTTTGCTTGTGTCTCCATCTGGGAGAGGTAACAGCCTCATAATATAATATACGGAGAACATAACATAATGAAGACAATGAGGCAAGTTAAGAATTTGAAGATGGCCATGGTGTAAACCCAGAGATGGGAAAAGATGAGCTGTGACATTTTTCTCAATCAGGTGTTTCTGTAGAGAGGGAGAGGAAAAGGGGGTTTGGACAGATGAAGGCTGTGATAATGTGAGGCAAGCTGTGAATGAAGTATGCACAGAAAAGGTTTATTAGATTGCATTAGTATCATAATTCAGCTGGTTAATCTATTTTATGTTCCTTTCAAAGGTCTGTTGTGCTTTTTCATGTTCTTCACAACAGACGACTCCATCCCATTAAGTGGGATGAGTGAACTCTTCTAAAATTCTCCCTCTGCTGCTTCTGACAAATGTGATTTAAACCTGAGTGGTGTTGTTTTCTGAAAGACTTTTTTCTTGTATAAATACTCTTATCTTGCCCTCTTTGTGTTTCACTGCATTGAAATCCAAGGATTTATCTGACAGCACATAGATACTGTTGCTCTCTGAGGTGTGTTGTGGAAAAGGCACCACGTGAACTGACACATCTATAAACTGTAAGCATGTGTATAAACTTCAACACACTGGAACAACTTCTGGACCTTATATAACTGAACGAGAGTTACTGTTAATGGGTTAGTGTAGTATGTTGTGTCTTTTGTGACAGAATACGTGCATGATGAACTTGAGATGTACCTCTAGGACTGCTGTGCTTTTCCTTAGCAGGTCATGGCAATGTTCTGTGAGCTGACTGACAGCAAACAGATGAGAAAATGTATGAAACTCCTAGTGGTCCATAACTTGACAAATCTGTCCTTGCTGGCCCATCTCGCATGTAAGTCTGAACTTCTCCTGGTGACCTGTGCCCATTCAGAGGGCAGTTTTGTGGCACTATGAATGTCACCATGACAGTGTCTTCCATGGAAAGATGTGGTGACAAAGTTCTAACTTATCTTTATATAATACTCTCCCAATCCCAGGTGTATTACAGCTGGGTTGTTCTCAGCTATGTCATTCTTTCTCCTCCAACACCCCCTCCTAACCCTCTTCCCCACTCCCAAAAAAATAGAACCAATAGCCCATAAGCATCACTTGTTATGGCCACAGTCTGTGTTTGAGTGTATTTCAGTGGGTGGAGTGGTCTCTTCTACTCGAGATGAGAAATGCAAGCTTCCAAAAGGTGAGCAAATGAGATGATGAAGTGATAAAAGACCTTCATGTATTTACCCTTCTGTTAAACTTCATCTTTTGAAAAACCTCAAAGTACTTTTGTAAATGAAACTTTGTGATACCTGGGTGTTGCTGCTGGCAACATCTAGCATGCTAAGAAACACTTATTAGAAATTAAATTTTTATCATGTGTAATTATGATCACAGATTATAATCTATGATGATAAGTATGATAAAACGCTTTAAAATTTATTATGACTTTAATTATAGCGACTTTAGTCTTAGCCCCAAAAATGTTTGAGGTGAGTTTTAGAGCTTGACTAAAGAAATAAATGAGTTCTATTTTTTTCTCTTGAACTTATGTGAAATTATTGCTACATTCTATTGCATGCCAGGCAAGGCTTTACAAGTTCCCATATATCATAAGTAAATGGGTATGTGGCCAAGATGATGCCTTGGGGCTGAATGCTAGCGTAATGATGAATCTGAACAAGGAACAAAGCAGCCCATCAAAAACAGCACTTATTGTTAGATCTTGATGCTTGAAGGTTGGAAGGGTTGGGTTGCCCGAGGAATGATAAAAATGATGAAGTTTACAAGCAGACATATAAAGTTGGGTAGAACCACTACATATTTCAATGCAGGAAATTGTTTTAATAGAACTTTGAGGATGCAGAGTTAAAAATCGTAACAGTTCAAGAAATATGAAAGTAAAAAGTCCCATGGCAGAATTGGTTCAGCTTCCCTGTGTGTCTGTTCTATTTTGTGGCCCTGCATGCCTTTGATAACACAAATACTAGCCTAAGCTACTGTGTATCAGGTTACGTGCAGAAGGCCAAGCAGGAGTGTAAAGTAGTATAACAGCATAGCAGAGATAACTCTGCTTTGGGAACCCTCTTTCATGTTTCTTGGCATAGCAGTTTAACCATAAGGATTCAGTTACTATATTGGCATAGTTTTAACTTGTTTAATAGCTTCCTTCTTCTAAAAGAAAAGAAAAGCAGTTGCTTCATTACAGGAGGAAGAGACTTACTTTTTGTAACTGATGAATGGTTATCTCTGGGCAGTGCTCAGCTGTTGCTGTTCCTCAGTTCCTGCTGGTGCTGCAGTACTGTCACCTGCCCTCCTGATCTGAGAGGTTACGCTCTAAATTCAGCTAATGGTGAATGTCCTCAGCGTGTGCACTGTGACTGACGTGACAGTCCTATGTCACCCATGGCTTCCAACATCTGTGTGACATCAGGAGTAAGTTTGCCTCCGTGTAGACTTCTGTGCCATAACTTGTGCTTGGATCTCCATTCATCTCTTGCATACACCTGCCTACTGCTGCTCCTTCATTTGTTTTGCCCACTAGAGCCATTGTTTTTTTCCTGAAATGTTTCTGCATATTTGTCATCTATTTTGAAAGCATTTGACCATTTGAATCAGACATTTCATTTTCTCCAGGACCTTTGAAGAACTTCATTTGTCTTTCTGCATTGTGGATAATGAAGTAAACAGCCTCTGTGAAGCCTACACATCTATGGATGTGTAGTACAGGTTGCAGGTGATATGCAAGTAATTTTCTCTGTACTTTCTAGGTCAACAAGCACTTCCAGCTTCTAAGAAGCTTCCCTCAAATTCTCTGTAATGCTAAGATATGCATGTCTTAAGTTATATAAATTGAATTTGAACTGCATATTAAAAAAAAAAATTCTTATTCTTGCAAAAGGTTTTGGTAGTTGTTTGCTGTTCTGAGAGATAGGCTTTTTTTTTTTTTTCTTTTATCTGAAGCTTATCAGAAGTAGTCTGTAAATGTTTCTTTTTCTACTGAGGCATTGCACCTCTGACATCAGTTACGTATGTCTGTAAATATGAATTTTCTAGAGGAGGTTGTTTTTGGTGAGACTTGGAGAGAGAGGCTCAAAGGAACCTCTGCCAGGAAGATGTCTGCTGTGATAAAACTCGAGTGAGCAGGTATGCTTAGATTGGTTAAGCATCTTTGATAAACAGTTGTGCTGTTTTGGACTAGACAGCTCTAAGCCACACACATGAATGCTGAGAGAGGCAATACAGCTCCAATCCTTTTGTCTCCTTGCCAGGTTACTTTGAACCCAGCCACTAACCGTGTCCCCACATGGCCATGCAGGGAATGAGGTCAGCGTAGAGGTGCGTGGCCAACGGCTGGAGGCGGTGGCATCTCTCTTGGGACAGGTTTTGACAATTACTTTTACCTGAATGGTGCAAAACTGCAGATAGAAATTCAGATACCGATGTAAAATTGCAGTTTAAAATTTAATTTAGTAGAGAAATGGGGATGTAAAGTTCTCCAGAGTCCATTTTTATAAAACTGCACACAGTATTACTTTGTGAAAAGCAACTTTTCTATGGTATGCTCATTTTCTGATATTGTGAAGAGGTTTATAGTATGGCTGGATATTAAATACTAAATTAATCATTCATACTTTGTGACTTATGGCTGAAATGTAGTTTAATCTGAATGACAAACTTCAAACTTCTATTTTATCAAGGATGTTTTCAATTAAAATTGAGCATTCAGTGAATAGAAGGAAAAGAAATACAGGTTCTTGTCTTCATCCTGTTGGATAATAGATTATTCTGGAAGCTTGACGGATAGAAGCAGACTTTTCCCCAGGTTCTGTTTGGAAGGAGACAAAGTGCTGTGTTTAATGATAGACAGTTCTGCAGATCGTCATTTCTTTGTTATTTGTCTTTGTTCAGATTTTTATGCCTGATTGCACAGAAGATAAACCTTATGTCTCCCATGAATAGATATATTTCACCACTTAGGTTGGTTCTGGCCTTTAATGTCCTGCTGTACTAAGGTCTGTGTGATGCCAGCTCTTTTCCACACTCTTTGTGTTGTGATTCAGGGTTCTGCTTAATCATCTACATAACAGAGAATCTGATCAGAAGTAGCAGAGTCAAGCTTGGAATTTACTTTCAGTCTTATCCTCTGGAGTAAAGCACAGATTTTCTTTCTACCAACCAATACGCAGCAGCCTCAAACATAATATTTTGCCAGGATCAATGGGGATTGTTGACCCACTGCTCAGGATTGTGCTTGTATGGAGAAATGCCTCTCAGGAGTTTCCTCACCCCCTTACCAAGAGATATCATGGTTTCAAGCCAAACATGCAGTTTTTTCCTGGAGAACTGTAAAGAATGAGATCTCCCATGTTTGCTTGGAGACCACATTTTTCCTCATTCTGGTGTTTCTGGTGACGCCACCAGTATGTCAGGAAAACGTCTGCCTTTCACCACAGAGCACATTACTTTTCATTCAGTGAATACACTGAGAGCTCCCTGGTGCCATATTCTCCCAGGAGGAGCCTTAAATGTCTCTAAGGGTAGTAGCAGGAGGTGGTGGTCTCACACTTGCTAATTTTGACTTCGTGAAGTTGCAGGGCTGATGTTCAGTGCAACACAAGGACCAGAAACTCTGCAGGCCTGGCAAGAAGCAGCTGATGGTTACAGGGCTGCCCTTCCTGATGACAGGTGGCTGCTCAGCCCTGTAGGATCTCCTGGGTTCAGAGTCAGACCTTATGAGTTCAAGAGCTGCACGGGAGGCTTATTA
Organism: Penelope pileata; assembly: GCA_013396635.1. Classification (NCBI taxonomy): domain Eukaryota; kingdom Metazoa; phylum Chordata; class Aves; order Galliformes; family Cracidae; genus Penelope; species Penelope pileata. The sequence continues at coordinate 567,395 of WBMW01004897.1, forward strand.
GAGTTAATGAGGCAGAAGGCAAGTGCTAGGTTTCTAGAAGCCTTCTGTGAGACAGTGGGTGCTTCAGTGGGGTTGTCCTGCAAGCTGCTGCTTGGAATGAATGTAGCATGGAGACATCTCACAGTGAGTGTGACTCCCCTTGCCTCCCTGAAAGTCCAGAAAGATTGATCATCGCAACAGGTGCCACTGCAAATCAGTGTCCTGATGTCTTGGGTGCAGAGGAGAGATGCAGCTGTTGAAATGCAGGGAAGCCTGCTGGAGAAGCCAGAAATGAGGTGTGCTGGTGGTTAGACGATTATCTGGCATTTATAGGCTTATTTATTGTGTCTAACAGAGGGAATGCAGAGAAGGGCATTATCTTAAATGTCATTTACTGAACACGATGATTAAAGTGCTTACACTGAAAGTGAGATTTTGGTGAAATATTTTTCTTTTCCTAAGAGACTTTGAACCCACGTATTCTGATTTAAGTTCTTTAGGACTTAAGTGATTAGGAAACTCGGAAATCAGAAGATGTGCCTGTGCCATTCTCTGCTGCCGGGACTGCTTCAGTATTTTGTATTAAATAATTAGCATAGTGCAAGTCCATTCCTTTCTTTTGGCTCTTTCTCACTTCAGGTTCCTGAAACTTAGAACATAGACAAGTAGCAATGTGAGATGTTTTTAAAGTAAGCTGGAGATGTTCATGTGTACTATCCATCCAGACATTAATGCTGTTCATGTCCCCATTGTATGGGCGGTTCTGACATATATGAGTGTTTCACACAGCTGTGCTTCTTCCTTTCATTTTAGCTGAAAAATGATGAAGGTGAGCGTGAAAGCGATGCTATCCTTCGTGGGAGGTTTGGAGGCCTTAGTGCTGCTGGGTCTTCCTCAGGGCTGCCCCAAGATTGCTCAGTGGCTGGCATGGACAGGGCTGCCCCAGCCTGGGAAGCACTTCCAGCATTTGTCCCTGAAAGGCAGATGAGCTCAGCTAGGAGAAGGAGCAAGTTGTGAGGAATGTTGCAGACAAGTATAAAAAGATTTTAATATTTTGTCTGTCTAGGTTAACAGATGGCAGATGCAATGCAGTACACACTAATGTAGAATAAATAATGAATCTTAAAAAAAAAAAAGAATAAGAGGAAACATCTGCTGAATCAAAACATGATGTGTCATATTGACCGAGAGAAGAAGAGCAAGTTACCATGGTGAAGTTCTCAAAGCAGGCAATACAAAGAGCAAAAAAACTGTTACTGCAAGAGTTGTTTTTTGTTTGTTTGTTTTATTTGTTTATTTGGGTTTTTTTTAGAGCACAGTGTATTCATCTAAGAGTGTATCATTGCTGTACAGGAACACATATATTATCTTAATGGTTTAAAGAGCTTCCCACCACTTAACACTGAGTTGTAGAGCACACACAACACAGCCATACCCCATTGTTTCTGAGAAGAGTGTTAGCGATTCAACAGGCAGCAAAGCGACTACTCCCAGGTGAATTAATGTAGCAAGCATAGGATGGGACAAAGGCTTAAGAAATACACAGCTTCGTACATCTAGTAGCTTCCTCTGTTGAATCCTTTTGCATGAACCCATAAATGAGCCATTTCTTCACAGTCACTGGAGAGGGGCTGGTTTTATTATAGACAAACAAATTGTTTGAGTTTTTGTTTTGGTGAAAATGTTATTTGCTTGGGAAAATAGCCTTCTGGTTCCTTCCAGTGCAGCTAATTGTTGTATACAAATAGGTGAATTTTAATTATTTCTTGGTGTTTGTATTTTTGTGTATATTTTTAGACTGGAAAAAGAAAGGTAGCATTGATACTATTGACAGGTTCAATCCTTCTCTTCTTTCTAGCACTACATTTAAATACCAGTGCTGTAGTTGGCTCTAAGCAAGGAATGTGAAAAGGGGTCAATTTTCTTTCTGCAAATCTTATGAACTAATAACAGAAGTACAAGTAAAAGGATTTTTTGACTTTTGAGCTTTAATTTATTTTGGTTTTGTTTTATGAATGTTATAGCAAAGAGATTTAATACAACTGCTGTTAACATTAAACTTGCATGTTAACCTGGAGAAGATACATATGAACTCATAAATACTGTACAGCTGTATATTGCTATAGACATTTCAGTGGTGATGTTAATATTTAAAGAATGTTATTGTGCTGTTGCAATTTTAATATTTGTCAATACTTTTAACCTTTGTCTCCAGAAACTGTGGTTATTCATATGTGCAAAATAAATTATCTGGACACCGTTGAGATGGTGATGTACTTATTGTGTATGTTCTATAAAGATACACTGACAGGGATTCTGAGATTCCTATCTCACTTTTTTCATTGAAAAAAAAAAATTGAATAATCTGGCTTTTACACTAGGACACCACTAATTATTGCAGATCCAAAACATGGGTGCTGCTGGACAAGTGCCATGGGTAGAATGGAACTGTCTTGATTATGCAGTCCAGTGTGTGCAGAACAACAACACGTTGGAAAGGTCCACATTTCAAAAGCAAACCACATCCTGGGCTGCGTCAAAAGAAATGTGACCAGCAGACTGAGGGAGGAGATTGTTAGCCTCTACTCCTGTGAGACTCCACCTGCAGTGCTGTGAACAGCTCTGGGGCCACGAGCATAAGGACAGGGACCTGTTGGAGCAACGCCAGAGGGGGCCACGAGGATGCTCAGAGGGGTGGAGAACCTCTACTGTGAAGGCAGACTGGGAGAGTTGGGGTTGTTCAGCCTGGAGAAGGGAAGGTTCCGGAGAGACCTCACTATAGTATTTCAGTACCTAAAGGAGACATACAGGAAAACTGGAGAGAGACTCTATCAGAGAGTGTAGTGATGGGGCAAGGGGGAGTAGCTTTAAACCAAAAGAGGGGAGACTTAGATTAGATAGTAGGAGGAAATTCTTTACCCGAAGGGTGGTGAGGCCCTGGCACAGGCTGCCCAGAGCTGTGAGTGCCCTATCCCTGGAACTGTTTAGGGCCAGGCTGGATGGGGCCCTGAGCAGCCTGAGCTGGTGGGAGGCAGCTCAGCCCATGGCAGGGGGTTGGGACTGGATGGGCTTTAAGGTCCCTTCCAACCCAAACCATTCCAGCACTTTTTGATTGCTCTAGGAACAGCCCAGGTCTGCTTCCAGTAGCGGCATTTACAAGTGGTTCTTTTGGTGATTCTTTTCTGCCTGTAGTTTAAAATAAAACCTGGCTTTTTTTTTTTTGAAGAAATACGAAATATTCCAACACGACTGTAATAGTTGGGGAAATTTGCTTATCACTGCTTATGTCCTCTCCAGTCTAATCCCGTAGACCAAGTCGATGAGGAAAAACAGTTGTTCAACAAAGATGTTCTTATTCCTGCCTTTTCACGTGGTATTTTTTCCCCATGTGATTAAGGTTGTACTTGTTTCTGACTGGTTCCCTTATGCTAAGGTGTAATCTGTGTGTTGCAATACTGGTATCTCTTATTCTTACTTGAAAGCTTAATGTGAATTAATTTCTTTATTTGTTTTCCTGACAAAAGAAGTATTGCTAGGATATATAAGCTATTCATTGTTACTTGGGAAATTTGATGGGCCGCTTGCAATTGAGATATCTAATTTAGCACATTTTAAAAAAAATAGGAACCTATTGCAATATGGGAAAAAATAGAAATACAACTTTAAAAAAAAAAAAAAGAGAGTGAAAATGACTGGAAAACTTGCTGAATCAGTATACTGTGTTTATTTGCCTGTAAAGTGTCCTCTTAAAAAAAGCCCAGCAAGCAGGCGAACAATAGTCTGGGATGTCATTCATAATAGGCAGAAATGAGTATTGGATTTAACATGTAAGGGAATAAGGCTTGATAGTTCTTGATGGTGTTTTGGCAAGAAAAAGTAAATAAAACTCGACAAATAGAATGACTAGAGAATGCCAAACTTTTCTAAATGCAATGAAATACTGAAATCTAATAACAGTAGGCTTCTGTTCATGACAAGTGTTATCATGGTTAATGAGTGCTCTGACAGAAATACCAGAATGCAATACAGGTTCTGCTGAGAACTGTGAAGTTTTCATTGGAAGGCAATATCTGATGCTCACTGCAAAATGTTAAGAGTTTTTGTGGGTCACTACAAATCCCATGAAATCATGAAATGATTTTCCACAGAATGTTATTCTATTTTGAACTGTTAATCTTTGTGAAGTATTGGCAGCTGCAACCCAACAATTATGCCATCTTTACTTACATTTCTTGTCTGATGTGAAATCTCAGCAGTTATTGTATGTTACTTGGCCTTTTTCAGTGCTTTATATTTTTCATCCAGGTTAGCAAAGCAAAATATTTAAATTGGCATTACAGAATATTCCTGTAAAATGTAAAAATGTTTGCTGATTGAATGTACAGCAGAGCGACTAAGACAAAACAGTTGTCTTAAAATATCCTTCCTAATGTCAAAGACAAGCACTTGCTTTTTAAACATTGTGTTGCTTGGATAACTCTGTTTGACATGTGGTTGGGAATAAGCTAGTTGAAGACTGAGTTGCTTTTGACATGGTCTGTGTGTGTGTATGAAGGGTATTTCCTAAATGTATATGTTCACAGCAGCAAATGTGATAAAAAGCACAAGGTGTATGTACTGGTATGGTTTTGGCAACTTCTCTTGCAGTGGTAAGGCCACAAGCCTTCTTTTTCACATTCCAGACCTCAGAAAGGCTTCAAAGAGCTGCTAATTATAAAGCAAGCCAAAGCCCTGCTTGCTTCGATAGGTATGTGAGAAATGGCTCTGTGCTCCTTTTTCAGAGGGGGAACCCTGTAATTCAGAGTGCCTGAGTTTACACAGGGGGTTGGCTTATTTATCCTGGTGGCAGCACTTTATTCCCAGTAACTTTCTTTTTCCAGTGATTCTCCCTTGCTCCTCTGTATTCAGGAAATTCAAAATTTTCATCCATGTAATGGGGACAGACCGTGGCGGCTGTGTTGTCTGTGTACCTGAAAAAAGACAGTTTCTCAGTCAATGAAACTTATTTTGATATTTTCACAGAGTTATTTTTCTCTGCTTTGTTTTGAGGCTCAAAACTATTTGCTGAAATACAAATGGGCTAATTAAATATGAATAAAGAACTGGATAGTTGCTATCAAATGAAGCACCTGAATCATAAGGTAGCTACTTTATTAATACTTTGCTTAAGTTCACTCAGTTAAGGCTTTTTTAAAATTAACAATACCAAATATTTGGTTGCCACCAAACATGTTTCATTTTTCTCTAGTACTTTGATTTCCTTGATCAACTTAAGGGTTAGGCTGCTGGGTTTTATCTTCAGCTGGGAAGAGCAGTGTCTCACAAGGTCACTCTTCATTACACAAATTTATACTTGTTTTGCTACCTGGGTTTTGAAATTGGGAAAAAACTGTGGGAACGTTAGGAAGAGTCAGGGAAGAATATTTTTATAGAGTCTGGAAAACACACATAAATAATGTTATTTTTATGCCTGACGTGACATTTTACCTATTCAGCTGATGAAAGGTACATAAAGTAAAAACTCTGAATGTGTGCAAAAATATTCGCAGTTATAAGGTACTCATAATGTTCACATATTTAACTAATCATTGTTCCTAAGGGGTCAAGCTTTGGCCATGAGTTAATGATATGAGGTCTGCTTTTGGTACTGCTGCTGGCTGTCCATAAGGTCCTGACTACCCCCTGCTCTTGTTCCTTTCTAATTTCCTTTCCTAATTTACAGTCTGATGCAAAGCGTAAGTCTCTGGGGCAAACAGCATTTAAAGCATGTCCAATATAATATCATCCCAGTCTTGATGGGAACTTCACTCCAGTAAGAGAACACCCATCACTATTAACCCCAGCGTGGTTCCTGAAGCTGATTTCAGGTTTTTAAGAGGAAAGAGCTGCATAAAACGTGCTCTTGGGAGTTACAGGGTTGTTGTAGGTAAGCTCTAAAGCCTGCAGTGTCTGGCAGCACATCCACTCACGTTCAAAATAAGTAATTAATGTTCCTCTTTACTGCATTCTGTGCCCATATACAGGAGAAGCCCGTACTGCAGTGCAGGGATTTTAATGGTGTTGTGATAAACGTGCCCCTGGCTCGATGGGGCTGTCTCGCTCGGATGTCCCTGCCACGAGCTCCACTGGGCTGGTACCCTCTTGCAGATACCCAGAGCTCTTCCAGATGCCTCCTTAGTGCAAGGCTCGTTGTGGCTTCAGAAGGGCCACGAGAGCTGGTCAGGTAATGGGGCTGGCATCACTGCCCCTTGGGAAACAGGGGCTGTTGAATTGGAAAATGCCCTTCCTGCTTCCTGTGATTGTCCCCCACTTCCCTTTTTCTAGCACTAAGGGCATCTGCACTGCACCTACTGCACGTGTCTGCATTGTGCTGGAGCTGGTATATGATGGCACTGATCTCTGGAGCTCAGCACTCCCTGTGTAGGCATGCAGTGAGTGACAGTCCCACCGCGATCTGAAAATATTCAGCGTGCATTTCAGATTTCACTGTCTTCAATCTAGTGCCAAAAATTCCCCGGTGTAAGGCAAAATCAAACAGAAGGGTATGAAACATTGCATTGCTGCTAGTGGTGCAGAAGTGTGTGTGCTGTTGTGTATGGTGACCTATGGATGTTGCGCGGTCTCTGTGTATACGTGTGAAAGAAGTGCATACCTCACATTTTAGAGTGGTTGTAGTAAAGGTGGTCCATGATTTAAAAGCTCGTTTCAAACATATTTGAAGAGGATAAATCACAGTTTGTGTGGGTTTTTGATGAGATATTTTGACTGCCAGAACGTGCTTCTGCTCTGCCCTTAGTCGCTTCAGGCATTGTGTGCAGGCAGTGGTCTGCGTTCTGGACAAATGCAAACTGTGCACTCAGTCAAGAGAGAAATGTTCCTCAAATCAGCCAGGCCATGATTATTTTGCAGTTGTTTTGACTATTTGATAATAGTCAAAATGTTGAATTCTCACCCTAATAACATGTTGGCAGTATAACAATTTTCCATGAGCCCCTCTGGCACTGTGCTGGCTGTTTCGGGGACGAGCTCCTGCATTTGGGTTATGCATCCTCTGCAGAGCAGGCACCCGCCTGGCAGAGCAGCTCCATCCCCTTCTGAGCCAGCGCAGAGAGGAATCCCTGTGGTCATATTGTCCCAGAAAAAGCACACAGTAGGTAACTCCTGAGCACTTCAATCCATTGCTGCTTCATTGCGTACCCAGGAAGGTCACCAGCTTGTTTGCTTCCTGGTTAGAGCTGCAGTAATTTTCATCTGCTTCAGAATATTATTTATTTTTGTGGGACCATAGATGTACTCTGCTAACCACTTCAGTGTGTTTGTTTTGAAGGTCGTTAGTAGTCATTTTTGACTGCAGAAGATGATGAGGCACAGTTATTACTCTGTGTTATGTATTTATTTCTGGAATCTGCTGCAGGACATCAGGCTGTTTGTTCCTCAAGTTGCCCTCTGGATTTCCTCAGTGATTTGCTCCCATGCATAAAGGCATCAGGTTCGTTTCCGTCACGGGTTCAGGTAACATGTGTTTGGTGCCTTGTTCTTTTTGTTTCTGCTGTTAGAAACCTTCATTTGCTAGAGGTTAGAAACTTATTTTTAGAGACTTAGGCAAAATCCAGAAATCTGTAGAGCTGAAAATTGGCTTTGTTTCTTTTGTGAGTTGTCCGCATGGGATGCTGTGACTGTGCTGGGATGGGGTGAGCTGTGGGGCTGGAGCATCAGGACTCACAGAATCATAGGATTGTTTGGGTTGAAGCGGCCTTTAAAGGCCATTGGGTCCAACTCCCCTGCAGTGAACAGGGACACTTACAGCTAGATCAGGGTGCTCAGAGCTTGGTCCAGTCTGACCTTGAATGTTTCCAGGGATGGAGCTTCCACCACCTCTCTGGGCAACCTGTTCCAGTGCTTCACCACCCTTACTGTAAAAAACTTTTTCCTTATATCCAGTCTAGATCTCCCTTCTTTTAGTTTGAAACCATTTCCCTTTATTCTGTCACCGCAGGCCCTGCTGAAGAGTCTGACCCCCTCTTTCTTGCAGCCTCCCTTTAGATACTGAAAGGCCACAATCAGGTCTCCCTGGAGCCTTTTATTTTCCAGGCTGAACAGCGTGAGCCTGCACCTTGAATTAAGGGGTTTGCTCTTTGCCTAGCTGTTATTGTAAGTCAGGATGGCCAAACCTTTGGAGGAATGTGGGCTGCATTCAGAGCTTGGGATGCCTGCACCCAATACACGCCAGCACCCAGGGCTGCTCCTGTCTGTTCGTGTTGCCAGGGAAGGAGCCAGGCAGACGATGCCTTGCCTCCTGCTGCTGTAAGCTTTTATCAGGGCAGCACTTTGTGGCTTGAAGAAGATTACATTTTTGGCAGAAACAGGATATTTAAGATTAATTTGGAACGTAAAGCGTTATTAATAGTGTTGCATTGAGACAGTATTTGCGGGGAAAGCAATACTTTCAAAATTATCGCAGCAGTAAATGGAGGCGGCCACTGGCTTTACTGAATGGCTCCTAGACTTTAGGCTTTTTTTTTTTTTAAAATTCGTTGTGAACATCATAAGTAGGTCAGTGCATATTTCAAACATTTCACAAAGTACTAGAGCCCTTACTTAAAGCCTGATTAAGAGAGTTTGCTCAATGCTTGCTTTCAGTGTTTGTTCCTTCTCTCAGTGTATCTTTTCCAGTTCATGTTCTTTGTATCTTAGTATTGCTGTGTTCCTTGTGAAACAGACTGCAAATTATTTTTGCTAATGTTTTTTATTAATCTAGATACCTTGAGATTACTATTTTTTTGATGCATTGTTTTTTGGTACTTGGCTTCTTTTCAATATAGATGGAAGCCTTCTATTGTTTCCTCATTTCTGTTTCATCATGGATGTGTTTTTAAAACGTCCATTAAATATAATGATTTTTCTTTACTTTCTACCTGTATTGAATTGCTGAGACTCTCATAATTTGTTCCTTCAGTTGCTTGGGTTTGGGTTTTTTTTTACTTTCATACTGTTCTTTTACTGTGGCTTTCTTATATGGCATCTTCATGGTCTTTCCTAGCACATGCAATTATTTTAGCCTTTTAATTGCTCTCTTATGCTTTCTTTTAGCTATCTTCCCTGTTTTTACGTGATTCATTTCTTTAGAAGGTAACACCCCACTGAGGTGTGCTTTTCCCTCCAGCGAGGCTGCTGATTTGGGCACTTTGTGTCAAATGGTGACACAGCAGCAGCTGTGTCCCAAACCAGACCCGTGCTCTGCATGCAACCGAATCAAACTCTGCTTTTCTTTTAATCAGCTCTGTGACCAGCTGCTTCCAAAAGGAGATGCTAAATATTTTAGGGTTTTGCTGTCTTCATGGACATAGTCTACCTGGTCCTGCTGGCTTTGGAAGAGGGAGGGAGGCTAGTGTGTCGGGGTGAGCTGTGCTGAGCGGGTGGACATCAGGGTCTGGCTGGGCACAGGGGGCCAGCGTTTTGGTAGCACAGACCAAAGAGATGTCTTGCTGGTGGGACTTCAGTGCAAACAGTGAGGCTCCACCCCAGTGCTTGTCCCTTGTCTAAGCTTCACAGCATTCCTCTGTGCACAACCTTCTCTATATTCATTGTGAAGCTTGGAGAAGGAAGAAGTATTTGCATGGCCTGGGTTGGCAGAGGCATTCTTAAACTTGAATTCTCCTTCTTGCGTGCAATGCTGCTGGTCTGGCTATAGGATTGTAAAAACTCAGAATTCTCTGGTGGCCCAAGAGTCCAAATGAGAAAAATAAATGTGCATGAGTAACATATACACTTGAATAATATTTATACAGCTGTAAGAGTTTTACTTTACTTAAAAATTTCAGCGACTGTGTGTAATCCTGATATATTTCCAACAGCCTTTTGAACAATGAACTTAAGATATCATAAGTGAACATCCCATGATCTGAGCCCAAAGCCTGTGCATGTAACACATGTTGTGAATTGATAAATCCGAACACCTGGTCCTTATGACTACCTTTATTTTTCTTTCTTTATTTATTTTTCTTCCTTACGTATTGTGCTGCCTTAAAACTGGTTGGCTAAGCAGCTCAATAACATCAGACTGTGGTCCTGAAAAACAGGACAACTGCATATTGTAGCTGCAGATACTGAGGAAGTTTGACCAAAAAAATAAAGTGTGATAACTTCTTCAGTGATCAAGGTCATAGAACAAGAAGTTCTCACATGCTGTAGGAACTTGGTTTTAACCTGTGAGTCATAAAATAGAAGCTGTAAAACAAGGCTGTGAAATACAGTAGGAGAATATTAGTTGTTTTCAACTGTCAAGTCATTTTGTAGGAACTGAAGTAGACTCAGCTGTGTACCAGTTCCTTCCTGGGGAGAAAAAAAAAGTGTATGGTCAGCACAGACTAATGTGTTTTTATGAGGAAAGGTTTTTATTCCACTAGTACTGCAGGTTGTTGAAATAACAAAATATGTACTCTTCACCTCTTATTTTCAATTCCTGATGTATGATAGCTTGAACTGCTGTTGAGTAAAATTTGCAGCAAATGTTCTTCCTTGTGCTCGTTTGATATAGTTCACACTCCATTAATGTTCTGATAGAGGGAAGGACATTACTGTGTAACTTTCTATTTCGCTGTACCTCTGAGATGACTTTGGGACACCACGCTGTGACTGCAGATGACTGCAGAGCAGAGCAGGGGTTCAGGGAATGTTGCTGAAGTGGGGCGGGTTCTGCAGTGCTGCTCACAGGCTCTTAATAAACTCAATCTTTGTATTTTAAATTGCTTTGTTTAACTTTTAAAGCATTTGTTTAGAGCTGGATTTATCCTGTTGTACACATATTTATTGGAGAACCCAAGCTATAAATACCACTTTTATTCTTTTGTTTTGCAATTACTTTGGCTGAGCATATCTGCAGGCCCCTTGTTTAAAGCAAATTATTTCACATTGATTCAAAAAAAAAATTAAAAAATCATCTGTCTGTGACATTGCAACAGAAGGATGTTGTCTCTAAAGAGGTTTTTTTTTTTTTCTATTTCAGGTTGTTCTATGAAATGAAATATTCTTAATTATTTATTTTTAAGCATATATACTTTTTTTCCTTTTGCCTGGTTGTCTTTCATCACTTCTTCAGCAGCAGATTATATAAAAGCAATGTTTGTATTTGAAAAATTGTCTCATACAGGTAGGATGGTAGAACAAAACGAGACTCAATAAGCCGCCCGATGGAGAGGAGATACTGAATACCAAATTAGTTTGAATACAAACAATTGCTAAAGAGGTAAAGATCTAAAGACAGATACTAGAGGAGCTGTCTGGGTGGAAAAGATAAGGCAACATAGATCACTTTAATGAGCATTTCAGACAAAATTTAAAATTAAAGTGCTTAAACTTGGCACCAAGAAGTGCTGAATGCTTTTCATTCTTTTGAACTGAAATGAAAATAGAAACTCCTTTTTCATCTGGCAGGGTTGTATTTATCAATCTAAATGCATGGCCTGTCAGAAACAATAAGTATTTGCAGATTCCTTTGAGGTCGCTGGGAGCTGAGTGTTAAGCAACCCTTTAAATCTGACCCGAGTGTTGGTGATGGAGTGCATGAACGTGGCAGGGAAGGAAAGGGTTAATTGGTCAGTTCTCCACGGAGGGGCCCTAGCAGCTTTATCATGATTGGGGTGGGGTCTGTGGGTGTCTGTGACTCTGTCCAGCCTCTGTCAAACCAGGGGACGAGGCTGTGCAATGAGGCTGTGATAAGTCAAGCTGCTTTGCCTCCAAGAGCAGGGACAGGGTGCCCACGTCTGAAAGATCTCAGTTCAATGAGCATCACCCTGCTGTGGCAAGAGGGAGCTAAGTATCAGCAGTAATACATACATAGTGGCTGTGAGGCTGTATTTTATTCCTGTACTTTGATTTGTCTCTGATCTGGGTGCTGGACAATCATCTTCACGTACACAGAGGAGATTGGACTCAACACTGCTATGACTTTCTACTGTTTTGCATTATTTGTTTGGCTTTTTAAACTATCTTTAAGCCACAGATGCTGCTGACTGTTGTCAAACTGGGCTTTTTATCATCTGTTTGATCATAAAACATGTAGAAAGTGCTTGTTACCTGCAAAAGGAAACACAGATCGCAGGCAAAGCCCTTTGTGATGTGCTTGCCCTGTTGTGATACCTGAGTGTGGCAATATGGGGGGGATTTTGTCCCCTGTGTGTAACTTCTGGCAATAACTCAGTACTAACAACACTACTGGTGAGACCTGCTGGTTTCCAAGAGGAATAAGGAAAAAAAAAAAAAAAAGCTTTCATTCATCTCTTTGGCTTGCTAATAAATATTTTCATTTCAGTTCTTAAAAATGTTTTCTAGAATTTCTTTTCTGGGTTGATTCCTAATGTCATTTTACAACAAGCTACCCTTAATCAGATTAGAGAGCCCTGAAAATCAGATACCAGTCTTTTAGTAGACAAAACATGAAGTATTTTTGGCTTGTGATTTAAGCTGGGTTTTAAGTTGATTCATTTCAACTGATGTGGGAGTGACCTGAGCCAATCTCAACAGGAATAAGTCAGAAGGCTCTGACAGGGGCTCTGGATCAGCTGTTGCTCGAGATCTTCTGATTGTGTAATCAGGAGACTAGGAAGCCTCAGTTCATGCTAGTAGCCATCTGAAGAAGGGCTGGGACTGTCTCAACAGCTCATGGAGTGCTGTAGTCTTTGACTTTTGTTTTCTTGGTGCCTTTTTAAGCCCACCCAGTGTGAAGGATTGTGCAGGGGAAGAACATCTCCACCTGTTTTCTTGATTGCAGTTCCTGTTCAGTTAGTTAGAAAATGATAAGATCTTGCAAACTCGTGGCATCCTGGCTTATATCAGTTTTTCATCCTTATTCTTTAAAAAACAGAGAGATATCTCAGCTTCTTATTCATGTGATAGGAAATCAAAGCCATGTCAATGTAGATGCAATGCTTGCCTGTGCCTTCGAGAAAGGTGTTGTAAGCAGTGTCTCACAAACATCCTCATTACATCAGTGCTGTGTTACCTTGGTCAAAATGTCATAGGAGACTTGAGAGAATGCACCTGTGTCTCTTTATAACGTAGTCAAACTCTCCTCACCGAGAATGAGCCTCTCTTAAAGCCTCTCAGTGGGCAGGAGTGAAGATGTCACTTGAAAGGCTGGGGAGGCTCAGAAGAAAGCCTTTGTTTGACTCCAAGGTTTTGACTGAGCTGTTAGATGAGAATTCAGTTTCATCTCTGACTAAATGAGCTGCAATTTTTGCTAACAAACAGAACAATATGTGAAACTTCTCAAGAAGATAATGGACCATGCAGACACCCTTAATTGATTTATGGCTTCTTTGTCATTTTCTTAAATACGTGTGCACTTCACAGGGGTAGACTAAAAAAAATAATTTGCAGGTGATCTCCTGATTTTCCGAAAGAAGCTTTCTGGCAGCTCAGAAGATGTGGCACCGGTTTGAGCTGATTGCATCAGGTAAAAGCTCAGTATTTGTTATGCCCAATATCATTCTTTATATACAATAATGCATTTGCTTTTCTCTCTCTGGAAATTTTACATTTTCATCATTTATCTGTGATGAAAAGTAAATGAGTTTGTCCTCCTTGACAGCCTCCTGGAGTAATAACATTTGCAAGGAATGTTCAGTTCATGTTTTCTTCTTGATTTGAATTGTTTAATATACTTTTTGCTTCCTTGGTGTTCTGCCTTTCTGCTGTAGAAATAACTCTTTCAATTTTATCTGGAACGATCTTTTAGGAAGCTTCAGTCCCTGGAGTCTTTTTTTAAAATTGTTTAGAAAATAAAAAGCATTGAATTATATTTGGATCAAAAATCTTTTTCTTCATGTCTTTGTATAACACATGAATTGCATTTGGACTCTTGGAAATTCTGAAATGTAACAAACATGGTACTATCTAGAAATAATAGGTAACAAGAAAGCCTTAAAGTAAGCAGTACATTTGCTGAGACTGCAGGTTTTGAGGCCATGCTAATGAAATAAGTGTTGTCCTTGGGGAGGCATTCCTCTCCTTTCAATGACAGTCTTTCTGTCTTTCTTTTGAAACACCTCAGAAAATGTAGCTCTTTTTTCTTGCTGTAACATTTCAAGAAGTGTTTGCTTGGTTGAAAATGTTTGCCAATTCTAGAAGTTGTCAGGCCCTTACCTGGGTGTATGTGGCCGCACATATTTATGGTGACACTGTATTGTGATTCATCCATCCTTCACTGCAGTTGTACAGAAATAGCCAGACCCCGACATGAGCAGTGCAGTCAGCAGGAATGATGAGCTGACAGCACGTGCTTGGTCCGATTTTCATCTGAGCAATGGAGTCATAGTAACTTTAGTTTAACTTGAACTGAATATCACCTGTTTTCTCCAACCTTCCCATATGGCATTTATTGTGTAAAAGGGTTTAAATGACTATCTATATAAGATGTTGCTGAGCAGCCACGTGGAGGATGTCAAACTACTAGGAAAATGGCATTTTTTCATAAGATTAGTAATGCTGAAAAAAAGTATGGTCTTTGTGATTGAAGACAGATGCTTAGTGGGGAAACATAATCCTGGGGACAGCTTCTAGGAGCCCAGGCTTGCTCTAGTTTGTCAGCACGGCCTCTGCCACAGTTTGTTACGGAGTGGTAGTGGTGTTCTTAACAAAAGGCACAATGTGAAACTTGTAGGGTATTTTTGTTGTCAATGTTATTCCTAATGACCTGGTAAAAAGGAAAGGGTGCAAGTGAAGTAACAAGAAGTGCTTGGACTCAGCAGGTGCTGCTGGCCTGCTGCTGCCCTGAAGGCACAGAAAGCAGCCTGCAAAGCTGTGGCAAGAGTGTCCTGCCCTTCTGTCTGTCCTGGGCTTGTGAGGAGCTCTTTTTTGCAGGGGATATAAAAAATCTGAAGAATTATGAAGATGCCTTATATGTGAGAGGAAAACATACCCCAAAGTGCTTGATCTGGCACATAGATGTACTCACAAGTACATCATTGTATATTTTATTGAGGAGTCTGGTAAGTATGCATTTTAGGCAAGGATCCAGCAGTTCACTTTTGTCTATTGTTTGCTGGCACCTGAATAACAGAATAAAAATCCCCGAGGAACATTGGCTTTGTGCAAAGTTCTGGCTATAATGCAACCGTGTCCAAGTTCTGTGGCACTGTATACAAATTGTGCACGTGTCTGATGCGTAGAAATAAATGAGACAGTGAATTAACACAGTGTGCATAATATTCTTGTGTTAACTTTGTTGTATGTCTTCTCTACAGTTTTGGATGATCAATTTGCTGCAGAGTTTAACTGTCTGGAGAAAGACTGTAGCAAAAGCCTCGGAAGTTTAAAGTCACAGTGTACAGCAAATGATTGTTTAGGGATGACTTAGGGAACAGTCTGTGGTTATATCTAATTAGATGTAACTACAGTCCATGGAGTAAACAAGGAACATCTTGCTCTTTGTAAAGCAGTCTTACCGCTTCCCTTGTGTTAGATATGGTGCACATGTGGATTCAGGGTAAATCAGGTAAAGCAGCCAGGCTGGTGGGGAAGAGGCCACCAAGAGAGGAATCTAACATTTTGTGGCTTGCTTTGAAGGTCAGATGCAAGGTCTGAATCTGGATGTGAGTGAGCATGGAGGAAGCAGGAGAGGGGGTCTTGCATTTCAACATTCAGCATTTACACAGTGAAGTATGTGTAATGTAAAACTTCAGGCTTAGAAAAGCAACAATACACTTATATACAGATTTGTTATTCAAATTTTACCCTCTGAGTGCAGGAACTATAACCCTCCTTCTTGCCCGAGAGAACCATGGTTCTGGCACATGGTTGTTCAGTCTCGTTTGGTGGTTGCAGTCAGTTCTGGGGTAGCGAGTTTGACAGGGTATGAGTGTATGTAGTGCTCACTGTTGAATTTGGTAAAGAAGAAATCTTTCTATTTTCTTTTTTTTTTTTTTCTTAATGAAGTTTTAATGGTAATAATATCTGACCACATTTTTAATAATATCAGTTTTATACCTGTACGGTTATGTATGCTTTGAAACCTTCTTATACTACGTAATTCAACAAGACATTTGTAAAACTTACACAGTCTAACCACTGAACATACAAAGGTTCAAAGCACTTGAGCTTCCATGCTGCTGGCAAAATAAGAATAGCTCTTGAATAAATCCTATAGAGAACTACTATTGAAGAAAAAAAAAAAAGAGATTCCTGTGGTTCTGTGGAAAAAATACCACTGCACATAGCATGGAAACTGTAGCCAATTTAATATGCTTGAGTTACATTTTAAGCAAAATATTAACCTTTTTTTTTTTTAAAAAAAAAAAAAACCTACACATTTTACCAGTTCTGGGTCATAACTATTCTTCTTAAATGACAAGTTTTTTTCTCATGGTCATATATGATATGTGGAATTCAGGACAGTCCAGATCACATAATCAGCTTAAAAATCTAGCTCTGCCACAGGCACCAAAGCCAGAAACACAAAAAACTGTTAAAGAAACACTTTGTCATCTGGTATCTGATTCCATTCTAGTAGAAGTGCTGTAAGAAGGTTCATTCCTCTTATAGTCAAGGTCTCACTGTTAAATCTTATTGAAATGACTTCAATATACAATGCATTTTAGTAAGTATATAAATAATGGAAAATTAATTTCAGAAAAATTCTGTTGAGTAAAGTTAGCTTAAGATCATATTTTATATATGGATTTTAAAGTTTGTTGTCTTTAAGCAGTGATTCACTCAATTGCGGTATGCATAAAAAACTCATTTAACACAAAGACAAGTAGTTTATAGCAGGTAAAGGACCAAAGAATGAAATAAAATCTCACATTATTATAGCTAAAATGGATGCCATACAACTTGTTTCCATAATAAGAGAATTTATGCTTTTTCTTACAACTCAACATCAATTTTCTCGTTGTAGTGTTTAAGTTTACACGTTAGCCTTGACGTGTCTCTGAAAATACATAACCCTGTGTAAAGAGCTGGTGCTGGGCAGTGCTCAGTCATTCATCCTCTCTTTTCCTCTCTTGTACAGATTTGTTTTATTAGTCTTTTAAAGACTGTCTTGTGTCACCATTAGTTTCAATGAAAGCATTTCATAATCATAGCTGAGTTAACTGTCCAAATGAAAAAGTATTTTGTCTGTACGATTCTGCCTGCCTGTTTCAGAAGTTTTCCCAAAGCTGGATTCTTTTTTCTACCAAAGTCAATAGTAAAAGTGTGCACATGCTTTCAGGAAAAAATAATATATATATATGTATCTTTTCCTGGCTTGGTGCATTTCACACATTTTTCTTATCTATGTATCTATCATTACCACGGGAGATATGTTTTTTTGTTCATTTCAGGATCTGTGGCCAGTTCAAAGGCAGATTTTTATGCCCAGCCAGCCCAGCTGTCTTCTGTGGCTGAATGACTGGATTTGGGGATGTGGGTACAGTTATGAATGCCATTTGTCTTGATGTTAAGCAAGCTTTTTACACCATTTCCCAGAGTATTTTTGTGTTCAAGCTGGGTCGCAGCCTGAGTGGGGGAAATAACAACTGGATGATGGAGCTCGGAGATTTGTGGTTCGAGCTGCACTCTGCTTGAAGGCCAGTGTCAGGGTCTGTGTGGGACCTGTTGTGTTGGACACGTCTGTTAGGGACTTAGGAGGTGACCGTGGGCACCCTCATTGAGCTTGAAAGGGACGCCCAGCTGGAGTGCCACCCACAGGAACAAGGCTAGGCCAGAGCCTGTGCAATCACAGAAATACAAATCCTGCCCCTAGGAGGGAAGAGCCCCTTGCAGAGTCTCAGGCTCTGGTGGCAGCAAGGCCGGCAGTGCTCTAGGCCTCATGACAAGGGCAACACCAGAAGGTCAAGGGAAGAAATCCCCTCCGTCAGCATTCATTAAACTTTATCTGGATGCTGGGCCCACTTCTGTGTGCCTCTGTGCAGAACACACCCATCCAACAGAGGGAGTGCAATGTGGGGCTGTGAGGTGGGCCAGGCCGGAGCAGCTGGGCTGCAGAAGCAGAGGGGGCACTGAGGGACCCCACAGCCACCTGTCACACACTAGGAAGGACGTGGTGGCTGTTTGCAACTGCATGAAGGCTGCATGATTGCAGTGCAGGCATTCCTAAATAATCTCTGCATAGCTTTTGCACTTCGCTGCCCCTTTTTTTTAAGAGTCTGAGTAACTTATGTACAATCTTAAAAGTTATTGCAGTGCTTTAAACTGTAGGTATAACCAATTTAAATGAAAAGGAATGGCCATTTTCTTGATTCGTGACTTGTTGCTGTGATAAAGCAATGGCATAACCGGCTAAACACGAACAACTTTCACAAAATAATGTATCTGGCATCTAACATGGGGTGCTGCCAGCAGTGATACCATCAAAGACTTGCTGTTTCTTTTTACTAAGCTTGAAGTTAATGAAAAGTTAATGAGTTGTAATTAAGTACTGAAGGAATTGAAGATTCTTTATCAAAGTTTCTGAATTCTGCTTGGTGAATAACAGTAATTGATAAATGCAAATGTATTGATTTATCCTTTATCCTAATTGCTATTCTGTGAATGTAATGGGCATTTCCCCCCCTAATTAATAAAAGATTACTTTTGAGAGTTTAATTAACTGTTGTGTTCTTCATTCATCTAAAATTAAACTTCCCTGACAATGATGTAACTTAAAAAAATTCCTTCTATGTAACATAAACTATAGAGGCATACATTTACTTGGCAACCTACTATTAGCTTGCAAATGGAAAGACTTATGGCTGGAAAAAGCCAGCTGCACCTGTTGTTTTCAATGAACAAATCTCCCTAACGTACACAATCACTCCAATCTGACACTCTGCTGTTTGTATTGCTAGGAAAGTCTTTCTCATTGATAGTGTGTATTTCTAAGAAATGAGTGAAACCACACATTTCCCTGAAGTTTAGATGGTATATTTTTGACTTTAATAGGGTCATGTGGACCTTCTGTCAAATAAAGCACTTTGATTCGTGAATAATATTAGCTTTAAAGAAAAGTGCCTTAAATAAGGTTTCTGTGGTGCTTTTTTTTTTTTTTTTAACAGCCCATGGAGCCAAACTGAGATCTGCTTTTTACAGATTGTATATATCCATTAGCACCATGTTGAAATCTGGCCTTGTTTATTCCTAGTAACCAAAATGAAAAGATGATCCAATTATAAACTTTCTGGGACTAATGGATGCTAATCACTGTTGTGGTCAAGGAGACTTTGGAGAATGGCATTTGTATGTCACTCGAGCATATTTTTAAGTGAATTTTGTGCTGACCAGCTGGACTGGTCCTGCAAGTTGTTCAGGACAGCACAAGCTGCTCGTGGCTCTGGAAGGGATGTGCTCCACCGAGTAAAGGGGGCCTCCCAGCTAACTCTTTCCTTCTTATTTTATTCTGATCTCTGCCTTTGAACTGCTGAGTTTTACATGCTTTCTGCTCTTCTCTGTCCTAAATTGCCTCTTAGTGGCTGGCAGCCTCCCACGCTTTCCCAGGAGAGTGCTCAGCATGTGCACCTGCCAGTCTCTTCTCCATCCCATCTCAGAGGCACCTGATGGGTACCTGATGGGTGATACTACCCTGAAAGCTATGAGACTTTCTTTTTAACAGGATTTGTAGCACGTTCATTGAAGAAAAAACTTGATGCCTGGTAAAGTAAATGGAAATAATAACCAAAGAAGTGATTGCAACTGCTGGCTTCAGTGGCTGAGATGCAGGTGGGACCAAGACTGGTGAACAGTATAGCAGCTACTGTAAGGTCTTTTAAAAATGCTGTTGCATGTTTGGAAAATATAGGATTAAATCCTGAATCTGGATCAGACTCTTGTATGTTGTTACATTATCGCAAATGAAAATTACTGGTAAAGTTATGTTTGAGCATAGAACGCTAAATGGGTGGATTTAATTGTTAACCTGAAATTGGTGTTACTCAGGCATAAGTGACTGTGATCTTATTAGCCACAGAATGGGCAAACAGAGATAGTAGCTGCTAGTGGAAGAAGATGACTAATGTGTTTGTCCTGGGGAGAGTTATGGGGAAACTTGAAGGCAAAAAATGTTCCAAACCCTTGCTGATTAAACAAATATTCTTTTCTCTTTTTCTCCCTGTTGTTGTATAATATTGCTCTGCAAAAATACTAAGATATGTGTCATACAACTTGGCAAGTGACTGAAAATGGGATTATTTTATTCTGTTGAAGGCAGTACCATATGCAAAAGACACATTAAGGTCTCACTTTTAGACCTAGAGGGGTTACTTACTTGACGCTAACTTTGTGTTCACTGCCTTCATTTTTACTGTGTCTGCTGCTCTGTTGTTTTACCATGTCTCTATTTTTGTGCCTGTTAGTGTTGCAGAATTGTTGTACGTAGAGGAGAAGGCATTGCTTTGCTTTAGGTTCATGCACTATCTGGGAGCTATTTGAATTCCCAGTTGCAAAACTTGATGTTGGAGTAAGTGTGGGAGTAAAATGTTGATGTGGGAGTAAATCATTTACAAACTGGTCTTTAAAGGCCAGTGGAGATGGAAAAAATTCGTTTAATTCTCATAAGTTAAATATAGAAGCTACTCTTCCACCTCAAAGTAGTCTTTATTGAGGTGAGAAACTCAATTTTCTTGACACAAGCTCTTCCAAACTTCCCCCATGCAGACCTTTTCACTGAAAGGCGTTTTAAGGACTATTAAAATAAGGGACTTACAAAGGCTTGCTCTCCGAATTTATAGCATTAATTTTTAATAGCTTCTGAATTATTCTGTTTGTTTTATGGTTCATATAAGAAGATGGTAGATTTGGTGGTTGTATTTCAGTGCAGGGAATTCAGGCCAGACTTGCTGAAACCTCCCTTGTCACAGATTGCTACCCGTTAGTAGCTCAAGAGGGCTTAGTGGAGCTGAGTTATTGTCTTTTCTGGTTTTCTTTCCCCTTTTTTTCTGTCTCCCTTGATTTGTGTATGTTTTAATTACGCATACTTTGCTGTCTGTTCTTTATGTAGCAGTCCTTACAGCATCATTTTTATTTTAAAACATTAAGATCAAGCAAGAATACATTGAAACTAACTTTTTATTTCGTTTGATTCAAGCACAAGTACAAAGGAAACAACTTAGAAATAATATCATATAATGCTAGTTCTTCTTGTCCCTACAGCCAACCAATATGGCACCAAGAACGGAAAGATCACAGAGCACTGTTTGGTAGAGTGTAGTAAATAATTTATTCAAAACATTGTTTTACCAATTTGCTTAATGGATCTGGGCAGAAATGCTAGTCATTCTGCATCCTCTTTGTTTTAGCTTGTGATAACCTACCTTTACGAATGGCCATTGAGCTTTCTTTCTGAAGAGATTTTTTGTATATGTATTGCACTTGGCATGGTCAGTTTAGTTTTCCTTGCAGAAAATAGTTTGTGTTCATTAATGGTATACTTCATAGGTCCTTATGTTTTAGTGATAATGTTATTGGTTCTTTTCACAGTTTTTCTTGGCTGGAAAGGCTAACTACTGTTTCAGCTTTCTTTGCTTCATTACCATCAACTATTGTCCATTACTGGAACTGCGCTTGATCACTTTATTGGATTTTCCCTTTATGTTTATGATGAACAATACCTATTGATGGAGGTTAGAGGAGCCGTCAGAGTAATTTGGACACCACCCCAAATGTATGCCAGAAATAAAGAAGATAGCAGTTTCTGTGTTCCTAAAACATGCTCCATGCTGCAATCTTTTCAGATGTAACTGCTGGTAATTGGGACCATTCATTGTCATTTATGTAAACTGAGTAATGAATCCTCTTATATGTAAAGCAGGATATGAAGTCATCTGCACAAAATCTCCAGATTTATGAATATCTAGTCTCTACAAGCATGGATAGATTGAAACCAAGAAATATCTTTCCAGGCGGCTTGAGCATATGAGGAAGCACTGCCTGAGCCTTCCAAGGAGTAGTGTTAAACTCAGATTACCTGAACTATCACAATATATAAACATAACAAAATCTAGTTGTGGATTTCTTTTTTTGTTGGATTAACAAACATGTTCATATCTCCAGAGTTGCTCAGATAGCAAGGGTTTCGACAGCTGGCTGTTTGTAGACAATTTGTTCAAACCCGTGCAGTCAGCATTATGAGGCTCTTGGTATGGTGCTGTAGGGATAGCAGGTGACAGAAAGGATCTAATTCAGTATCAGCCATTCACAGGTTTGACACAGAAAAGAACCTTGTGCATAATATATGTTAAGTAACGCTTGCAGAAGTAATGATTGTTGTAGCATGATGCAAAACTTAGAGGGGCTTATAGTAAAGAGAAGTTTTTTCTTATCTGTGATGGACAAGAATACACATGCAAAAATTTAGCTATCACTTTTTCTTTCTTTGTCTCTCCCAAAAACACACCCAAGAAAGCACAAAATCACAGAATACTCATCAGATGAATTTCTTGATGTTAATGGGTCTCTAAAAAAAAATTACATCTGACAAATAGACAATTATTCTTCTGCTGTTGGTTAACTCGTGGTTCTCAGAGCTGCTCACAAGAAAAAGACACTGAATTGGTTTGACAGTCTCTGTGACTGATTGCAGTTTCGAGAGAGGCTCGGCTAACTGGTTTTGCCATTAAAAAAAGAAATAGTCCCCAAATGAATTCTGTTCTGAGTCACTATTTAAAACTTAATTATAAAGAGTTCTGTTTCTGCTTATTTCCCTTCCCATTTTCATAAACCTGTGAAGATTTTTTTTACATCTAAAGACCGTGATAGTCAAGAACGCCAGAGCTAGAAGCTAGTCAAGAGACTTCTTTCTTCCCCAGTCTTCAGAGGACCGATTATTATCTTCCAGTTATTCTTTTCTTTATAGTTTGGCTCCTTCTTATGATAGCATCCACTGCAGCATCATTCCTGAAGGTGCTATTGATGGAACTTTGCTGCATGGCGAATACCTAAAATTCTTCATTCCACTTTTGGGATATGAATGGATTACTGTAGTTTGTCCTCATTTCAATCACTTCGTTTACTCACTTTTATTTTGCTCACATTGCTGATATAGAACTTTAGGATAAGAGGAGTATTGAAACCACAGAAGCAGCTTATTGATGCATCGCCCAAATGGGCAGGATTCTGTTGGTCGAGGTTTGCATTTGTCTCCTGGCATATTCAGTCTCTTCCTATGTTGTATCTGATTCTTCTTGTCTTCATTCAAATATTTCACTCAAACTATCATGTGGTCAGATTTTCTGCAAGACATGTTTATCTTCTGAAATGCTTTCAGCTCTCCACTTTGTATTTTTGATACTTTAGAGCTCTTTCAATTGTTATTCTTTTATTAAGAGGTGATCATTTGAAAAATGATGATGCAGAAAGCTGGAGAAGGCTGTAGATATGCTAAAAACAGATTAGCAACCAGCATTTGAAACTAACATTTTCTCCAGAGCAAAATGTCAGTGCAGTGCTTCATGTTCTTTCCCTGTCTCCCCTCTTTATAGTGGCATGAAAAACTAAACCTTTCGTAGTTTCACTTTATATAATTTCAGAAGTGATTTGGAAACTTCAGCATTTTTTTATTAAAAACTATTAAAGCTATAAATTTGACAAAGGATATTTTTGTGCATATCTTCAAAATGCTTTAAGAATCTAATGTGAAATATCTGCAGATGTGGAAGGCAATATTCGTATGTTATTTAAAAATGAATAAATGGTAATAATCTGCTGTGATTTATAGCTGATGGGATATTCCTTTAAGAATGTGTTGAAGCTAAAGTTTTATCTGAGTTGATTAAAACATCAGAACAAGTGAAACAACTTTGAACTAAGATGATATATATTTTAGCTCTTCTAATCATTACAGCCATTGTAGCATCATCAAGAGCAGTCCAGTCACAAAACCTTCTTTGGTAGAGTTACGTAAATAATTTACATAAGGAATAAATCTTTGAATTTTCTGTTCTTCTGTGAATGGCTACTATATAGAAAAAGGTAACATTCTGCAAAAAAGTATTTGGTATGATTTGCATGGACAGCTGCTCTCAGCTGATTGCTCCTTTTGGAATTAGTGATTAGCATCGTCTCACCAGTATAATGTACCCAAGCCTGCCATCACAGTTGGCACCAGCTGGAAATCTTAGTAAAACAATCTTGGCAGATAGTTCAAATGTTACTGGCTGTGTTTGCATGCAAGTGCCCCACTTCTTTAGTCTTCTGCACAGCCCATCCCATAGGTGGAAGCAGTTATGCATGTGCAAATGTTCTTGGGCTCATGCAACCCTTCAAGTGGGGGAAGTAACCAAGTGCAATAGTCAAAAGGCACCCTGAGGACAGAACACCACCTGGTCATACATAGTAGTGGATTAGAAAAATTTTTACCATGACATGGTTAAATACATGTAAATACTCAGGCTGCAGACCTGAGTATTCAGGCCAATACAAGATTTTTAGTTATTAAATTAAAGCCAAATGTAAGATGCAGAGATGATAGAATAATAAATAAAATTAATTCTGCCCTTTCTTGATTCTGCCCTTTCTGGTTTGGGGGCAGAATAAGATGTTCAGATTCCACACTTCTTAAGTCTTCTACCTTTAAGAAAAGTTTTGCTATGGTTGCTTAATTTTCTAGAACTTCAAGAAAAGGAATTAAACTAGACCTGAAGGGTTTCTTTCTGATTTTGATTTTGATTTTTTTTTTTTTTTTTTAAGTCTTGGAGTCAAGATTGAATTTTTATAGCTGAGTAGTAAATCTCCAGAACAGGGTTTCGTGATAGAAATGACAACTCCTGCATTAATTATAGCATCTTCTAGGCAGGTATTATATTACTGCCATACCCTTAACAGACCTTTTTTTTTTTTT
>WBMW01004897.1:592214-726946 GCA_013396635.1 Penelope pileata
TTTTAAGACCATATTAAAAAGTAACAGGACTTGCCATAATTACTGCTTGCTTTCTGTTCGAGGGTTCACCTGTCGCTGAATGACTGACTTGATTCCTTTTGCCTGGTTTATTTTTCCAAGGAGAATGTTTTTAGACTTGTGTGAAATGTTTTAAAAGGAGTCTCAGTGTCTTGAAGATGAAGCCATTTCTGTATTATACATACTATACGACTATTTCAGTAATCGTACAGGGGAAAATATAGCACTGGCACATAGTTCTAAGAAAGCTTTAACATCTGCAAAATTAACTTGTCACTAATTCTGCATGCTTCAGTTACTAGAAAATGTACCTCTCTGAAGCACTAAACTTTTTTTTTTTTATCACATTACATACCTATCTGTGATTTGCATCTGAAATTGTTTTCATCGTGCTCTTTTTGTGCCTTTACATTTATTTCTCATTTTGCACTGAAAATGTTACGCCATCTGGTTACTTGCTCAATTTTGTAAAGAGAAGACTTCATTAATTTACGGTTTTAACTTCTGCACCTGCAACTTCTGTTTACTTGTGTACTAATTGTTGCCTCTCAGTAGTTTAGAAAGAGTCTGCTGGATATGAAATATTTGTGTAGGTACGTCTCCCTCTTCTTTAAGTAGTTGCAGGTCAAAATGTGGGAGAGGATTGGGTGAAAGCTGAGTGAGGAGCTATTTCTAATCATCGCTTTTCCTGCAGACCGAGAAAACACCACAGAGTAAAAACCACATGGCATCAGCTACCAACTGTTTCTGCTTCACATGCTACAGATCCTCTACCATACCCAGCTCTTTATGTGGGAATGTAAACTCGGACTTCATGGGTGCCCAAAAAAGGAAATTTCAAGCTTTCCAAATGCTGTGCTTGGATTAATAACATCTCTAGTCATGTTTCTTTAATCCCAGGGGGCACAAACCTTACTTAAGTTAATAACAGTATAATAACCTATTTAATACGCTATGGTAAAAAATGCCTTCTGTTAGCTAACTTGTAACAAATTTTCACTGTTCTATTTTAGCAGTAATTTATTTTCTACTCAGAAAAGAGAAGACTTGTATTCTGAAACTAATGGGACATTGTTTTAAATAGCGTATGGAAAGTGTATGGTATTCTAAAAATATTACTTGTTTACATATACGTGGTTACTCAAAAGCAGAGACTGCACTGTTGATCCCCTAATATTAATTTCTACTGTGTAAGGCAGTGACAGACTTGATTCATTAACACAAAACAGTAGAAAACTTCCCACAGCACTTCATCAGAACGTGACAAACTGAACTACTTTGATGCTTAATGGTATGTTAGTTACACCAATACGATGTGTTCTTCCTACGTAGCTCAAGTTGGCTATCTAAAATCTAAGAGAAAAGGGGTTGGGTTGGTTTTGGTGTTGCTTTTTCTTTTCTTTTTTTTTCCTTTTTTTTTTTTTTTAAGAACTTCAAAAGAGTACCTTGGGGCTTCAGAGAGAGCTGATGAAAGCCTTGATGCCTGGGGAGTTTAATTAGGAACCTGTGGAGGAGGAGGTGGGATGGCAGGAGGGTCAACCCAGGGCTTCAGAGGTGCTGGGCCTTTACAGGTGGGGTGGGGTTATGGAGAGCTGGCAGCACCCCTGGGCCGCATGCGCTCACACTGAACAAAGTGATTTACTGCGCCTAGATCCAGCCTGAAACACGATCAGCTACACAACATAGGCTTCTGTCTGGAGATGTATTTTCTTGTGGGTGGGTATTTTTGTGTTTTATTTTTCGGAGGCCTAAAGTCTAGATGCTTGTGGCTGGAATCACCAGTCCCACATCTAAGGGCCTTTAAAATAAAGAAGACCTTTTTTTTGGAAACGCTGTGCCACAGGCTATAAAATGCTGAAGGAGAGTAATGGCCAGAAAGGAAGCATATTCCCCAGAGGGAAAATCAGGCATGGGATGGTTTAACTGCTGGGACACTGGAGAAAGAAGATTGGGCATCTTATGTCAGACAGATTTAACATTTTAAAATAGATTATAAATAAGCTTTGAATATATTTTGGCAATACAGAATCATAGAATGGTTGAGGTGGGAAGGCAGCTCTGGAGATTGCCCAGTCTGACCTCCCAGCTAAGGCCATGCCAGGTAGGGTGCTGGACCCACCCAAGGATAGAGACCCTCCCCCCCCCTACTTCTGTGTGGCCAGGTGCTGGAATGGGCTGCACCCTCACTGTACAAGAGCTTTTTCTTAAGTTTAAATGGAATTTCTTGCGTTTCAGTTAGTGCCCATTGCTTCTTGTCCTGTTGCTGGGCACCAAGAATAGCCTAGCTCTCTCTCCTTTTATCCCCCCATCAGGTATTTATGCTCATGGATAAGACCTCCCTGTGCCTTCTCTCCCCCAGGCCACTGAGTGCTCCTCAGGCATGGAGATACTACTGAAAAACCCAGGCTTTGGCTGGCTGGAGTACTGTGGGAGTTCTATGTTTGGAGAACAATGTTTGAATTGCCAAATTTCTGTATAATTGTGTTTCTGCTTTGAGACAGAGACTTCTTCGTTGTCGGAGGTATATGTTGGTCAGTTCATTGCTGGCATCTCGCCGTGCGCAGGTGTCGTTGATGTCCCAATGGACAAGGCTCAGGGCTTGTGCTTTTCCCATAAGAGGCAGGTGGATAATATTTCCCTTTTCCCAAATGCAGCTCTTGTTGCTATAGAGAGAGACTTAGAATCGTAGACTCATAAGAAAAAATTGAATTCATAAGTCCTTATTTCACTTAGAAATTAAATTAAGGCTGTGGGTAAGGTGACTGTCTGGGTAGGCTCCTGCTTCACAGAGGAGGCCGCTTGCGAGAGCACCGTGCTCGCACTGAGGGTGCTCAGTTCGGGTGCAGTGTGCAGCGATTCCAGTGGGATTTCACGTTAGCAGTATTGATTCCAAAATCAAACCACCATTGTTTATGTTGGCAGTCAGAGCTGGATTTTGCATCACTGTTGTCCTGTGCTCAGGAGAATTAATACGTACTATGTATATGGAGTATCAGAAGCCTTATTGTAACTCCTTAAAAACTCTTATAAGCAGAGAGCATTTGCTTTTGATAAAGATATCATACCAGAAGATCTTCAAAATACCTGTGTTTGCAAAACAATCTGTGTTCTGTTGAGGGAGTACGGCACTTTGTAGACTGGGTGCAGCTGAGCTCTCACATGCTCACTGACTCTTCACGTCTCAGCCTTCTTGACTCATTCCTCCCTCCAGTCGTGTGATTAACTCTCCTTTTGTGCTCTTGTATCATCCCTGCTTCCTTGCTCCCTTTTCTTCTGTGGCCTGCTGTGCGAGCACTGCTCATCAGCCCAGAGTTCCTCTCCAGGCTGTCAAGTTCCTTCTTGAGCATTGAAGTCTTTCCACTCAGTGATCATAATGTGTTGATAAAACAATCTGCAGAATGCCATCGATATCATGGCAAGGCTTGCTGTATACCACTTAATCTGTCCCATAGTTGACGGAGCAGCAGGCAATATGCTTTACACAGGAAGCATAAACAATTACCTCTTTAATATGAGACTCTTGAAAAATAATATGGAAATAGCATGCAGAAATTTTACTGCATCGCTCAATTACCATCTCTGAAAATGAGGAATGTCTGTAATAATTTAGTCACATTTTCCTGTCTTTTTGCTTGTTAAGCATTTCTCCTAAATAACTTTTAGTACTTTAGCTCTGGTACTATTGATTTGCATATGTTTGTTGTAGCTTTGAAATAATATGGTCCCTCATACTCTATTCTTGACATAGCACACTAGTTGCCTGGGATATTGAATACATTTTAAAATTAATTGTGATGATTTTGCTGTAACTGTAGCTGTGAACTTTGCGCTGGCTTACAGTGTTTTGTTGCGTTTTGTTTTTTTTTCTTTTTCTTTGAAAGTTGTTTCCAAAATTGCAGTGAATGGCATTTTCTTTTCATGTGACTAAATACTTTGAGTCTTGGCACTATTCACAAGCACAGGGCTGGCAGAGAAAGTTTGGTAGGCTTTGCCTAGGCACTTTCAGAGGAAAGCACCTAGGAGCTGAGGTTTGAAATAATGTTGCCTGAGGTCAGGAGTTAATTCTTTGGAGAGGCAGTAAAGAAGGTGGTTATCTGTAGTATGCAAGAGGCCAGGGATTCTGTAGGTGTACGTGCAACAGTGAAAGAAAGAAAAAGTATAATGGGCAGCATTCTGTGCAGTGTTTTTTGCTAGATGATGGTGTAAGCAATGCTTTCCTAAGCGATGATGTCAATGATGAGTGATTTAGGCCATTTTTTTTCTGTAAGAGGTGATACTCATTGTCAATCCTTCATTTATTTTGCTGAGCTATAAAATGCAATGGTGAGAGAATATGCATTATTTAATCCAATTTAAGCTTATGCTGTGCTTAACCCAAAGAAGCAGACTCTCAGTATCATGCTTCTACTGTGCATTGCTTAAGAAGCAGTAAGGTTTTGGCATCACAAGGGAGTGATCTGCTAGAGCAGGGGAGCATTTGTTGATCAGGAGAGGAGCACAGGGGGTCCTGGGGCAGAGGTGCCCCTGCAGCGGGCAGCGTTCTCCTTGCACCTGGGGAGGTGGGGCATCCCCGGTGGCCCCCACATGCCTGCAGCTTCGGCAGCCCCAGGAAGAGCGTCTGCTCCTCAGGGCGCGCTGGGCTTCCTCACGGAGCAGCCTCGTCTGCTTTCCCCTCGCAGGCATTTGCATTCCACAGGTCTGGGAGATGTGGGCTGCGTGACCACCCCGCGCCTGTTGTTTAAAACTGATCGGACTGGCAGCACGCCGCTTCAAACCCAGCTGCACTGCACGCACCAACTCCCCAGCCTCTGTGCTGGGAAGGATTTTTTAGAAATTGCTTTTTGGAGCAGGTAAATTCCTGCAGAGTCAGAATGTCCAAACCCTCTCGCTTGGCTCGACCTTTATCAGCTAATACACCTCCTAAATCACCTTCATCTCGGAAAGAAGATTTTAACAGCCGATCACGAAAAATTAGTTTAGGTGAAAAGATTTTGAGAGCTGGCAGTGAAGGAAACCTGGTTAAACAGCATCAGCAGGTGGAAAACACAGAAGGGCTTGTGCCACGGAGGGCTCCTTTTCTTAAAGGTAACCATTTATTCCATGCTGTAAAATGAATAATTAAATGAATTTGCAGTTACTGGCTTTCTAATAAACCCCAAGCATCAATTATTTTTACAACCGTGTGCATGTGTATCTGTGTGTTGTTTCTGACTGACGGATTATAGTACATAAAACATTTGTTTTGAAAATAAAAGGACTCAACATTTTTGTTTGTTTGTGGCTGGGTGCTGTATACAAGCTAAAGATGTTTGCTTATAAAAGTGGCAAATCATGATGTTTTACAGTCTAAATCTGACCCTGTGTTATGAAGCTTTATTTGAAATGATAATTTGTAAATCCGAGCAAGTGTCAGAAAGATTAAATGATGTGAGAAAATGCACATCAGTGCAGTCACAGAATCTCATGCCAGGAAAACTCCTGTCTGTGAGTCCTAATAAGGCAGCTGTGAGTTGATTTCTTGTACAAAAACTGAACAGATCAAGTTTATTTCAAAAGGCTTATGAGCTTTTAGAATGCAAACAAATGTGGAGGATAATGTAAGATTACGATCTACTTTCAATTATCTGTTAAGCAATAGGCTGCAGGGACATCCCAGTGCCTCTTTAACTTAGTTTTTGTGACGTCCTTAGAACCGCATTGAAAAGTAGCCATTTAATCTGCAGAGTGAAAAATTAGGGTAAATTTCCATGATATCAGGAAATAAAAGTAGTAGTATTCTAACTGGGCTTTAAATAGATTTAGTATTTAAATATGAATGAGAGGTGGAACCATTTCAATCCCAAATAGAAATCACTACCCTTCCCATCTTAAATCCATAGGAAGAAAAAGAGTAAGTCACAGACCTTTGTAACTTGAAACTGTATTTTCATTTCACACATATGGCATCCAAGGTTACAGTTTTGTTCCTGTCTGAAAAAGGTTTAAAAGATCTTTTTTTC
This sequence comes from Penelope pileata, assembly GCA_013396635.1. NCBI lineage: Eukaryota > Metazoa > Chordata > Aves > Galliformes > Cracidae > Penelope > Penelope pileata. The sequence goes on from WBMW01004897.1 coordinate 598,232, forward strand.
TTTTTCTTTTTTGTTCTCCTCTGCAATATGACTTTTATTATTTCCCAAACAAGGTAGAAGTGATGACACCTAATCTTACTCAGGGAGATGGATGATCTGTTTGTTTCTACAAAGGAAACTGGGTCTGAAGCACTTTAATAAAGGCAGAAGAGAGCAAATAGAAAAACTGGAGGTGGGAGGGCCTAAACTTCTGGTCTCGCTCAGAGACCGTCTTGCTTGTTGTGGTGAAAACCCATTTCTGATCTTACGATGCATGCAAGAAATTAAAAACTTTATTCAAAAAAAAAGGCAGATGTACAGTTGTTTTTTTTTTTTTTTCTTTCCAACCCTGGTAACTAATATTTATTGATGCTTTGGTAAATAATGTTTCCTAGTCAAGTTTTATAAAATTTGAAAACTTTCTTAGAAAACACTGCAACAGCAGGCTTATGGTTTTCGCTAAGTTAGAGGGTTTGAAGAAGCAGCTTGTCCCCTTTTTTTATCTCATTTCTTTGGTGCCTTGAGAAAATGAAGGTATGTAGGATTTACAGAACAGCAAGTGTGTCCTTTTAAGGGATGTGATTTTTATGGAGCTGCTGGGGCCTGCTTTTCCTCATTTTGTGTAAATGCTTTTGGGCTATCTAATACTTTACGACTAACTGCAAGGGTTGCACTCACTGCTTCATGTTTTAGGTGAGATAGCTCCTTAAGAAAAACCTAGTGGTTATCAGTAACGTTGCAACCTGGCATGTGCTTCTAGTATTCATAGCATTAAGCTTACTGTTTTCTGGAGCATGAATTAATCCCTGTTCTGTACCAACTCTCTGCATTTTGATGATTTGTGTACGCTAGGCAAGATGTTCATGTGAGTTGTTTTTGGAAGAGATGTTGAAGAACAAATATTGGTTCTGCTGAACTATTACAAGGGAGGTGGAAATGCAAAGTGTGGGGCTTATCTCTGAAAACGTGACTGGCCCCAAATGGAGGCAAAGCACTGACAAAAGCAGTGGGGAAGATGCTGTTTGGCAAGAAGTGGGTGCAGAGCTGGATGGTGGCGAGGCAGCAGCTACAGCAGAAGCTGAAAGAAATGGTGAAGGTACGGAAGCCATGGGGCAGCTCCTTGCGGATGATGCCAAGTGCCACAGGAGCATGTGAGTAGCAACCAAGGGGCATTTGTGTTGCCTCATAAAGGAAATGAGGGGAAATGGGAGAGGTGACAGTGGGCAGGTGTGGCTGAGTATGATAGCTGAAATAGGGAATGTGGGGAGGCTGAGAACTCCACTGGGAGGAGGATTTGGGTTTGGAGGTGTAAAAATGGCAAAGGGTTGGTTTTTGGGAACAGGTGTGCCAGTGAGACTGGAATAGGAGAATTTCAGGATGTTCTGTCAGGTGAGGAGCAGGGTCCTGACCAAGCTGACATGATGTGTTTGACTGAGCTCTGTCTGCTGTGATACAAAGTGGTGAAACCCTGCGGCCTGCTGTGCACTACCCCTTCTAATCCTGCTCTGTGTGGGACAGCAGCCTGCAACCAGTCTGGTTCCCTCTGGTGAGCATGATGTGTCCTCGTGAGCAATGTGGTGGCCTTTCTGGTCTCCTTGAACCTCTTTTAAATTAAAACCAAAGAGCTACCATGCATGAACTGTTTCAATAAACAGCTCTCCAGAAAGGCTAAGTGCTCAACAGACAGGAAATCCGAAACTGTGCTTACAGTTTAAATGGAACTGTAAAGCGTGATGATTCATTTTAATTGTGATTGTATGTTGAGATTTTTTTTTCTTCATGATCTCTGCCTTGTGTTGTGCAAAGGATGAGTTGTGCTCAACCGATCAGTTGGATTGCACAGGCAGTGAGGCAGATAGTGGCAGAGATTACAATTAAAGCCATTAAAGGCTGGAGTGGATTTATTTCTGCCTCTGTCGCAGAGCTCTGTGTGGTGTAGGGCAAACTGTGTCAGCTTTTACAGGTGAATACTGGCTGTGTGGATTAACTTTTTGTTCTAGTTTCTGGTTGTGCAAATATGAGACCATAGTTCTGATGTGCAATGCTGAATACACATAATGGCAGCCAAAGTGACAGCTGTGATTTTATTGCATAAAATACTATGTAATGCAAGGGACTCAAGAAGGTCACATTTAACTTATTTCTTGCTCTTTTCCTGAATTTAATGAACATCTTTGATCATAATTTCTGTGAATGTTACCTTTTCATCCCACAGCAAACAAAGGGTGGAAGGGGTAGAATAAGATCATTACTTTATAGGGACTGTTGTGAGAACAGCATTTTACACTTACCTGCTTTCAGACAGTAATGAGGAATAGTGAGGCCCAGGCTGCAAAATTTGTTGCTTGGTCTTCAGACCAAGGTCTGGCAAGCAGGTGGTACATAAACCCCCTAAATCCACATTCTGAATGTGAACTCAACACTATTTGAGGAGTTCTGTGAAGGCACAATGTACTGTAGGATGGAGGGATGCAATACAGCCACCTTAGAGAGCAAGGCTGTCATTTCCCTTTGGCCCATACAGAGGGGAAGCAGTCCTGAAGGCATGGCCATCATTGCTGCTGAGGGACATCTCTTCCCAGAAACAGCAACAATTGCCCAGCCAACCGCTCTGCGATGGTGTGGCCTCACTTCAAGCATTGTGTGCAGTTCTGGGCACCACAATATAAGAAAGACATAAAACTATTAGAGAGGGTCCGTAGGAGGGCTATGAAGATGGTGAAGGATATGGAGGACCAGACGTATGAGGAGAGGCTGAGGTCCCTTGGTTTGTTCAGCCCAGAGCAGAGGAGGCTGTGGGGAGGCCTCATGGCAGCCTACAGCTTCCTCACGAGGGGAGCAGAGGGGCAGCGCTGAGCTCTGCTCTCTGAGGACAGCGACAGGACCCAAGGGAATGGCATGGATCTGCATCAGGGGACGGTCAGGAAAAGGGTGTTAGGAAAAGGTTCTTCACCGAGAGTGGTTGGGCACTGGAACAGGCTCCCCAAGGAAGTGGTCATGGCTCCCAACTTGTGGGTTTTCAGGAAGTGTTTCAAGTGCTTCAAGAAGGACAGTGCTCTCAGACGCAGGCTTGGAATTTTGAGTGGTCCTATGTGAAGCCAGTAGTTGGCCTTGATGATCCTTGTGGATCCCTTCCAACTCAGGATATTCTATGATCCTGTGATTCTGTGATCTCTCTTTGCCTCATCTAAGTTTTCTCTAGCTTTCTGCTTAGTCTCCTTGCACTCTGTCCCCACACTGGCAAGCACTGCACAGGACTCTGCTCTACCCTGGAGGTGGCCAACCAAAGCTCCTTGCTGCCCACCTTTCTGGAGATCTAGAGCTAGGGTCTTTTCCTTCAAAGCAGCCATTTTCAGCAGCAGTGATGGCCCTGTGAAGCTGGGGGCTGGGGGAATCAGCCCATTGCTGTCCAGATTTTGAAGAAAAAATGGAGATATGTAAACCTTCCATTTTCCATCCTATTTCAAGACTGAATCGATTAAAATATTATTTTTTCACCTCTGGGATGTGTTACTGACAGAAGAGCTTTATGAATTTCTGTCAGCTATACTTTTCCTTCAAGAAGAACAGAGACTATAGTAATGACTGTCTCTTCAATTTCCTTTCTTTGCCCTATCTTATTGAGTTTGGGTATTTGTTTTATTATTTGTCTTCACATCATTTCACTTTGCTTTATTTTTCACTGTATTTTCTTCCATTAAACTTTCCTCCCTTGTTCCTTCTCTGTTCTTTACTTTGCAGACTATAGCGATTGGAATGCAACTCCAATACATTAAGAGAGTATCTTGGTATCTCATATTCAATTGAATCCAAAACTAGACAAAACTGGTTTGTCCCATCTCTACTTATTAGATAGGGGCCAAAGGACTTTAGGCATATCATGGTATTAGTATCTATGGACTTTTCATGCGAAGCAAGCAATAACAGCACCATGAAAAGTGGAATTAATTATGACTTTTCCATAACATTTTTATGGCAGACTCCAATATTGACTGTATAATCCATATGTGAATTGCTAATTGTCTCAAAGCTTGTTATGGTTTTTAAATAAAGAGATTCAATCATAGGCAAAGTTTGGAAATTATTCTTTCTGACATTCAGATAATATCTATGGAATTTTTAAGGTCAAGGACTTATCTCTCAAGAACTTCCATTTCACAGCATTTCCTGACAGAGATGTACCTACAAATACAGAACACATGTAAGATTGTGGGTTAACGTTCCAAGGGACATCGTTATTAAAAAAAATAGCAAAGCAAAGAATGTTTTTATTTAGCCTACAGTGTTTTTGTTTCCTCTGCAACTGTTGAATATTCATCAAGACTGTAGATGCAGATCTTATAAGTACTTGTATATACAAATGTTCATTAGCTCACATACTTAACAGTAGCTATCTTTTTTAGTGCCAGAACATATTTTTCTGCTTGAAATGCATACTATCTATGTAAAATGCATATAAGCTGCAATCAAAAAAAAAAATCAGAAACGTTATTGTCTTGTACAGTAGTCTGAAAACCTCTAATGAACCTAGGAATTGGTATCAGATGTGTACATCCTAATATGGTTAATTGTTCAAAATTTCAAGCTTGAGACACACAGCTTTGCAAATCAATAAGGCATATGTTATTTTGTTTTAGCGTATTAGCACAAGAAATGAACAAAATATTCTGGACCTTTTGATATAAATACAAAAGAAATCTAGATAAAAACTTCTCAAGCTGGAAAAGAACACTATTAAAATACCTCTTGGAATTTAAAATTGCACTGCAGAAACAGGGATCAGTTATGACACAGTGCACATTCTTTCATTGCCTACGTACGTTTATTTCCATAGCTGTTGATGTATGGCTTCACCTGGAGGATGAACAGGGAAACAAAACATGTTTCCTTCCAATTAAGATTATGCAGTATATAAACTGGAGTTATGGAGATTGAGAACTGAATGTCTGGACATTTTTTTAGGCGACGAATGGTGGGACAACTTCTGTTCTTGTTTGCTGTGAGGTTATGACTCAGACCAAAGTGTATACTTTAGCTTGTCTTAAGCATGATTTCCTGCAAAAAAAAAAAAATTGGTCATCTAAAAACATTCTGGTAGTTCTTCCTTCATTGGTAACCTGTTTACCTATTATCTGAATTTGTGCAATTATGATGGAAAGGTAAGTGTCTCAAAAATGCTTTCCTGTGACATACTGTATACACTGTATGCCGTATACAATACTTTGTCCTGTATCTGTCAAATACTGCACATCTATATTTTTTTTATAATTTTTTGAAAATGAACGGCTAAGTGGAGAAGGAAGACCTGATTAATATTGTGTTCAGGGAAAAGCTGCAGTGCATACTCAACGCTTCTTATTCATCAGAGAATTCATGTGTGGGTGAGAACCATACACCAGGGAAAAGCTGGGGTTATAGCTCACAGCTTAGACTATTCACCAGAGAGCCAAATTCAGACTGTGGAGGAGAATGCATAAATTCTGATGGAAACATTTTGGAGCTGAATGCATGCTGCAGTCTAATTCAGTTTACAAAGTCAGTAGTCAATCACCTAAAAAAATGTGCATTGGAAACCAGGTTACAGTAGTTGCACTGCTAACAAAACTATTTTCCAGTTGCAAAAGTATATCCACCTTGAAATCTCTTCCTTTGGGACCTGGCAGAATTGGAAAGAGAACATTATATATCCCCTGGGCAAGCTCAGGATCTTCTGTTTCTTATTCTGCATGGGCTAATAATATGAGATGGGGGAAAACCACTCCAAATCCCCCTGCAACTCCTGAAGATCTTAAACCATCTAGACAAGGGAATTTTTGAGAGACTACAACTTGGGGAAAAAATAGGTATAATTTCTTTGAAGACAGATTTTTCTTTAAATTGTGGCTTACTGGAATCAGCCAGAGGTTTTCACATTTAAAATAAGTTGTTAGGGAGATGAATAGGTAGCACAGATTGTAAGTACTTAGAAGTACCTCATTAACACATTCCTGTTCCATAATGTAGCTTACCAGTGTCACTTTGCCATGCAAACAATTCAAGTCTGTATTTCATATAGATTATGTAACTTTTTATGTATATGCAAAATGTATAGCAGTTTAGGATTTAAGTGCCATGGTTGAATATGAACCATAGTATGATAAAGATGTTGAAGAGTGTCCCTGGGGGACACCACTCGTGACTGGCCTCCACCTGGACACAGAGCTATTAACCACAACCCTCTGGCTGTGACCATCCAACCAATTCCTTATCCACTTAAGAGTTCACCCTTCAGATCCATATCCTTCTAATCTAGAGATAAAAGATACTTTGGTTTAGGGAGGTTGTGGCATGGTGGGAGCACCCGAGCAGCAGTACATTTGTGGTTGACCATTAGAAATTAGTGTCAGGAAGGGGCAGAAATTTTTAAATAATTTTCTCTGAGAGATGCCAGTTTCCTTTCAATCACAGCATTCAACTTGCCACATTTTTTTTTTTTTTTTGAAAAATTCTGAATGTTCCCAGAATTTGGATTCTGAGGAATCCTGGGGAACTCTGAGAAGTTTCTTGATGAAAACAGGCCTTGGTATCCATAGTATGATCAGTCAAACTGATAGAAATATTACCATCACTAGCCTACTGAAGAATCTCATTGCTACCTTCTAGAGACTCTGGTTAGCCCACACTTCCTCTGAAGTGTGTAAATCCTAATGCAACTTTTTTTTTCCCCGTGCGTAATGTCATAGTAATGTTTTTAATTTCTGATTAATTTCTGGATCTATTTTTGCTATTAATTATCTTTCAAATCTTCTAGGCATTTTGAAAGTTGTATTTTTTTAGGTTTTGTTCTTTTTTCCTCACTGGGAGAGATGATTCATCCTAACTCATCTTAAATCCTGAATCATTTATTGTGTTTTAAAGGTGTGCACAACAATGGCCCTTTTCCAGTATCCTGAGTGAATCCAGGCGAACATTAATAATACAGAAATTTTCATCAATTTACTTAGAGTACCCTAGGATGAGATTCATGAAACCCAGCATACTATCTGTTTTATTCCTTATCTATTTAGATTTTGTTAGTGGTATTAATTATGAAATACATAGGCTCATAGCTGCCTCTCTTAGTGAAGTCTGGTTTGAGAAAGGCATTCAGAATTCTGCTTTCCCCATGCCATTTGTTAAAAACTGTATTTTCCAACTGAATAACAGAGAGATTGTTCCTTTGCCATTCTTCTGACCACCAAAGCATTTACGACATGAAGTAGTGACCCAAGACTGCTGTTCCTTTTAAGCAAACGTGGAGACTCCGGGCCCAGTCATAATTTCCCCATTTTCTCCCTCTGATAAAAATGAAGCAGTTTTTAATACTGCTATAAAGAAAGAAAGAAAGAAAGAAGGCAAAGCTGCAAATACATGAAAAATCAAAGCATCTGGAATGCACAACCAGCAAGCTGGTTGGACATATGCAGAGTATTAGTCTCTAGATATTTCAGAACAGACAATGTTGTGCTCTTACTGAGGAATGTGTGTTTTATGATAGCCATCTCCTGCTGACATAGGCTATGATGAGGTCCTGGCTCAGATAACATTTATCTCGCACCTGATATTCCAAGTTGGAGAATAGAGTAGCGTCTGTACAGTGCCCTGGACATAGCAGAAGCTTTGTAGGCAGCGAGAACTTTGGAAAGAGACGTCCTCAACCTGCCATCTTCTGAACCTCAGGTTATTCTGCTGCATCTAGATCTGAGATAGACTCAACTCAATTGTTCGTATAAATGGAAATCAAACTTTGTAATGCTTCCTGTTGGAAGACACAGGAGAGGAGGGTAACCTGAGGAGGTGAGACCATAGCGCCCAGCGCTTTGTGCTACAGGGCTGCCTGACTAACTCATGCTTCAGAAAGATTCAGAAAGATTCCCTACCCAGCTACACCCCAGCCATGACTTTATAGAGCCTAAGTGGGCGGTAAGAATGTGGAATGTGCTTTGCCTCCTTTTGAGGTTGCAGATTTACCTTTTGGCAATGATGTTCGGCCTCACCCTAGACGCTCCCCATGTCCTGTTATGTATGGATGCCAGTGCCCAGCGATTAGCGTCTGTCTTTTAAATCTCACCTCTTCATGGACCACAGTCATTCAGCCTTTGACGGTCACAAAGCTTAATGCAACCTTTCATTCATGACTCCTGTCTTTTAATTATGGCAGCACGATAAGTACCAAGCATTGGTGTGGAACCACCAATGCTTTAAAGCCATTAAAACTGATCCAGCAGTTTGAAAGCAAAGCCCAAGCTTCCCTGAAACAATTTCCAATGCAACAAGTCATATGCTGTCATATCAGTTATTATTTTATAATGCAGATTTACCAATGAATGTGTGAGAAACGTCCTCATCCACATGCTGGACTTTCCAGGCGGTACTAACACCATGCATGCAGTTCATGCTCGAGCTGTGTAAGTTCCTGCATTAAGCTGGCTGTTTTCCAGCCTGCAAGTCTCACTTTGTGGTGTGCTTGTTGTGGCTGACCACGTGTATGCTGTCTGTAATTAACTGAGATTCATCTGCCACCTCCAATCCCTTTCTTCTGTTTCTTATTGTTAAAGTGTAAGCAGTTATGTGGTCCAGCTTAGCACTTTCTGTTACCACTTGATCTCAGTTTGGATAATTATGTTTCCTGATTATCTAGCTTGAACAGCTGATGGATCACTTCAAATGCCAGTCTTGACCTTGGTAGCACTCACTGACCTCTTCCTTCATGAGACTGTCTAGATGTGGTGTCTACCAGTGAACCAGGGGCTTGACAAGATGAAGCTTTTGGGCAAATCAAGTGACAAATTTGGAAAGACTTCTCTACACATCAGAAATACTTCAGGATCAAGGAAATTATTTATATGGAACCAACTTGAATGATGGTTCAAATAGGTCATTCTGGCACCAAAACTTTCCTTTATACATCTGTGTAATGCTTTATCATATTTATCTCCAAAATTAAGCCTGGGTAGTGCCACTGGCAGATTTTCACCAGTGGAAGGAGATCTGGCAGTGAGAGGTGGTCTGCAGCTATCTAATAGAGACTGATGGGGTTGATGACATTCAACCACAGCAGAGCGGGATTGCAGTTGTCTGTAGGTATCTCTGTATTTACTGCCAAGTCAGTGAGGTTCCTGGGGAAGTCACAACCAGGGAGGTGTTCCTTCAACCAGGGTTGCTGTTATCCCCATGGATAGGGGATAACATCCATAGCTCAAAGTAAGCCTCGGTCATTATTACCTTTTGGGTGTTTTCTTCTTTATATGACTGCAGGCAGGTAGGGACAACAGCTTGTCACCTATAGGGGAGAATTCAGAAGCATAAACCAACAAGAACCTGCTAGTGAGGGTGGCTTTCCTATCACTTGAGCCAGTCCTTACATATGAACACATGGTGAGCATCTCCACAAAAGTCACGTGCAGCTACGTAAACACATGCAGCTCCCAAGAAAGTTTCTGGGAGACATGGTAGTGGTAGTAGTTGCCATGTATGTTAATTTGCATGCAAGTCATGAGTTGTAATGCACAGCTTGACTTGGGTCATGAGCTCCATGAGACCCACAAAGTCAAATGATCAGAGACTGCAGTGAGTTTTCTCTCTTCCTTTTACTCTGCTCCAGAAAGCTTCTTCTGTATTGAACACCTATATAGCACAATGGAGCTAGTAAGTACACAATGAAGGATACTGAAATTGTTCTGGAACTGAATCTCAAGCTTTCTGTCTAAAAGTTAAATGCAGAAATGTTACTATTTTCTTCTCAGAAATTTACATAACAGTTTCATACCTAACCAAGAAATCAAATTAACAGTTTTTCATCCTATGTAGTTAAAGGTAAAACAGTGACTTGGTAATTTCAACTGAAAGATAATGTTTTCCTACTGCCTGAGGAAATGTATTTAAGTGAATCTTATGCTTTTCACTTTATAGTATTTGTTTTTTTAAAATATCATCACTCTGATGTGTATCAGTGCATGTAAAGTCAACAGAAGTACAAACAGTATTTATGCCAGGTTAGCTAATCCTGTGTCTTCTGAGGAGTTCAGAGGCCTATCAGTCACACAGGTTTTTTCTTCCGTGAAAGATATCTGTGTTCAAATGCTACTGTGTCTGAGCATAATCAAAATCAGAGCAAAGATGAGTTTAACTTAACATACCTATTTTTGTATTCTATGCTATTATAAACTTGTCTTCACCAGAAAATTGTAACCAGTTCTCAAGAGTGGTTGTAATTGGTCCAGTGTCATGCTTGTTTTCACAACTGGTGAAACTGGGGAACAGTCGTACATAACATCAGGGTAGCTGCTGCTATTTAGCTGCATGGTTTGCAGCATGCAAAACAAGCCCTTCCTGCTTGATTGGCAAGTTATTTTAACACAGTGTAAATTAAAGTTTTTGGCAGTGCTTCTAGGTTGCATGAAATCCTCTTGGGTGCCTACTGATGTGGCCTTCTCATGCATACTGCTGATCTTGTAGCTTGCTATGGGAGTATTGAGGGTTGTCCTCTTGCCTTCTATGACACGGAGCTGCTCCCTGAAACCATCACGGAGCTTCGTTTAGCTGTATCCTCCGATTTCAAGGATTAGAGCCAGTGGCATTAGCCTTGATCTTTCCTTCTACTCACATGCTAAATTTATACTATGCATCCACTGAAAAAATGGTCTGTAATCATCTTCTTTATTTAGTAATTCCTGTTGAGCCTTGCATGAGAATTGTAAGAAGTCAGTGTGGATTGCAGGTTTTTTAGTCAGCTATTCACTTAAAATACAGAAAATCATCATTTATCAGAAGAGGGAACTGCCACCATTGCAAAGCTGAAAGCTTTAGGGAAAATGTGGAAAGCTCCAGGCCCCTTCCCAGATACATGATATGGACCATCATTCCACCCCAGCTGACTTTTGAAGACCCACAGAGGTGAAGAACAGTAATACTTCAGTAATGTTTAATAATAATATTTTCCATATTTTCCTCTCAGTAGTGACACAGGAGTTAAATTTCTAGTGCCAACTAACCCCATGAATTTATGAATTTCTTGTCTCTTCCCTTTTCTGTCCATAAGCAGAAGTCTTATTACAGGTGACAGGGTAGAGATTTTTACAAGCCCTCAGGGAAAATATTGGCAGCGCATAGCAGGTGCAGCCTTAATTTTCACTCTTGATCTCAGCGTGTTTAAGCATGCAGTGCTAACATCAGTTGGTCTTTTATCTTCCTCAAAAAGTTGTGTAGCACTTATCATTACATTGAGTTTAGCCCTATCCATGACAGTTGGAGCTGTTCTGTGCTGCTCCATGGCATGTAGCAGCTAATGTCTTTATATCCTATATAATCTATATATTTATTATATAGAATAATTCTGCTAAAATGTCATCTCACAAGCAGAAGCCCTGTCAAGCTACTTATTTGAAAGTTGAACCCAGACTTTACTGATCATTTTAAAATGGTGCTGATAGGATGTATGGCCAATGAGCTGGAGCATTCAGTATCTTCTCAGACAGCGTTCAGAGAGATACGAGAGGAAGTTTGCCCGAGTGTTCTTATCTCATCAGGAGGCACGCTGTATCCCACTGCAATAAGGAAATGCAACCAGCTGATAGGACTAGATATTCTTGCATCATTAAAGAAGCTAATATACGACAGGAAAGGTTACATAGATTGTGGCAGGACTATTTAAAGGGAGTATCTTAGCCCTCTGAAAAGTATTTGTACAGGTTCATTTCTGGTTCTCGTCTGTATTCTTTCTAAGAGGACATGAAAAGCAGGCTTAGGGTCACTTACAGTTAAAATCATCTTCCACACATATGTTTCCTGTAGCTGCCATGAAGGTAAGTGGTGAGCGTAGAGGGGGTGACCTGCAGGCAGCGTCAATGTGGAGTTGCCAAGTCAAAGGCCTCCAACAGTGAAAATAGTCAGGTGGAAAGTGGAAGGCGGTGTAAAGGACAATGTGTGTGTTAGGAAACTTGTTAGAAGCTGGGTTCCGACTAAGTAATAATTTGTGGCAAAATTTGCGTCTTATTTTCAGTGACAGGTGGTTTAAAATGCTTGAGGGTTCTGAACAGTCAGGATGTTGTAATATAAAGGATTCTGAAATCTTGAAATGAAAACTGATATACATTGACAACGTTGATGGGAAGACGACGAAGGTTTTATAACACTTGTGTTGAAGATGGTAAAATACTGTATAAGATCTCTTTTAAATGATTGCAAAGTTACTCCGACAGAAATTGATACAAATACCTTTTTAGTCATAAATGATTTTCTAAAGAACACATTCAATAACACTGAAGCCTATTCTAAATACTTGAGATCTGATTCTCTAAATCATAAGAAAAATTAAATGTTCACTTTTTCCAAGGCTTGAAAGACTTATGTCTGAGCCCTGGGCTTTTCTCTTCTACTTTCTCAGTTCACTACAGCTGGATTTAAAATAGACTTGAAGTAAAGAAAGCGAACACCTCCACCATTTGTTATATTAAGTGTTCTCAGCACAGGCAAGCCTAGTGGAACCAGCAGTGTGCTTAAGCCCCTTGGGAGCCTGGTAGCTGTGGAAAGGAAAGCCAGAGATTTATATATTTTTTCAGAAGGGGTGTTCTGTGAAACTATCACAGCTCTTCTCAGTTTTCAAAAGAACAAAATAACCCAAACAACCAAAGAAAACATTGTTTATTAGGTGACGCAATGTTAATTGGATCCTATCTGCAGTGGTGCTAAACATTCTCCTAAGCGTCATTAATTTTCAGGCAGTTTTACGAAGCTGAAGAGATGTGTTCCATTAAGCGGTCATAGCTAATATTCACAGAAAACTGGATTTCGGTTTTTGATGCATCTTGATGTGTCTTGGGACAACCATCTACAAGGAGAGGAAGAACAGTGGCTTGCACCAGCTAATTTAAATGATTACTCCAGTATTCACTTGCTTGGCAAATTTTTGGACCTCACATGCAGATAATTCAGAGTCTGTAGCCTTTGATTTATAGTGAACAAGGACTATGGTTGCTCTTAGCCTTAACAAAATTCTTCTGCATCAGGAGTAATGTGATTATTTATTCAGCTGGTTTTTTTGTTTGTTTTTTCTTTTTTTTCTTTCACTTTCATCTGTCTGGGCACCTTTCATTTGCCTTTAGCAGGCAGCCTGAGCGCCTAGTTGTTGCATGTAAGTAGCATTGTTTCAGCCCTGCTGTGAGGTTAGGAGCTCGGGACAACCTTCCCTTGCCCCCCTACTTCTGCCAGCTACATACAGTCATTGCACCAGCCGAGTGCCAAAGCTCATTTCCGCATCGCGTTCCTTGGGTAGCAAGTGAGTGGTGCCTGCAGACTGAGTTCGGCATGCCACAGCCTCACCTGGGCGATTGATGAGCTGCAGCAGCGAGCTGCGACGAGGACACTAATGCTTTATTGCATGTGGCTGTCTAGCAGGTGTGTGCATAACAATAGTAAATAAAGTTGACCAAAAACATGTCGGTATGTTCAAAGCATCACAATAATGTAATGCGCTCTGGCTTAGGATGTATTTACTCTCTCTAACATTAGTTTTTTAAATTGCAGCTTGGTTAATCTAACAGTATGGCTGTATATTATGAAAAGGTTTCCTCTTACTATGGTAATGTGAATGTTACCTTTAAGAGGTTCTGTTATGTCTTTCATCCTCTTTCCAATATGTTTGACTCCAAAGAAAACCTTTTTTTAACCATTTCTGTAGTTTATAAAGAAATGTGTCCACTTATTAAAGCCAGACATGCCATTTGTTAAAGGAATTGCATCCTGTGAGGCATCCTGCAGAATGTTCCTTTCATCTTTTAAAAACTGCTTCAGCTAAATAACACGACTCTTCTGTCTCCCTGACTTCACTGATGAATGTTGCAATACCGACCTGAAAATAAATAGGTGCTTGGAAGGAACATGTACCTCCCTGCTACACTGAAGTTCTGATATTTGCAGTATGGTGTGAAATGCCTTATAGATTTTGTACCTGGACAAGTCAGCGTGATGCATCTGAAGACAACTCCTCTGGTTTCTTGAAAGTCTTCTCGTTATAAATCTCCACTCCCTGAGAAATCATTTTGGAGGTCATCTCCCCACCCCCTCTAGTCTGATCATAGCCAAGCAGCAAAGCAAAGTTGTAACTCATTAAATGAAATTCCACTTCTGTGTAATGTCTGTGCAATGTCCTTGTAGACATAAGGCTTTACTCTGAGCAACTTGGGAACACGGTTTTGCTTTGAAAATTGATGGGCAGCCTTAATTATAAGCAAAACTACAATTTGACTTCAGTGAGAGAGTCATGTAAGCCACATAAATATATTGGCTCTCTGCTGTATGTCTTGTGGGCTCTCTGTGGCACCTTCATCCTAAAATCAAATGGCGTTCCTGTGACCAGCAATGAGAGCAATACATTTTCTGTCAGAGCTGCTATTTGGCTTGGACCAGAGTGCTAGAGCTTCCTTGTTTTGTCCTGTCTCCCTCAAAGCTCAAACGAAAATGAGGAATGGGAGCTACTGGCATTTCCTAAAAGAATTCTTGTGTTTGGTCTTAGTATGTAAATGGAGAAAGCCGCCATAAAGCTTGGATGTGAGGTGTGAGGGTGTATTGAGGTGACACTGGTGAGTTGGGCTGTTTTCATTCCAGTGGATGTTGTCAAACTACACAGTAGCAGTGGTACTGCTGTGGGCACTCTCAGCAGTTCCATGTTCTTACCTTCAGATGCAGCACTAAAACTCACAGGAATCAAACCAATGTTAAACACTGTCTGTGAGTTTGTACTTAGAAGAATATAGGAAAAAAGATACCTAAAGCATATGTAATCCTTTTTGAAAGGTCAGCAGAACAGTGACCCTCATTGCGCATCCATGGTGAGCAGTTTGTGATACATCCAATCTGAATTCCTCACCTATGCAGTGGGCGCTGTTTTCCTCCTGACTTTTGTAGAAGTCTCCCTAAAGCCCGGTGTTCAATCAGAAGGAATAGTCTTAAGTAAGGTGTAAATGTCTGGGAATTGAACCAAGGTGGAGTTAAGTTGGGCTTAGCAAAATGTGTGAGATGGTGACCTGTAGGACATTTCACAGGAAATGCCAGTGGTTCTAAGCAGTACTCAAGTGAGAGCCGCCAACTTAAAATGTACAAAAGCTATTTGTTAAAAAGCGACAACCAAATTATCAAGCTGCTTAAGAACTATAGTATTTTTAAAATGTGTGTTTATTGGGTTCTTTGTTATTTGCTCTTTGATTTTGTGGTTTTGATATTCATACTTGCCTTTTTGGGCATGATATCCAGAAACTTACCTTAAAAATAGTGAAAAAAAATAGGAAGGTTAAATTCTAAAATTAAAAGAAAGCTGATATCTAGCATAAGCATACAGCTTAAAAGCTTAAGCTTGAAGAAAAGTGCTGGATACTTTAAGGTTCAACAAGAATCACAGAAAGTCCATGGTACTTTATTGAAGCAAAAGTGGAAAATGCATGGCTGCATTAGTTAATGATGTTTTAGTTGCATCATGACTAGACATTTGGCAGGAAGAAATTTCTCATCAAAAAGTTTCAGTGTTTTACAGTTTTGTGCTACTCTGTCTTTATGATTACATTGGTGCATTGTGGAATTTGTCAACATATTTGAGTATAACTGGGTTTATGCTGAAGTCATTGCTGTTGGCCCTGACTGATGCAAGGCTTATTTCTAGTACAGTTGATCAAAATGGCTTCAAAATCTGAGAGGAGTTGTACTTTGGACAGTAAATAGTAGAAAATATGAGTATTTCAAAAAAGTTGAAAGGACGCCTAGAATCAGGCAGTATATAATTTCTCTCTTAGCCCCAGTTTTGAGGTATCTAGAGGGTGAGGCATTAGCATATGTTTGAACTTTGACTGAAGATAACATTAATGCCTGCTTTACAGAGTAGCTCCTGCACTTTTTATTCCAGATTAATTACTTGCTGTCTGCAATTTCTCAAACATTTGTCTTTGGAAACACTTCACAGACAGTTTCATCAGAAAGTGTAACATGAGCTGGATGGTTGTTTTAAATGAGGAAGTAATAAAGAATTTTGCTGGAATACTTACGCGAGATTATTGAAGCAAACTGCTGAATAGATAAGGAGGGGAAGTCTAGGACATGTCAAGTGGTTACCTAATACAAATTGAAGGACAGGTTGGGTTTAGACTGTGATCATTATGGATCACCTGCAGAGGACAGATGGGAACAACAAAGGGGATCCAGAGGGCAAAAAATTTGCTGGCTGCAAAGGTATAAGATACTTGAATCTGGAAAGAAACCAGAGAGGAATGGGGGAAGTCCTTACCATGCTTCACAACCATGAAGGTTGTGAAATGAACTGTGCAGTGAAGAAAGTTTTGAGCTCTTTCATCAAAATAAGACTCTTAACAAAATAAGCTTATTGTCAGTGGGTAGGCAATATGCAGCCTCCGCATTTTATGAGATTGATGAGAATAGTTTTAAACTGCAGAAATGGGCTACTGGAAAAAGTGCAAAAGAGACCCATGCAATGCCTGTACAAGCCTTGAAGGCATGGGGAAATTAAAACTGGATAAATGAGACTACAGAAGTGGATAAAGGAACAATATTATTAGGTTGTAGCTAGAAAGAATAAAAACAAGTCCCATTGTTGATAAAAACTGTGAAGTAAACATACAGTTAGCAAGTAGATTCTCCATCATCTGGCTGGGAGTGTGGGTAAGGTCAATGTAAATCATGGAAGCAGCAGGCAGACATGAGGAAATCTGAGTGCTGTTGATGCTGAGGGGAAAAGGGGTGCTATCCAAAATAAATGGCAATGTGTCCAGGAAGGTTTTCATTGGCAAGTGGATTTAGTTAGATGTTTGTGTGCATTAATGGCATAAAGTTTCGAGAAAGGGAAGATGGGTCTAAGTAGGTAACATAGAATCTCTTGGTGTCAAAGTCATTTGGAATAAAAACTAAGATGTAATCCAAAGTGTTCCCATTGTCCAAAGATGGGTAGGAATGAGGACAAGGAGTGAGGCTCAGAAACCATCAAAGGTCTGTAAAGTGAGTTTCCAAAGACAAATATTTGAGAAATTGTAGACAGTAGGTAATTAATCTGGAATAAAAGTACAGGGACTACTACTTAGTATCATGGATGTCATCTTCAGCCAAAGGTTCAAACAATTGCTAGAGTTAATATACATACACAATTAATATACATTGCAAAAATAAAAAATAAAAAAAAATCCTGTAAATAATATTAATCATAAACAAGGAGTCTGCATGGAATGGAAAGGAGATTGACCAAGACAGAGAATTATACTTCAAATATCAGAAAAAAAAATAGAAATTAGTTGCAAATTTTGAAGAGTCCACCTAATGTTATAAAATTTTTAAAACAACAATTACAAAAAGTGAAGAATGGAAGTGCAGGCAGTGTAAAAAAAGGAAAAAATAGATGTTAGCAGTTAGATGAATAGGTTTTAGATGCAATAGGTAGCATCCGTCGTATGCTAATGAAGATATTAAGCCTGGGATGCAGGACAGCTAATAGGAATGATTATGCAGAAATGGAAACTCTCACCTCCAGGGGGAAGCAAAACTTAAATTATGTAATTGTTTAAATCAGAGGAGACCACATAATTCACATCCAAAACCTGCATAATATAATTGCAATTCGAACAGCAAATACTTTTTAATAGTTATACAACATCAGGAATTGGTATTACCTGGGGGAATAAATTAAAAATAGTACTTAATACTCTTTAACTGAGCCATTTTTTTTTCCAATTTAATATTATGTCATTAGTATACAAAGTCCTTTACTAAACATTTTAAGGAAATTATAACCAATATACACAAAATATGACATAACATGACCAAATAAATACAGTTACAGAGTTAAAATACAGTGTAGGATCACCACAAATAGGTTATGCCTGACTAAGCTGATATCATTAATTGACCAGATAGCTAATTCTCTAACCATAAGAAATATCATACGTCAAATCCATACGGACTTCAACAAAATACTGTACTTGTCATCTGCTGTGTAGAGATTTATTTGTTAAAATAGGAATTAAGAATGAGTTGTAGGAAAGGAAAGAGGATAAAAAATTATCTAGAAAAAAAAATGGTGCTGGAGGCTTGGTTGGACGTCACCAAAGGAGTTCCCAATGACTGATTATGGGATTACTCAATCATAATGTTTTCATTAGTGATCTTACCGCACAAAAACAACAGTATTACCAAAACTGAAACAAAACAAAACAAAGAAAATCGATGACTCAAGTTATCAGAAGGATTATGTTAAAAATTGGAGCTTCACATAGAATAAATAGGATAAGCAGTTGAAGTAGAATAATAGGAGATAAAAAATGGGATGAAAGGCTCTGTGAGAAGTGCAGGGCCATGCATTTGGGAGCTTCCACCAGGTTGTATGGAAAGATATTGGTGTGTTAATCACAGAATGAGTAAGGCATCAGAGTGATACATTTGTGGAAAACAGACAAATTTGGTTGTAGCATGGATCTTCTAACATTTCACAGTGTTTGGAAGTATGTTTGCAATGCAAGGAAGCCTAAATGCTGTTTTGACTGAAGTGTGGGTAAAGCTTAATTTAGGAAACACTGTGTCAGTGTGGCCGTGTGCACTTAGGAAAAGTAGATTCAAACTGGAGTAGTTGCAAAGGTAGGTTTCCAGATTGGAATGGAGAGACTGGTTTATGAGGGGAGATTAAAATCCTTTTTAATCCATTAAAATGTGCGACTGTAAAAATGAAAATTGAGAGGAAATACAATTGCTGTCGTGCACATAGATGGATTCATATATAAAATATAATACTAATGCCAAAAGAAATAATTACGAACTGGTGTTGAGAATCAGTGAGCTGGAAACTTAGGCTTCCAAATGCGAAGCAGGGCAGGATGAGACACCTGACTAATTTTTAGATGAAGCACTGTTGATTTATGAAAAAAAAAAGTATGATGTAGTGCCTAATAGGAATGGATTTGGTAATAAAAAAAAAAATTATCTTCCCAATAAAAAGAGAAACTGGGAAGATGGGAAGGGAAGACTATTCACAATAATACTGATAAAAGTAGTGTGGTGATATTCTCATAAATTCATGTGTTTTGGCTTCAGAAGGGAGGAAGAAACTATATGGGTCTTATCAGTCAAAAAACTGCACATCAAAATAACTTCAAACAGAATTTTGCTTGTTTGGGGATGATTATCTTAATTTGGCACATTTTACTATGTGGACAGTTTAATTTAAGCAAAAGCTATTTTTTATTTCTAAACATTTTCTATTCTGGACACTTTCTCCGTTTTGGTAAAAGTCATGTTCACACTGTACATCTGAAAAAAGCAAAACTATACAGCAGCTGGCACTGTGCTAAATTTTTTACATAAAAACCTGATATGTGCCCAATGTGACTGTATTTTGCTGTATGTTTATAACAGTAATTATTTTTGATGTTAGCTTTCTGCAGTAAAGTACAGTTTCTTGCAACTTATGGGAAGCATAAACTTTATGGCTCTCATATTAGCATAGAGAAGAAAATCTCACAGCAAAGGAGTAGCTGGTGTCTCATATTAATATTTCTATGATTAGTATGAGTAGCTGAGCTGATTATTTTTATAGCATGATTAAAAAAATAGAATGGTATAAATGCGCTTAGTGCAGCGCTATGTAATGTAATCCTCCTCACGGCAGCAAATAAGAATGAAAGGTTTCTGCTGGAAATGGCATTTGGTCTAGCTCGGTAATGCAGTCTTTCCTTCAATGCACATAAAAATATTGGCAGCCTGAGGCTATGTTTTGTATAATGTCACTTCAGTTATTCAGTTTTTTTGGGCTTCCTTTTTCAGCGGTAAGGAATTAAGTCCCATTGAGATGGAAGAGATCCCTATCTGAAATAGCATAGATTGTTTGTTGATTTTGTGAAATGTGTAAGTCATAACTGTGGGAGCAAAAACAAATCTTTAACTTTGATGGCGTGCTGTGTGCTTTCTCCCTCTGCCAAAACATTTGTCCTTGGTGATGATACACGATGGAAGCCTTTTAAGGGTAAAGGTAAAGACACGGCAATGTTTTCCTGGGACTAGAGTACTGAGATAAGTGTTATGCTCATTATTTTTTTATGCAATTCATTTAATGTAAAGGATGATAATTTCCCCAGACCTAGTGGGTTTGGCTGATTGCTTGAGCATGAGGTTGGACCAGATGACCTCCAGAGGTCCCCTCCAACTTCAATGATTCTGTGATTGTGATTCTGTTAAATGAATCCCAGGAAAATGTTAGGCTGTTGCTGTTACCCATAAACTTGCTTAGAAGAGAGAGCTTTTTCACAAAATGGGGTGATGACTGCTGACGTGGGGGCATGAGCCAGGTGTGAGCACCTCACCATACTATGCTGCTTCTATCCTGACATTTTCTCTGCAAGTCCAGTTTTATACACAGTTGCCTTTTGGATTTTGGTTGCATCAATTCAAATGTGTTTATTTTGAATCACTTATTTCATCACAGTGTAGCTGAAATGGGAATCTGGTGGCTAAATGGGGTCCTAGCAAGGATAGGATGCTCCCATGCCTGCTGGGTTGGCCCCACTGTGCAAAGCTGGGCATCTTTAAATGGGAGAAACGCGACCTGCATGCAGGGCAAATGCTCTGGGGAGATTAATAATTTGGTGTAACCTTGTTCTCGGTTCACACTATTCTCACTCCTTATGCAAGGTGAGCAGCAGGCGTGGGCATGGGGAGGATTTTCTGTGGAAGGTAATCGTGAGTCACCACTGTAGGTAGGAGACTGTGTCTTTCAGGAGTTACAAATGATTAACTAGTGAAGAAATTTAGACATGAAGTTAAACTATTTGCAACTCTTCAATTTATCATTGAATCTTTTCCCTCAGTATTTTTTCATTCTGAATATTTAACCATCTCTGCATTGCATAGCTACATATGTTGGTGTTTTTCTGTTATTTCCTGCTTAGACATAACTAGGGCATGCAGAGGATCTTGGAGGAGATCTAAGATAGCTATCATCTGAGATTTCTATCCTCAATTTGCAGACCATACTGTGGAATGAAATCTGAATATTTATTTGAACTTTTGGGGGTTGCTCATCCAAACTATTTGAAATTCAACAGCCATTATCAAAGCTTAAATCTTCTTCTCTTTGGCTCAATTACTGAGAGAGTTTGCAAATTCTTACTTGGGAGAGTAGACAGTATGGGGAGATGTGCTACATAACTCCAGCTTCAAAAGTGGGGCAGTTCAAGTATCATGTTCTGTTTTTTGTTTTAAAAACCTCCTAAAGCAACGAGGAAAGGACATCTGTAGATTTGTATTCCATTTTTGGAATTTGTTAATGAAAGATGCTGCCTTAGCAAACTGTGATAGCTGGCTTTGCTGTCTGCTCGTTTATTTGAGCAATATAACTTTTCTTTAGGTAATACACTCATCGATGTAAGCAAAGTCAGTTCCTGTCTTTTATATGTGGATTTTCTGCTTTCCTGTTTTGTCTTTTTCCTATATAAGAATCACACTCTCAGCGCCTGAACAACCAAGCCCCAAGAATAGAATTTGATACCCGTGGAGTATCCAGTTCAGCATCACCTTGTGGAGATAGGTTTGTACAACACAATTTGTGGGAACACAAGTCACGGACTGTCAAAGTTTCTCTTGTATTCAAGATTAAAAGATCTTCTTTCTATTCACTGTTGTCATGTTTCCCTTTCCCTTAGCTGTATTTCATCTTGCTCTCTTATCTTGCTTCTGTCCTCCCTCAGCTTTCTCACTTTTTACTCTCCCCATTGTAAAATGTTTTTATTTCCCCTTGCTGCATTGTTGTGTCAGGTTTCAGTTTTCACTGTTTCTCCCTTTTGCTACGCATGTTTTTCTTTCTACCATTAATGTCTTCCTGATATTCCTCTGTGGTGTGGACCACACTTTGTGGTTGACTGTGTGCACCGAGAATGAGAACATCATTCTGGGGGTGAAAAGTTAAAGCTTCATGATGGCCAAGCCAGTAGCTATAAAAATAATGCTGTCGGGTTCAGTGCTGTGGAGGCCTGAAGAATTCCCACCTTTGTTAAATTAAAGGGGAGGTTTGCCCATTTTTCCCTGCCACTGCATAATATAAGGTTGTTTGCTCTTGAGAGCTATCCAAACGGCTCCCTGGACTTTGTCTGTGCCCTGGTCCGAGCAATCAAGAAGCTGAAGAGCTTCTTGAAGAGCTTCTGGTGAGACAGGGGACTGATGGTAGGGAAGAAACTTTTGAAAAAATGTGAGGGGAGAAGATTTATCTGATTCCTCAAGAGGAAAATGACTGATTCTAGCGCATAGTGGGATGCTGTATGGGATGGTGGAAAGAGCCCCTTCAGTGCAGAGATGTGGAGCCCTTTTCGGGCATGTTTCCATTGCACTGCCCCGTACATCCAAAGGCAGGCAAGGAGAGTCTTCCCCCTGGTTGGTATAACTGCATTTGAGGGACAGGCCTTTGCATGTAATCTCAGCTCTAAGCAAAACATAAAGGAAAGCAGCATATGTAGCATTTAAAAAGGAGTCAAAATGATTGTTACATATTTCTTTTATTTTCAAATGACCAGGCTGGTATTGCAAAGAATAGAAGGCAGGAAAAAATCCCTCACTAAAAGTAGGGCAATGCCTGTAGGAAGCTTTATTATTATTATCATTATTATTATCATTTTTGAAGAAGAATTGTTTTGTTTGCTTTCTGCGAGTTCAGCTGCATCAATATGACAGACCATGTTATGTTGGCGATTAGAATTATTCCTGCGCTGGGCTGTGTGCAGCTTTCATTTTGCACGGAAGGTAAATGTGTGCCAGCACAGCCAGTGCCCCTTCTGTTTGGAAGGTGATACATGTAGGCCTCAGAAGCAGAAATATATTTACGATGAGAGGGGGAAAATATAGCAAAAAAATTAATCCTTTCAAGAACTAATTTTCCAGACCGTGCTTTTGCAAGGTACTGCACATGTAACCTGAAGCTGCGTATCTTAGATAAGGACAGAGGGCAAGGATGGAGGTCTGCGAAGGGGAAAGAAGAGGAACAAAGAGCTAAGCACCGAGTCTAGGTGCAGCACATATATATTCACATGTTTCTATAAACTGAAATGTGAACAGGAAAACATAGAAGTTCCCACTTTGCACAGTGCTAGAAGGGAGATGAGCACTGCCTGGGGAGTAGGGTGGTGCAGGCTCGCACAGCATAAGCGCATCCCTTCCTTGCGCAGCTCTGGGTGCCTGCGGACGGACATCCCGATAAGTAAATTCCTCACCCCCTTGAACGCATGCCTCAGTGGGCAGGCGGCAGCAGGAAATCCTCCATGTGTTTTCCTTTAACACACACAACTTCAGAGCCTGTTTCAGTTTGCTTCAAAAGTCCTCACGCTGCTGTAAAGCGACATGAGTGAGGTGATGACGAATGTCACTGGGAGTACAAGGGACACATTCAAGGGCGCAGGGTGATTCTGCTGGCTTAAATTTTTATTCGTTAGATATTATGCATTTGCAAAGATATTTTTTTTTTAAGCTGAGATGTGTAATACAAAGGTCAAGGTTTCACAAACTCCTACAGGAAAAAGACAACAATAACAAAATAACTCTCAGGTGCTTAATATTTGTTTATTAACTGGAAACTGGATTATTTTAACAAGAAAATTGCAAGTGCTTCTTCTTTGGACTTCTGCTGCTATAAATAAAATGTGAACTAATTTCACTCAGGAAAGGATTATTTTACTAATCCATTAGTTTACATGTGTTTTGTGTACTAAAACTTGTTTTCACCTTTCTGATGATGAAAATGGGCAAGTTACTAGTTTAACATGCCTATATACCTGCATTTTATTTTTCTTTTAGTAGATTTTTTTTTTCCTACGGGCTGTAAGCAGTTATCTAAAACAAAATATTTTATCCTGTAAGTTCTGTTCCACTCATTTATGAGTATTTTTTTCCAATTTTTTTTTCTTAAAGTAGATGATTAGAGGGATAGGCACATACTAGTCGTTTTCTGAGTTATTTTGGCACTAAAATAAAATTCCATTTAAAGTGAAAATGTTTACTGTGTCACTGAACGAGACTTCAGCTGTCTCAGGACAATGGCCTAAACTTTACTTTCAGCTGTATTCTTCAAACATGAAGTAGAACGGCAATGTGAAAAATCAGAGTAATAAAAGAACAGATAGACTTAGCTTTAGAGAGAGACTCTTTGTGACCTTCCCTGGTGAACGCTAACAGAAAATTGTCTTCCTGTAACTACTTAACATTCGTACTGGTGTGTTAGCAGCCATCAAACTGATACAAAATAAAAGGCATTTGAGCAAGGAAAATAAGCCAACTTCAATAAGAGCGCTCACATTTTTATTACTTAATTAATTTGTTTTAATATGATTTTGAACCCATAAATGCATTAAGTAAGGTGTCATTGGTTTTGATAGGAAAAAATCTTATGTCTTTTTCCAGCTTTTGATGTTCTTGGTGTTTTAGTTCCTGGAATCATAAAAGTAGATTAAAACCTCTAATTTCAGGAAAAGGAAAAAAAAGAATCTAGACATAAGAGTTAAAAAATATGAAGTGTGGAAATATCACCTTCCTGTAAATTAAATGCTCAAAACCCAGGAGACAAAGTAAGAGCCCCAAATTTATTTTGGATTTCACTGGGGATGAGGCAAGGAGGTGTTAGCCCTTTGTGTTTAAGATATTTAATTATTATTTTGAGAGCTTCTAGTCTGCCTCCTGCCCACAGCTCCCAATTAGGATGTGGATTTGTAATAAAAGCACTGTGAAAACTGGCAGAAAAAATGTGAGTTCTGGGAAACTTTAATCTTCTACTTTGAATTCATATGAAGCAGCTTGTCATTTGTCACTTGACTTTTCAGGTTGTCTTTCTACCTTCACCAACTACGGTGTTGGCAGAGCAGCTTCACATCAGACCTAGATGTGAGGAAAATCTGGCCTTTCCTAGAGGAAGTGTTGGTTGTGGTGGCTGGGAGGGGTTGGGATGCAGGACGACCCAACCTGTTAACGAACTTTAGCTTCCGTAGCTTTCTTTAGAATTTCTTGTGGCTTTGCTTCCCACTATTCTTCTGACGCCAGGGGAGGGAGAAGACATCATCTTCACAAGTTGTCACGTAACTCCCTGGCACCAGGCCTGTGTGATAAAGCAAAGAAGGGTAGCACCCATGGTGCTGTTGGGACTGTGGACATGTCTGGGCCATGCCCAGGTTAGGAAGCACAGGAAAAGCTCTGTCTCCTGGCACTGTGTGAGATGGGGCAGGGGCCATGGAGGTCCTGCAGGGAAAGAGGAGCATTCCCACAGTGCTGGAGGAGGAATCAACTCCATTTCACTTCTAGCCATACTGTATAGGGTTAAGCTGTGGTTGCAAAGGAGCTGCCATAGCCATGTGTGCAGATGGGAGCCTGGCACAAACATGTCTCTGTCCGAGCTCATTACATGGGGACAGCTATTGTCCAGCTTGGTTTTAGTGAGGTCCAGCTGAGAGCTGGTCACTCAACAGTTTTTTGTTTTTTTTTTTTTTAATTATTATTTTGTTGTTGTTAGGTTAGTTTTTCACTGGATGGATGCCTTGAGCCAGTTGTCTGTGCAAACCAGAAGTGGTTGGAGCAGGGAGGTGTTGGACAGGGGCAGCTGCTGGGCTCAGTGACAGTGCAAGGGGATGCAGGGATGGCAGAGGTGAAGAGCACAGGGCCCAGGTCCACTGTCCTCAGCAAAGATCATGCTCCAGCAGGTTCCAGATACCCCTCAAAGGCCCTTCCGAGTGGTTATGAGATGCTCTTGTCCTTCAAGAATATCTTCTCTTCTGAAGGATCTTTCACGCTGCAGTTTTCACAATGTGATCATCCCTGTCACAGATGGAATATTTTACAAAGTATTCTGTCTATAATATAAGAAATATGCTAAACATCACCACTGCGCTGCATTTGAATGGTAGAGATGAAGATGTATGTTGAAAGGTAGAGTTATTGCCTCTGCAAGGCTTACAGCGTGCTGTCAATGTGAGTTAACCCTAAAACCTCCTGAGAGCAGCTCGTTCACTGCGGGGAAAATGCTGCAATAGAATTCAGAGTTAATGAAAGGTAACAAACTGAATTGTTTGCAGCTATAGCTGACTGTTTTTTCCAAATTCAGTATTAAACAGTTCAACTTAGATCTGTTGCATAAACTGTTGCAAAAATAAATCTGTGTTAAATCCCACTTTTGTTTTGAGTGAGGCGGAGTCGGTTATTAGCTGCATGATCAGAGCTCAGACGCTGAGTCTGAATCCTATTCTTTCCTTAATTAACAATTGCCTCTACAGATACTTGACAGTGGTTCATAGTGGCTATAATCCCTTTTGAAAATAATTGTTATTCTAATTCATAAGTAGCTTGCCATGGCACTAACCCCAGCTTCACCTCTAATTGTTAAGAGAAGAATCTGATTGGTAGCTGGTGTGATGTTTAATAATTTCCTACCGGATGTTCACCAAAGTAATAATGCAAGAAAATATAACTTTAAACAAAAATTTATCTTACCTTTGGTTAGAAGAAAGGTGTAAGCATTGAAAAATACTGTAACTCTCATTGTTCAAAATGAAAATCCATTGCTTACTGGGAGTGCTGACTTAAAAATTCTTGCACGTCTTTTGTTGATCTTGCATGCTGATGCACACGACCTGCTAATGCGATGCCTGGCTCTCCATACAGAGCCATTCATCCATGCTGTATGTGAATGACGCTTCCTGGTTTGTACATGTGCTGTGTCACATTCCTCTGGTTTTCTAACAAAGCTTTTAATTGGTATGCTGTGACTAATGAGCATGAAGTCCCAGAGGAAATGGAGCAGAATTTTCCATTATCCACCAAGATGAGCTTCAAGCACATAGATTATCAGGGCTTGAACTCCAGGATAAACCAGGGTCAAAGGCTCCAACTATAATGGAGCCTCGTAGCTGAATATTTTGCTTTCCTAACATCAAATTAATAGTTTTTCAGCAAAACTGAGATGGCATTGCGCAAACTATAACTGGCGTTTTGCTTGGATATCAGATCAAATCTCTGACCCTTCCCCATTAAAGTTCCCATAGAACTTGAGTGCTGATGTCCTGCCTGGGCTCCGTTTTGTGTAATGATGTGTTGCATATTTTTGTGGGATAAATCTCTCTTCAGTTTCAAGTGGAGAATTTGCTCTTCATTCTTCTTCTGAAAAACTTGTACAGTATTGCTGACACAGGCTTGCTGCCATATGGTGCACCAGAAGTGGTTGTGTTTTTTGTGGGGAGTGAGTGGTCTGGCATAGACTTGAACGGGTTCAGGACCACTTTGCTTTTGAGAGTAGATGAGATTGGATGTAGTGGGACCAGTGTACCTATAGGCTACATCTGCTGACTGTAGCAAAGTAATGATCTTCTTTGCCTTACGTTCAGCACTCCTACTAAGTGTCCCCAACACGGGCAATATCAAAGAAAATTTAAATGAACTTAAAAGCATAAAAAGATACTCTTATTGCTACTAGAATTGGTGGAGAAAATTACGGTTAGCTTTCCAATAACATATATGGAATAATACTTTCACTAATTCACTATTTTAGAATTTAACCCAATTTAAAATTAATCATTTCCTCCTTTCCAGTAGACTCTCAACGTGAGTTATACTCCACAGTGAAGCCAACAACCCAGAAAAAGGAAAAGAGACTAGTTTTTTGTTTTGTTTTAATTAAAAAAAAGGTTAGTTTTAGGAGGGATCGGCTCCCTGACCTGTCACAGCTTGGTGTGTGTGCCTGCACAGGGGTCTGAGGGTACAGGACTGAGAGTGAGCCACTGAAGGAAGAAGGGATATCTTCTTGCACTTACATTCCCCCCTCATGCTAGTCCATGAAACTACATTTGTGATCTAATAATAACAATTTCGTGGAACTGTGGCTTATATCTTGAGAGATACAAGGCCAGAATTAAAATAATAATTTCTCTTCCATGTTCATGCTCCTACATTACAGAAGAAAATTGTGGGTCTGGAGGGGATAGGCTGGGCAGGGTTGCTCAGTCCTTCTTGTGAGGGTGGCTCAATGCCTCGTCTCACGAGGCAGATGCTCTTCATTTCTTACATCTGGGGAGGTATTTGCCTTTTGGTGTACTCTTGTAAGCACTTTCTGTTCTCATGCCCAAATCCCGGGACAGAGGTACCAGGGGTGCAGACAGCCTGGGCTGTTGCCTCTTGTGCAGTACTCGAGGAACCCTGTGCATTTTTTTGAGATATAATAAAGGGTTCGATGCTCCAGCAGTATCTTGCCCAGTTTCACAAAACGGAATTGTTCCATTTGTACATTAAAGAAAAAGAAAGGAAATTCTGTATAAGCACTGTATTAATAGAATATTAATGTTGCCTTATTAGATTCAAAGGTTAGCAAATGCAAATACCAAGAGTGACAAGTGCATTGTGTATTCAGATTGTGATATATTGCCTTTTCATCCTGTGAGACTGGGCTTTATGCTTTCTCTGTAACCACAAGTTCTGTGTGCACTGTGGATAGCTGTAAATAATTGCCTGTCCTTTTCTTACGGTTACATATTCCAAGGAGACAACCTAACCTCACCAGTGCACGATGCCTATTATTGCTTTAAAGCCTGATGAGAAGGGAAAGGGAGCTGAAAGGTTTAGGATGAATTTGCAGCACAAGTAAGAGAGCACAGCTGATGTATGGTGGTGTGGTACTGAGTCTGTCCACCTTCTCATCCAGATCACTGTCACCTGAAGCACGTAAACCACAGGGGCTGCTCTGAAGGTCAGTTCTGCTTTTTGTCTTAATTTGACAAATTCTGTGCAACTCAGATCAGAGCACGGATGTCCGTTAAACATTACCACACTGCAGGTTGTATTCAGTAGCTCAAGTGGTACTGCAAAATATGTCACAGCTTTCTTCTGTAGAAGGTCATTTGACTGCAGCAGTGCAGCGTGCCTCACCGTCCCAGAGCCAACTGCTCTCACTTCTTCTCCCAGACAGCAGAAGAGTGGGATGGCACCCAGATTTGCCAGCTTTCATCTCAAAAAACAGCTTGATTTTCATACTTCCCACACGTACTAGAAAGCTGTTTGGTCTATCACTCCTTTAGTTAGGCATTCCTGCTGTACAAAGATTGCTTACCCTTTTCCATTTGGTAGAAGTGGTTGTGGCCAGCCTGTTTCTCTGCATAGAGAAATGCCTAGGAATATCTTTGCCTCATCCCTGCATTTTTGACTCCATGTGCTGTCATAACTAAGGAAGCCCCTTGTCAACTTCATTTTCATGAAGACTAGAGGGAAGAGATGGAAAGTATTGTTTGGGACCCATGCCTTGGCACTGGATTATAAAAGCACTATATTTATCTGCTTTGCTGTATGAGGATAGTGTTGTTCACATTCTTAATGCTTTGAGAGAGATTCAAATCCTAATGAAATATAGGAAAGTACTCTATCTGGAGCCTCACTGAGCAAAATTCAAACTTTCTAAAAGAGTGAGAACGTTTGTTTGCTTTTAACATCTCTGTGAAATAAGATGCCACCTACTACTTTTTTAGTGCTTGGTTTGTTGGAGAGACCAGAAGTACAACTCTTATTGACTTAGTCTTGTGCTTAGTGCATATTCACACAAAGAAGAACAATTTAACATGTGACTGACCTTTTGCAGTGAGAAGTGAAGAAATGGACTGTTAAGGTTAGCAGAGTGTGGCAGGATGTTTAATCAGCTTCTTTGCTTTAGAGAACAGTAGGAAGGAGATGATGTATTAAAGATGATAGCTTCTCGCAGATTTTAACTCGTAACACCGGGATCTCAGTACAATAGCAGATTAAATCTCTGTAGAGGAACTTCCTACTGGATCTGCTATTTTTGGATGTTTGTGGCTGCTTCTTCCTTCACTTCTTACTGGTTGGCTTTTGCTCCCTTGAAGTCTTGAGTTGCTTTCTCTGAGATCTGTTTTCAAACTCTGGTAATATATTTCCGCTGAGAGCAATCTTTTTCTGTTAGTTTTGTAGTAACAGGCAAAAGAAGACATCATAAATGGAGCCATGCATTTTCCAATAGTATTTTAGTGCACACATGAGGTAAATTAATGACTCTCAGCACCAAATATTTGCAACACTTATGTGTTTAACAGTAGTGCAAACTTCCAGGTAGTAATAATAATAAATCAACACAGATTTGCTTTTGCAGCTGGCTAGATAAGATAGTTAGGCATCCTGTGCATTCTGCCTGTCCATCATGTTTGAAAAGTCCCAGTTGTGAGTGCCTCATATGAGGCATGCATACATCTGTAAGTCAGATGGCTTCATGTGGCTGTATTTTCTCTCTGACACTGACTGGCTCTGTATTTTAGAAACTGCATCCTTGCACACTACCAGGCTCTGTGCCCTCTCTTAAGAGATAATGGTTGAATTTGTAGTAGGACTCATAATTCTAATCCCTCCCAGACCTGGCACACCTGGTGTTATTAAATTTAATTACAATTAGACATTTTTCCTCCTCTCCATCTTCCATTCTTGGGGTGGTACAGTTCTGTTCACGAACATTTCCCCCTCATTTCTATTATGACCTCAGGGTTACATCTCTTACACTTAGGTATCTTTCAGAGGCCCATTTTTGTGCCCGTTCTGCCTTTCTGTTCTGATTCAGGTGATAATTACGTATTTTTCTAAAGCTTCTGTAACCATTTATCTGTAATTTGTGTTCTTGTATCATGTATTCACTATTAAGCTCCAGCCTCATGCCAGACAATGTTCCTTATTTTCAGTAAGGTATATTCACATGGTACTGTTTTGCCAAGTCTCCAGCTCTGAGCAATTCCCATGTCTTCAGGATCAAATTTACTACTGGCATCTTCATGATACCAAGCAGTTAAACCCAGGCAGTGAGAGCAGAGATAGGTGACAGCACCCATGGTGCATTTTAAATGGCTGAAACTCAAAGGAATGGTATGAGCACCTGCTTCTTGTCCTGCAGTCTTTGTCTGCCCTTGTGCTGGAGAACATCTGGGTCCTGTGCTGTCCCTGCAGAACTAACAGAAGCACGCACGTCTCTATCACTGGAGTCTCTTTTGATTGAGATTTTGCCCACAGCTTTCCTTTGCCAGGGTGGTGCCCGGCGCCTGGGTTGCAGATTAATGAAGTAACTCCTGCAATCCCTGCTGAATCTGGGCCAGGAGTGCAGGCAACAGAGGTCTGAAAGGTGAGGAAGTGTGAGGAAGGGGTGATAGGACAACTGAGAGTTAGGTATGGGACAGCCTCTTCCTTCTGACCTTTAGGTACGTCTTGCATCTTTGTTAAGGTTGTCAAGAAGATGAAATTACATCTGTAAAAATATTTTGGTCTCAGTGTCATAAGGATTGTCAAAACAGAAATACAAGCACTAGTTTTAAGAATAGTGTAACCAAGGTAAAAGCACTAGCTGAACCATTGAAACAAGCTTTCCCAATGATACCAACATGTTACTTGAACAGAGGACTCAGATGCTACCTGCTCCCCTTCCCACCTGGCCCTGAACAAGTTTTTTTTTCTTTACCAGAAATCTCTGTGATGTTTAGGGGTGGGCTGAGGGTGAAGGACAACAGGACAGGGTTCCTGATGTCACCCTCCTTCCCCCTCTCTTCCAAGCAGAAGCAGAGTCTGAGGGTGTAGTAGGGATAACTTCACTCTCTTGGATGCTTTCTGGACATTGTAAAATGAGATTTCAGTTTTGCAATGCCCTGAGTAATCTGCGATAGGCCTGTGGAGTTTGGGACTCTGTTTTGGGAACCGCTGTCTGGGATTTTAACTATGAAATTAAGATAGCATCTGTTAGCATTTAGTCTGGTATTTAGATGAACCAGGATTTTGGTATGGAAATCTAATTAGTGTGAGTCAGCACTCCTTTTTCTTGTATGAAATAAAAATCATCAACTGAATAGATCTGTAACCATTTTTATTGACATTTTGGGAGATGCAGGCACTGCCAGTGTTAGTCAAAATGTAGCCATGTGCTTTCTCAGGACAGGACTTCAGTACATTGCTGCATTTTCGTACCTTTTGCCTGTATGGTAGGAGCGCTCACTGGTAATCACATGGCAGGTAGCCATGTGCTCTCAAGCCTTTTCTGCTCTCTTTGTGTTTCTCCCAGAAGCATGCTCAGCTTTATTTCTATGCTTCTTAATGGAGGATTTCTTTGCCAGATAACTTGTGGAAATATTTTCCCTGTATTTCTCCATACTTTTCCCAGTAGAGAGTGCCTTTCAATTTCAGCTCTTTCCTTTGACATATTGACTCCAACGCTGTTCTTTCTGGATTTCCTGCCTGCTTTTTTTTCCCAAGTTTCTGTTCTCAGTTTGTGATCATTCTTGTTGCACTGATGGAGCATCTGCCCATAATCTGCATTTCTTCATTGTAAAAAGCCATTCTGTTACACTGAGGCTTTGAGCTAGGGATGAATTCCAGTTTAATCTGTTGTTCTCACAGATGATTTTTGATTATGGAGAATATAGCCTCCATAGAGAGGTTGGGGTAACTTCAGTCTTCCCAGTCATGGGTCCTAAACTGATCGTGGTGGAAGAAAACACGTCTTCAGGATGGACTTTATTTTTCTCTTGCTTTTCATGTAAGGTGATGATTCCATGGTGCTCTCACAATAGTTCTGCCTCCTATATAAGTACATAAAAGACTAGATCATGATTTCTGTTTCTCAAGTCTATAGCATGGTGGGAAAAAATAAGAGTAAGGGACTGGTAAATACAGGACTGGCATGATATAGTGAGGGTGCCTGTGATTACCCTTCTAGTGCTACTGGAAATCTCATGGAGATCTTTTTTCAATGCAGTCTCCACATAAGAGTCCTGGGAAGGGTATGTCAAGGCTTAAGTGCTTGTAGCAGAGCAGAGCTTTCAAACATCATTATCAGATCCCAGAGTGAAGGTGTGGGCTATGCAGGGACAATTCTGGCCCTGCACCTTTCTTAATATTATAAGTGATGCTGAGGTTGCTTCAGCTGGGGCAGCCAAATCCTTTAACAATACAGAGAGAGCTCTACAAGATAGTCTCATGATCTGCTGAGCAAAGCCCCTTCCTTTAAATTAGAAAGTGAACTGGTCGTGCCTGAGGAGTTGAACAGGAGACATAACATTGAGTCTTTTTTTAAACAAAGATACAAACAAACAAACACCTCCCTGTTTTCTCAGTTACTGAAGGCAGCAGTCTGACACCTGGGCTAATGCCTACCTTTCATCATTGCTGTAGACAGTGCTGATCTCAGAGTCTAGCATATGGTTTAGCTATTGATTTGGCTTCTGTTTAATTGAGTTCTTAGAAATGAGATTGTTCCATGCTGTGCACATTTACACAGACACTCGGTACATGGTTTGCCTTTTCCTTGCCTACTAGTGGTAGTGCTTGGAGTCAAGTCAGGATGCTGGTACCTGCTAAGCCTTGTTTTCGTTTGCTGACTGCTTGCTGGGGTGCTGGGGTGTGTGTGGCTGATCTACAGATTTTCATCCAACATTTGGGGCAAAGACAATCTGTCCACCTCTCCACAAAGTGTTGCTGGTTTATTTACAAGATTAGCTTATAAAAATACACATACAGAATGAGTGAAAACTCACTTCCTTACTATATGTGATCTTAACAAAGACTTTTCCGGACTTGAAAGGAAAGGCAAGTCAGCATTATGCTATGATTTAGGTTTCTGCAGTAGGAAGTGTTTCAAAACAGCTCATAGAGCTCTTCTTTCTTAAATGTCTGTGTTGACCTTTACTAAAGTGGTGGCCAAAATTTTGGGAAGGGGGTTGTATGTTTGTTTTTTTCAAGTTGGTGAGGTTCCTGCCTGTAGATTGAGAGTGACTTCCTTTTGCTATTGAAGGCTGAGGCTGGAAAGGAAGACTTAGTGCAATCTATTTCAAGAATAGTCTGAGGAGGAGGAAATTCCCTTCTTGTTGCTAACAGCTGGTGCAGAACGTTTTGCTGGACGAGGATGATAGTTCAGTAAGTTAAAAACTTTATATTAATTTTTTATTTCATCTTGTTATTATCTGGAAAAGTCATTGTATTGTGAACACTGCATTTTACGTTCTTTGTTAAGGGGCAGGGGGTAGAACTGTGGATATTGTGCATAGCTTTGAACTCAGTAGATATGAATTTGGTGACACAGGAAGGGTGAAATGTTCACTTAGAAAAGAAAACAACAGCCCATGAGCTGCAGCTTGTATCACAGAGTGTCTGCCTGAGCTGCTGCTGATCTCTGTGAGGCATTAGCAGCACATTTCATTATCCAAGAACTGGGATAAAGAGGGACAGGTAATTTTGCCCACTCATTCATCTGAAATGTTCACATCTTTTCAGGCATTTTAGGATGCTTTAGGGTACTTCCTTCAAAAATTCAGAATCAAGGGTAAGTATCAATAGCAGCGCAATCTGCACCTCTCTCAGGGCGGAGCCAGATATATTAGTAGGTGAGCATATTAAAATTGAAGTGTTTCTCTAGATGCATTGTTCTTTCATTTTAATCGAAAGTAGAGAAATGTTCAAGGAATACCTCATTTTCTACTTAATCCAGAAGCAAAATGATGCTGGAAGCACGGCACTGCAGGCTGTGGGCAGTGGACCTGTGCACAGAGGCAAGACAAAAGCCCTTGTATGCTTCAGTGACAAACACTGAACAGGCTCTCCACCCCAAAAGATTTAAACTAAGGAAAATTTACATTTGTTCTATTTTGCTGCCCCTTGAAACTTAGGTTTTGTAAGCAAATGTGGGACATTCTTGAACTTTTGTGCAGCAGAACTCGAAATAATAAGGAAAAAGAAAAAAAAAAGCAGAAACTGGAGATGGAAAAAACATCTTCCACCAGATAATTTATCAACGGACTGTCTGCAAGCCCTTTCAAGCCAAAAATGTTGCTGCAGGTGTGAAGCTAGTTTGCTTGTAAAGCTGTGTGTATACCCAGGTGTGCCACCCTCACGCACTAACCCTGTCACATACGTGCTAACATTCAAGAAGAGGCACATTCCTCTGCTGAATGTCTTGTCCCATCCCGTGTTGTTCTTTAAGACTTGGCCAGGCAGGACTTGTTTTCACCTTCATCTTCCATAGACATTATCACCTTCCTTGGATTTCATACAGGTTTCTGTCAGATGAGCATGCCAAAATGAGAAACTATTAATGTTAGTTTCATCTGTGCATCCTTTTAAAAAGAATATTACTAGTTTTTAATGAAAGTTAAATATACAACTGAAAGAGGATTTCAGCAATCCATATGAAAGTATTTTTTATTATATTATGAGTACCATCCTGAAAACCGTTGCACAATTCAGCAATTATATCACACACTGTGGATGAAATTATTATGACTCTTGATAGAGTTTATAATTTAATTGATAATCAGCAATATAGAGAAGGAGAGACATGCTATCAAACATAAAAGTGTAGCTTTGTGTGTTTGTGCATATAGGTTTAGATATGGGATATTTTAAAGTTTAACCAGTGATAAATTCAGAAATTTAAATCGCCTTCCAGTCTATCTATATGATCTTTTTAAAAATGCTTCAAATTTTAGTTATTTCACTTTTTTTACGTTACTTTATTTTGCTGTAATTTGGAGTCTTTGCATTTCTTGCAAGTGAAAGGGCAGATTTCAACTTGTAAACAACATCTTAGACAAATGTTAAGAATTCACATTCTCTACTTTCAGTACTACCCTGCCTTTGGAAAATCTGTAGGAATTTTGGTCATTTGGCTGTAAAACATATGGGGTGCTTTTAGTGTGTTTCAGAAATTTTACCATTGTCTCTTCCTTTAAATAGAACTGCTACGGTTGTGGTTCCAAAAGGTAAAAAGTGAATCTGTAAGGCAATCTTTTTATGCTCACCAACACACTTTCATCTGACAGTGCTTTAAAAGTGTTTTTAAATCGCGCTACATCTGGGTCTGATGCATTAAAAAACAGCCAAAACAAAAGCCCTCCTATCAATCTCAAAATGCAAAATATGGATATACTATATATATTCAAAACTGCCTACCTTTAATATAAACTGCAAACATAAAACATAAACACCCCCTAAGCTTTCTCCACAAGCTTTACCGCTTTGTGGACTTTCTCTGCCAAATCTCTTTGTTCTTGCTTACAGTTTCCATATCCGGGAAGGGACTCACTTCCCCCGTGCTCTGGCTGAAGTTCTTTAGATGTGTCTTATCTGCAGAGTGTGATGGCAAAACAGTCGTGCTGCGTGTTGCAAAGCCCTGCATGCCCGCACCCCGTGCTTTGCAGCTCCTGCCCCAGCCCTGCAGAGCTGCAATGGCCCTGCAGAGCCCAAACATGCTGGGGAAAGAACCACAGCAACCAAACTCCATCTCTCTCTAGTACAGAAACATAGGATTTAGTTTACTATTGCAGAAGCAGGACAAATGGGGGAGAACTGTAAGCAGGGTCTGCAAAACACCTTTGTAGAGTATCTTGGTCCTGTTGCTATTTGGTGGCTAAGTAGCAGAAACCCCTGCCTGGCAGCCCGGCTGGGTGGCAGTGTGTTTGTGCAAGGCGTGCTGGTGCTGCGAGCGGACTTGTGCTGAACTGGTGTGAGGGTGGCAGAAAGCAACAAGGGCCAGCACCTGAGTGCTAGTAAATAAAGTCAGCAGAAAACTGAGAGACTAGGCCAGGTTTATGTGGGTTTAAAATTTAAGTGCGTGCATAGGATTCATAAAAAAGAAAATTTTGTTTATTCTTATTGTTTTACCTAATGTGTGTTTAGAAGTATTATAGTGTGCATGAATGTGTCTCTTTAGTAAGGCCTAATGTGTGTATTAAACAGAAGTTAAAAAAAGCTCACATTAGTGAAGTTGTGTATTACCTGGGAACCACTCTGTGCAGATGTTACCAAGATACATCCAATTTTGCCTCAACAGTTTAGCATTGGCTTAAAACTGAATATACTGGGTCCTCAAGGGCTTGAAGTCAGAGTGAACAGAATTTTTAGGTAGTAATTTTGCAGTAAATTATAATTTTTATAGTTTGGTTAGTTTCAGCATGGTAAGAAGAAATCCATGAATCATTGGACACCCTGTGAAAATGAGTGCTTGCTTATTGTTTGGATTGAAACCTTTTCTCTTTTTATTTCTGTACTTATTAATTTAAAATGCAGGAATAAAAATTACTAAGTTATGTAACACTGACCAAATCTTGACAATAGTTTTGTAGGAAACAGAGCATGTAAATGCAAAATCAGAATGGTGTGTTTTGCTAAAGTGGTACCATATGTTAGTTGATTAACAAGTTGTAGGGATATTAGAAGATCTTGGCTGCTTGTAAGAAGGAGCATCTGTTTTCTAAGTCTTTTATCTAATATGTATAAAGACTTTGCCAAGTTGAAGCTTTTTTCTGATTTTTTTTTCATATCAGCTATAAATTCCATGGTTATTTTTCTTTCTGTAGGCAACATTAATACATTCCTCAGGTTTACGTCTAATCCCATCTCTGTGATGCTAAGAAGTAATGCAGTGTCCCATCTGCAGGTATTTTATATGAGCAATTCGATTTTTTTCTAGCTTGTGTTTAGTATTAGACCTCATATTTTGTTTTGTTTCTATCCTCAACCAGCAATCCCAGAAACTAAAGTGCAGTTAGAATACTTGAACTTTCCTGCAGAAGTTAGCTGCTCATGTTGACAGAATTGCAGTGAGTGTGAAAAATGACAAGTGTGCATGCCTGCATGCCTCATAAATGTTAACTGCAAAAAACAAGTGTCATGTTTTTACACAGTAGAATGTACCATCTTCCACTTAAGACCTATTTTGAGGCCTTAAGTAGAGTTTAAGTGTTTAATCAGTCTTACTATCCTGGATTGCAGCAGATTCTCATGTGTCCTAGCCAGTTTGGGGGCTGTGGTAAGAGTCAATTGTCTGAGGCTTAATCCAGAAAAGAAATGAAATGTTAGAGAAAGACCATAGATTTTTTTTAGTTGTTTCATGCCCAGTTCTGTACAGAGAAATTCAGCTTCTCTGTGTTTGAGAAGATCACAGTTTGAGGTTTCCCAAACACTGCATCTGAGAATAGCTAAACTTATCACAATTTGGTAAAGTTTTTGAACTTTTCACTCAGTGAGGATCTTGCCTTAGCAAACTGCTTTGATGGGACTTCAGGCTCAGGTTTTTGCAGAGCACTTTGCTCAGGGCTACCTCTTGGGGAGGAGAAGGCTGCAGCAGGAGCTGGCCGGCCAGCCGATGCTGCAGACCGGTAAGGACAGGCCCTATGAGCCCTCTGGAGCTGTGCTGCCTTCCTGCCAGCTGCACCCTGAGGGGTCTTTGAGCTGTGGAGCACTGCATTTAACCCTGTGTGATTGGGCTTGTTCCATGAACTGATGCAGTCTTTGAGGTTAGATGAGGCCTCACAAACCTCAGATTTGAATATCGTCACACTTTTCTCTTGGTCTGAGGAAACCTCAGCACAATGACCCCTCAGAGCAGGTGCAAGTACCTCAAAGAAATCGTTTCTCTCAACATTTTCAGCAGGAGACTCAGGATTGTGGAGGACAATTTTGGATCCGGATGCACACTGTGGCAGGGAATGTTTCTGTTCTGTTTGTCTGTTTTTAATTTGATTACATATCCTCTGCCATGGGAGAGCTGTATTACACATACAGCCAGCGAGACCTCTCCAGCAGCAGCCTGGCCATATGCAGCACCTCTCTCTGTCCTTTGGCACCACAGGTACAGTGCTACCAGAGCCAGGTGTTGCCTTGTGCATTTCTAGGACGACTTCATCCCTGACCGTCACGTCAGGAGATGCGTTGGCACTGCCAAGCCGCTGCGGGGCAGAGCTGGCCTGTCACCCAGGCCGGGATTCGCCTTCCCCGCAGACGCCAGGCAGCAGCCCCGGTGCCCAGGGCCGCCCCGCCGGGGTGACCCCGCCGGGCGCTCCGGCTC
The DNA here is from genome assembly GCA_013396635.1 of Penelope pileata. Lineage (NCBI taxonomy): Eukaryota > Metazoa > Chordata > Aves > Galliformes > Cracidae > Penelope > Penelope pileata. Next base: position 637,086 of record WBMW01004897.1, read on the forward strand.
CGGCAGGGGGCAGCAGCGCACCGCTCCCGACCGCCCCCGCCCAGGGCCGCGAGCCCGGGCCGAGCCGTGAGGGCTTCCGGGCGCGTTCTGCGGGCGCTTCCTGTCTGTGACGGGGGAGCTGCTCGGTGAAAGATTGTCCTTAAAAACACCCACAGCAAATGTGTTCTGCGTGTTGTTAGTATCGCCATTGGCCAAGTCTGATTTCTCTGTTCATCTGATTTCCCCTTACTTTCATTGGAAGGCTGTAATTTGAAGCTGCCAAGGAAGTTTGGAAAGACGATGGGTGGAGATCAATCTACTTTCTCAGTGCTTTGGGACTTTCCATGGTAGGAAGCTGCTTGTTCAGTCTTGCCAAAATCACATGTATTTCACTGGCAGGACATCGAGCACAGCCATGTGATGACCACACAGCAGAAAGCTAGGGCAAGGCTTAGAACGGAGGAGCAGGGATTGACCTCCCTCTCCTTCTGCAGGCTGTGCGCTTTAGGGGACAGCAGCCTCGGTGCCTGCAGGAGGTGGGGGCTCCTCTCCCTGCAGGTAGCCATGCTGCCGGCAAGTGACCATGAGTTGTACGCCCTTGTCCGCTGCCGGTCTCTCACCCGTCCAGCCGCCCAGCTGCTCACGATGTCTCGACCTTTTAACTATGCCTTCATCTCTGCATGGTGCCCTAGCTTCTCCTCGTTTGTTTTCCCAGGGAGAGCTGTCATGGGCAACGTAAGATGTTTTGTCAGAGTGTTCATCATGTTGATGCTGATGAATCAAGATAAAGCAGCTAAGCAGGCAGTCAAAGCATGGTCGCGTGAGAGGGAGAAGTGCTACCTGCCCCGTTGCTGCCATATGCTGCACAGACGTGACATCCCTGCCTCGCTCAGAAGTGCCCAGTGTGGATGCTGCGATGTGTCTACATGGATTGGGGTCAAAGTGTAGAAGGAAGTGCTGTTTGCAGCTCTTTTGGCACAGCCACAGCAATCGCTTATGAAGTGTTAAGGAGCAGGCTTCATGCTTTGCTTTGCAAAGCCTGGCCAGGAGTCATGCAACAGCTCCATCTGGTATGGGATTGCAAGCAGAAACGTAGCATAGGGAAAAGGCAGACTGTCGTCAGGCTTGTAAAGCTGTGTTTTACGATGGTGAGTCTCCTTAGAATGTGGTCTGGGTTGGACTGTTTGTTTCAAGAGAGAAGTATTTAAGAAACTGATTGTCTCGTCTGCTGGCAGCAGAACAAGATGACAAAAAGTGTTGGGCAAAAATAGGAATAGGAAAGTCTTTATATAGAGAATCAAGAACATGAACCTAAAAATTAGGATTAAATATATGTTTGGCTCTTGAGAAAACAGTCTACATGGGAATCACCCACTGTCTAGAGTGTTGTGGAAATGTTACGAAGAGTATTAGAAGGTATTTCCATGTATACATAGTATGTTTTTTTTCCAAATAAAAACTGAGTATTGTTTTTTCTTAGAACTATTTAAGGAAGTGTGATACCATCTAAAGAGTGACATGTGCAGATGTTTTCAGGAGACCCCTTCTACCTCCAGTGGAGAGCTGACCACTGAACTATCAGTGCTCTTATGGGTGCATTTAGAGTAATGTGTGTGCTGCTTTCCAGTGAAGGAAGGACATCTCAGGAGACTGATTCACCCCATCCTAAAATAGGTGTCTAGAATGAGTGAGATGAGTAATCTGCAGCAGGTGCCTGTGTAGCCCTAGTGGTTTACTTAAGGTGAATGGCTAACAATAGTTGCTTGTATTTTGAAGGCAACTTCAAAGATGGGTGAGGGGAGAAGGGCAACCTTCTCTTCAGAACAAGGAAGCTCTGGGATTCTTAGGTGGTATTTAAGGAGAAGACCCATCAACTGGGAAATCACACTCTGGTTTTCCCCTATTTTTAATGTCAATATTACACATGGGGGTAAAGCAGCTTAAGAACAACCAGTACTTCTGCCGGTCTACAGCCACATTTGCAGGTCTCTGTTCAGGGTCACTGGTTTCCAGTGAAGAACAGATTTGGCTGCTTTGACCAAACAGCACATACAGAGGTTGCTTATGCAAGGTATTATGACCTGTCTGTGCTCCACACCCATGAAGCTTTTATGGTTTGTTTACCACTTAGATTTTCTGGGTCAAGACTTACTGAGATATATCATTGCATATCCTGTCATGTGCATCATTTTGGAAAACAATATTTAGTTAAACAAATTAGGTGTTAATGAAGAGTCTTCTCCAACATACCCCAGCAGTTTCCTGTTACTGCGGTAGCTCCAGGCACACGGCAGTCCTTACTGCTCTGATACGCTTCTGCAGTTAACACAGAAGTACGTAATCATGGGTATGAAACTGCTATTGCTTGCCTGCAAGTTTGATAATTCAGTAAGAATTGCTTTCTACAGTACTTGAAAATCTAATGAGATTCTGGATAGGCCACTTTCAAGTCAGCCAGTCATAACATTCCTTGAGAAATTGCTAGTAAAAAGTTTCTTACTGTGCATAGCTGCTTAATAAAAGGTGTATTATTCTTTGCCCTTGAAAAATCCCCTAACATTTAAAAAAAAAAAAAAAAAAAAAAAAAAAAGCTCTCCTATTTTCATGGGAAGGGAGAGCAGCAAGATGGTTAGACATCCTGACATCCTGATAACCTTAACCTCAGGAAACAGTAAATTAAAATTCCCAAAGAACTACAGGGGCAAAACAACTGGTGCCTGCATTGTGTCTCAGAGTGCAGCAAGAAGCATAAAGACATAAAGTTTAAGTAGCTTTGAAAAAGCAGCGTAAATACTCATTAACAGTTGAGTTAATTCTCCTGCCCTGCCCTCCCTTTTGTGTGGTTGCAGATTCATACACCACGTAAATCGTCATCTGCCTTTGGGGAAGTCAGTGTGCAAAGGCACCAGGCCACAGCTACTGCCACTGACTTCCTGCATTGTGCTGGGTGCTTAAAATGCTCAGGGGACCTTGCTCCTCTCCACATCTCTCCCTGGAGAGGTTGTGTGTGTTACTGTGGACAGATATTCAGATGTCATTCTTTTAAATGAGCGAATTACCAATGACCCTACTGCTACCAGATCCCAATACTGTGTGTCATTAAGTAAGCCTTGCCTGCCCATACACTGGGTCCTGTATCCTAAAAGATGGAAAAGGTGAGGGAGGCATGGTGCCACCCAGTGCTTCAGCCCAAGTCCTGGCGCCTAACGTCCTCCAGAGTGGCCTCTTGGTAGTGGGGAGTTAATGAGGGAGAAAAGATGATCTCAGCCCCCAAAGATGTACTGATCCCTTGTTCAAAAGGTTTAATAGCCTTCTGACACTTGGTGGTATCCAGAGCTATGGATGCTGATGCCATGGAAGATTTGTACTGTGTTGTCCACTATCTCTGTGGAATAGCTGAAGCACTGCAAATTCATTCTCTGGTTTCCACTACACTAACTTTCCTGTGTAGACAAATATTTAGGCCCTTTTTTTACAAAAGATGAGATGATGTGACTTATTGCATGCTGTTCATTCTGTCCCATATCCTCTCTCCAGGACATTTCTGTACAATTCTCACTACACAGCGGAGCGTTTTGATTAGATCTGGAGTTGTTATTTTTGCTGTTTCAGTGTAAGTGCTTCTGTTTCTCTGTATTTAGTAAGTATGACAAAGTGCTACTGTCGGCAATAGTGTTTCCTCCGCCTCATGGGATGTAGGAGTAGCAGCAGGTCAGAGGAGGTCCAGCCCCCAAACCCGTCTTGAATGGTGATGGTTACATAAGGCAGAATACAGGACCAAGGAGAGGATGTAGCACTCTAGCTCCCAGCAATACATGGTTAAGAGACTACCTGAAAGAAATGAAGGATGGTGTCCTTTTTAACAAGTCAATGGATTTTTTTCCATTAATTTGTTAAGTTTTTCTAAACTCTTGAAAACTCGGCAACTGAAGTATCCTGCAACAATAACTTTCCCAGCTTACCAGTAATTCATAGAATCATGGAATCATTTAGATTGGAAAGGACCTTCAAGATCATTAAATTCAACCATCAACCGGACCTTGTGAGTCCCATCACGAAAGCATGTCTCCTAGTACCAGCATAGTGCTCTGTGAAATTAATACTCACATCTGTATGTTTTTGAATCATTTAATGCCTCAAATCTGTATTGAAAGAGAAAATGAACAGTCTTCCCCTATTCAGTTTCTCTTTGTCACTCATGTTTATGGACCTCAACCATGTTTGATTCAGCTGTTTTCAGAACAGAGAGTCCTACATTATTTAGTTGTTCCTCGTACAGAAACTTTTCCATAACTTTGATCATGCAGGCTGCCTTTTTTCTTAACATTTCTGTATCTGCTATATCTTTTTTGACCTGGAGTGAATTTAATCATGCAATATTCAAAATGTGGGTAGGCTGTGAATTTGTACAGTAACATAATGATATTACCTGTCTTGTTTGCTATTCTTTTCCTAACGTTTTCCAGCATCTATTTAGGTTTTTAAATCACTAATGAGCACTGAGCCGAAATTTTCACAAAATGATTCTAACCTCAAATTCTCTGAATGGTAATAATCTGTTCAAAGTCAATGTGTATTGCTTCACATTTAGCTACACAGGATTTCGTCTGTCATTTTACTGCCTAGTCAGTGAATCTTGTGAAGTTTCTTCTTCATAATCAGCCTTTGTCTTCACTTCGCTAAGTAATGTAACGTTCTCAGCAAGCTCTGTCACCTATCAGCTCAGTTCATGCCCCCCTTTCCCTTTTGCAGCTCACTAATGTTGGGAGCTGCCTGGACGAGCACAAATTCCTCTGTGATGCTGCTGGTAATCTCCCTCCCTAGGGAAAGCTGCCTTTTATTCCTGCTTGCTCTTTTCTGTTTTTATTCTTTTTATTTTATTAATAGGAGGATCTTTGTTTCTTTACTGAGAGTTGTTACATGCCCTGTAGAAATCCAGATGAACTGTGTCTGCTGGGTATCACATGTCTTTTCTCTCACAGGCTTGGGAAATGGAAATGCAGTTCTGCTTCTGCTTCTATTGACCCATATGATCTTGGGTTTCAGGTTCTCTCTGCAACATTAAATCACTAATTTCACAGAACCTTGTTTGGGTTTTGCTGCTTGCTTAACACGTTGTCCACATGCAACATGTTGAGAGTCCTGTTAGTGACATACGCTGATTTCTGAAGTTGGGGAGAAGTGTTTATGGTTCTTATTTTAGCTCCATCAGCAAAAGAAAATAATAAGTGATAGTGCCTCTGTGGCTGAATTTGTGGTTTATTGAAAACTGTGGCAGAGCCCACAAGATGAGGAGAGAAAATAATGGCTGAATTTAAATTTCAGATGTTGGCTGCAGCTGCAGCATTCAGAAAGCTTTTCAGCCCAGTGCCTGCCCCACTTTTCTTCCTTTTACTGGAAAAGGAAGCTGAATTGCAACACTGAACACTCCATGACTTAGATTGTTAGTACACAAACAAACTTCAAATGGCATCGCTTTGAGCATAGGTGCTATCAGATGTACATTATTTAAGAAGGGGCTCAAGACACAAACACTTTTAATTAACTCTTATAACTCAATGTGTAACAATGTGTTAAATATTAAAAAAAAAAAAAAAAAAGCGAATGAAAGACTTTTGATCTGTCTGTCGGAGATTGAGTTTTTACCTATATTGAGATGTCACTCCCTCAATGACCTAATAGCCTCAGAATTCACAGCTGCTTATCATGTATGCTATGTTCTTACAACTGGTGACAACTTCTGCAGGATGAAGGGGAGTTTGTCTTTAACCAAATAAAGCATCCCTGTGGCATGGCAGTCCCATGCTGATGAAGACAGCTCAGGAACTGACTACATGCTACCTTTCAACAACCAAGGCTTTATTCATGTCTTGAAGGCACTCCTGAGAATTTCATGGAGCTATGAAGAAAAGCTATTTACTGATGATTTGCAAAGCACCACCACAGTATTAATGCCTGTGAGTAAAAGCAAGTATAGTTTAAGGCAGTGCTGGAAAAGGACCTCATGCTGGCTGTTAGGCCTGTTGTGGCCTTGTCCTCCAGAGGGATGTTTCTTAGACTAGTCCTAAAGTCAGAAGACTACCTAGTCCTTTCCATGCAGGGCAGGGAAAGCAAACAAATTAGCTTGCTTGGTGGTTGGGAAAATAAAGTGATTGGTAATTATTGCCTATAGCATTTTACCCTCTAATCCTGGTATCCAGCCGGCACATTCTGGCCGTGTTTAGGCTCTTCTTTAGAAAAGTAGTCAGATTTGATTTAGATGTTTCAAGTAATGTCAGACCAGTAACCTAATTTCCTTCTGTCCTAATTTCCATTCTGCAAGCTATCTTCTGCGCTTAAATGTCCTCCCATAGCTCTCAAAGAGTTGTGCAATGCTACTATGGAGGCAGATGACCTCAAGGGTCAAGGAAAGACCCTTGCCTCTCTGGACAGCCATTCAGTACTTTTTTTCCCCTCTCAGTTACATATGTAGCTTCTTTGCTGGAATCCAGCTATTCTTGATTTGAGCACCAAGACTCCTCACAAAAAAAAAAAAAAAAGGCAGGCTCAAAGCATTGAATTAATACTGCTTATGGATTGTAAACTCACCCTTTTCTTACCTAATGCCCTCTTCCAAGGGCATTCTTGTTCTAGTCTCTGCTGTGAGAGAGGATTTATAGAAGCTTATAAAACCGAAGCTGGGGCATATAAGTAATATTGTCATCTTGTGTCAAAGAGATTTTGATACTTGTTTCCTTCCAGCACTTTGCCCAAAATTTCCTCCAACTAGTGAAAGGATTTAGATGTCATTCCAGCCGCAGTCTTGAAGTGCTGTCTCTTAATGGCAGTTGGAGAGCAAAACAGCAAAAGAGGGGAAAAAAAGACACGAATTTATCATTTGATCTTGTTATGTTAATTATGAAAGATTAAGGCAGTAATATGAGAATCATAAATAAAATGAAGTAATTTGCAAATTTATACTTTTGTAGCTAAGATGGGTATTGGAGCATATGCATATGCAGTAAAACCTGCCTATTAGCAATTAATGTTTAATAACCTTTTCCTTTGGAGTGAAGAAAACCTGTCACTACTTACTGCCTGTTCCCTATCCTCAGCTATGCTGCATGTAAAAGCATGTGCTATATTATGAGAGCTATTATGTGTATCTCTGCACAGACTTGCACATTTGTGAAGGCAGATAGCTAATACAGTGTCATTTTATGTTGTCAGTGGAGAGCTCACCTGTGAGTCATTACATTGTTTGAAAAGTTTTTGCAAGAAGTGCTACAAAACAGTTGGAATTAAATTGTCTTGGGTTATGTATTTATTCATGAGAGAGATGGAGGCTCTGTCTCTGAATAAGCTTAAACCTTGTATGACACCTTTCTGTGCTGACGTTGCTTATTCTTGCCTTCACCCCAGGCAATTCTGTGTGCTTCTTGCAGCCTGATGAGACGGATCATTGTTACTTCTCTCATTTTATCTTCTGCAAAAGTGCTGCACCAAAGGAGCTGAATTCCCTTTGTAGGAGAAATAGGATATGACACAGGAGTTGTGTCACCACGGCTCACTTGGTGCTCAGACATTTTGCCCTTGCCAGTCCTGCAGCATGTTCTCCCTGTTTGGGAGGAGGCCACTGTGGCCATGCACTCCCTGCCCTGGGGCACCCTGCACTGTTTCCCAGCTACACTGCTGTTTTCGGGGGTAAATTTAGGATATGTACTCATTTATTACTGCCAGTATATTAAATTCAAAAATAAATACATTAATAGGCTCTGATAATCATCCTGTCAGCTGTACTTCAGTGAGAGAATGGGAATGCTAGAAAGAAAGTGAAAAAAAGAGAGGACAAGGTTGTTGTCCGAGACTAAAACCCAGACTGATGCAAGTCTAAAGGAGTTCAGCTGATGCAGTTGATGGGGAGGAGGCTTTGTCGCTGAGCACCGACCCTACAGAACTGGTTGGTCTGGCTGACAATGGCAGAAGAGTAAGTCCCATCAGTGGAAACTGGAGTTGAGTCTAATTTACCCTGAAGAAAAAAGGAAGCAATTTCTTAGTAGTGTGGGTAATTAAACATCAGCCAATTAACTATAACAATGTGCGTAAAATAGGAATGGGTATGTTGCAAAGCCACGCTAGTCCCAATGCTGCGAGGTTTGCATTTACTGTAGTGGCTGTTGCGGGGTCACAGCAGGGCTGCTGGATGTGCTCCGTCAGCTCCATCAGCTGCCTTCGTGGGCCAGGTGCTGCAATGCCCCCACATAACACACTTGTAACACTTGCAGTACTCTATTAAAGGCAGTGATTACAATAAACTCTTGGAGTTCAGCCTTTCTGCTGAATGTGAGGTGTGGAGGATTTCCATCCCCTCACGTACAATTGGCTACGTATGTGTTGAGGTGCTTTTCCTTTTCCCTGCGGGTTTTTTTCATAAAAGACTGGCTGTGCTGGAGACAGTGGCTGGATATGTGTGCCAGAGTTTTGAGATTATGATCGTTTGGGTTTGTTTTATGGTGGAATAAGTCACTGAGGAGCTTGATGCTCTTCACTGTCTTGCATGGATAATCTGGGTAGATCTCATCACATGGTGATGGGGGTTTACTTCAAAAGCGCATCCCAGCAATGTTATGTTCATCTTTGTCTTGTTCATTGCAAGCGGCGTGTTTGGCCTTTCTGTGAGGATCCCACGCCAAATGTAATGGCTTGTGATAGACAGGAAGTCAGGCCACATAGTCAAATGGTCCCTGTTGCCCCAAGGCTATGAAATCTTTAATAACAAAGAGTTTTTATGTACCTAGATTAATAAGTGTGCCTCCCAGCACAACAGATTGGGCAGGGCTGAGACAGAGCAGGAGTACCGCTGCTGTCAGCTGCCCTTGCTTTCTTACTGATCAGCTGTTATAATGGTAGCATCAGCAAGGGCTGGGAAGGTCAGAGGGCCGCTTTTCAGGGAAGGGGATGTACACTGTGTCAAGAGGTCTTTCAAATGCTTACAAGAAGGAGGAAGTTCTCCTCTGGCATTCTGCTCTCAGGAATGGTGCTTTCCAAAGAATGCAAATGAGAGTGCTGCAAACAGCAGCCAGTGGAGCTGAGTGGTTAAGTCACCATCCACACTCATTGGAAACTGGATCAGCATGGAAACAAAGCTATAACAAGGTATTCTGATCATCTATATCTATTTTCAGACGTATTTAGTTTTTTCTCTTTGATGTGTAGTACTGCATTTGTGGTAAGGTTTGGGGAGAAACTGTAGTAAGAAAACTTAAATTGCCCAACTTACTAAGTCACAATGGTGTCGATCTCTCCTGTGACTTTAGTCTGAATTTCAAAGAAAAAGATGCCTTTCTTGCCAGTGACATTGTGGAAAAAAAATGAATATATGATTGTTTACAGCTCAAAGACCAATGAAAACAATACTGTTCTAAAGGAACCCATAATTTTTCAAGAAAGATCACCATCGTGGATTGCGTGAATGCTGCAGGTTGACAATACTGTGACTTGTGTTAATTTCTAATCATTATTTACTGATTATTTTATTTAAACCATTCTTTTTGGTAAAATGTTTGTCAGAATTGCCTGCTGATAGGCAAGTTGGTCTGATAATCACAACATAATTTAACCTACAACATTAATTTTAGACCCAGACTCCATCAAAGTAAACTTTATATTTCTTATTAATTCAGGCAGTCTCCTGACAATCTTTTAAACTCCGTATGCATTTGGTGAGATCTGAAATCTCCGATGATTCTTTTTAAGTATAATTGTACTTTACAGAGAGCAGCTCTCAATACCTTTGATCCCGAAAGTGTGCTGCCTCGTACATTCACAAGCAGATCCTACAGACATCCGTGAAACCAGCAACATTCAGCGTTTCAGATGTTAAGTTTCTTGTTCTGGCACTGCTAGAAAGTTGGACCAATTTGAATCCAAGCTCTCACCGGAGCTGTTTGAGTGAATTCATCCAGAAGGGAACTTATCAAAACTAAAGTGTTTTACACTGGGGAAAAATAGAATTTGAATGTGGAGCAGTTGGACTTAAAAGTGACCTTCTCCCCTCCTTTCTTCCACCTCCCTCAGAAACAATTCTCTACACTACTCCTTCCCACCCACATACTACTTTTTATTTGATCAGACTAGTTATTGAAATTTCCAAGATGTAAGGCACATTTTCCTTTCATGGAGTTATTTGTTTGGTACCTTACAAAAACAGATGTTCATATTCTCTATTTCTGTCATTGTGGGCTGATCTTATTCCTTCCCATAGGTGATGCTGTATGGAAACTGTGACGTGGAAAGAGCTGGCCAGGCTGGCAGGCGTGAGGCTGTAGCATGCCAGGGTCTTCAGTTCAAAGTCAGCTCTCTGCAGCAATGTGCTAAGATCAACGTTGGCTTGGTAGGGTGGGATGGCAATAACAATGGGTAAAAAGGTGCTGTGTTACATGAGTTAGAAATGTGTAGTGTATGATGTCTATTTATCTCTGTCCTATCCTACCCTGGTTGGTGGGAAGAGAAGTCCTGTTAGAGTGTATCTAGAGTTAGCTTGTTCTTGTCCCAGGTTGCAGAGAGATATAAAGCTGTAGGTGAAGGAGAATAGTCATCATTTTTTCCCCATTTCAATGTCAGCACTTCTTGGTGATGATGACAGTCCTTTTCCTAACTGACTTAGAGCATTCACAAAAAAATGTAGGAGGACAAAGGAAACAAGAATAAAACTTGGAAAACAGAAAAGTTTGAGGCTCAGTAAGCTGGGTCTGTTCAGCCTGGAGAAAAGAAGGCTGAGAGGGGACCTGATCCATGTTTATAAGTATCTTAGTTGCGGGAGGCAAATGGAGGTGGGGAACCTCTTTTCGGTGGTCAGTGGGGACAGGACAAGGGGCAATGGCCTTAAGCTGGAGCACAGGAAGTTCCGCACCAACATGCGGAAGAACTTCTTCACGGTGCGGGTGACTGAGCACTGGAACAGGCTGCCCAGGGGGGTTGTGGAGTCTCCTTCCCTGGAGATATTCAAGACCCGCCTGGACGCCCACCTGTGCAACCTGCAGTAGGGAGCCTGCTCTGGCAGGGGGGTTGGACTCGATGATCTCTTGAGGTCCCTTCCAACCCCTGCGATTCTGTGATTCTGTGAAAGTTAACCTGTCTTACGTGACGTAGCTGTTCAGGTGTAAGGGTTGTTAGCTTCATCAGAATATCCTTCCAAGTGAATGGAGGATGCTTTGGTACTTGGCGATGTGTAAGGAGCTTAACAGCATGGTCCTTTTTGGCTGGCGGTGGGCTAAGGCACTGCATCCTTCTTCATAATTGCAGGCTCATCGCTGTCAAGTGGCAGGTGATCATTGCTGCTCCCAAGAGCTCAATTCAAAATGGAATTGGAAAAGCGAGTATGTATCTCCCTCCTGAACAGCAAATGTTCAACCTGTCAGTGACTCTTTGCAATAGTTGTTTTAGTGATTAAGGCTGGTGGTGACGCCTGTGCTTTTCAGGAATGATCACGTAATTTGGCACCACTGTCAGTCTCTGAACTTGTCTGAAGGAGCTGAAACTTGTAGGTCAGACAAGACATGGTGAAAGTCTGCTGTGGAGATGTGTAGATAAGCTGCTGCTCATTTTCTTTTTCACTTCAGCTGGAATGGCACCATTTCACTCCTTCAGCTAATTTTTTTCTTCAGAGGTATGAGAAATCCAAAGACCAATGTACGGAGTATAAATACCAAAAGTCTCCACAGATTTCATGACGAGTGATCCCAGGGGTTGTACTAGATTGTTTATCATTGGACATTTTCAAATCAAGTTGAGATGTTTACCTTTAGTGTAGCTACTTGATAGGTTAACCATTATCCTTGGTCTTGAAATAGGAACCAATTCGCTGTAATCCCCTGTTAAGCAGCTGAGACCAAATGATCACAAAGCTCCTTGTACCCTGCAGCCTAAAAATCTGACTTGCCTGATACACAATACCAAATCGTTAGGCAGTTACTCCTAAAGCAGTATAAACCTCTTTACGTCTAGATCTACTTGAGTGGATTCATATGGGTAGACCTGTGGTTATTTTCATTTTGCTTGTATGAGACAGTGGTTGTTATTGTACCATCTTTGGCAATGTACGTATCTGAACGTAGTCCTTTTTCAGAAGTGAGTCAATTTTAGTTATTAAGGATTGGAAGGCCACACCAAGGACTGCAATGGACTCTGTGAGCATGAAAGAGCATAGATGCACTCAGTTTCTCACAGCCTATGCACTTCAATATTTATTTTGTTTCAGAGCTACAGTAGACAAGACAGTGCCAGGCTGCTTCACACTGAGAGCATTCAAAATATATTTCTCTGTGGTTATGTGATTTGTGATTTCGCATGGACACCGAGATACATGTTTAATTATGGGATGCTTCTTCTGATTTAACTATTAATAATTAACTTCCCAGTTTTTTAGCTGTGAATAAATGGTAGAGCCATAAAGGCACTGTTGTAAATTACGAGTTTTACTAATTGAGCAAAGCTAGTATTTGTTAATTGTTCCTTTTATGCACATTCTAAAACCAGAAGTGTTTAAGTTGCTTTGGGACATTAATTTTAAACACAATTAAAACAGCATATCCCATTAGCAATTGTTCTCCATGCATTGTTTTGATATTGATGGGTCTAGATCTGAGCGCAGTAATTAAAAGGAACTACTGTTACTATTGATCCCACAGATAAACAAATCCCAATTGCGTGCTGTGAACTGGTTAATCAAGTCTGTTTAACTTGCTGTTGGTGATTCATCCCAGCGATTGCGCTGCACAGCTCTTTAGTTGAGCCTAGCAGCATCACGTCTCCAGTTTCTCAGTTGCTAAAGGAGTTTCATTAGTTCTTTTAAATAAACATAGGGAACACCTTAAGGAACGGCCTTACATATATTAATTAAATCCAGTTTGGGACCAAGAACTTCTCCCTTAAAGAGAGAATATATTTAGAGGTTGCACTGTCCTGACTGCTCTTTTTATGGATGGTGCTGTCCCAAGATGCAGCAGAGGTGATCGTGTTTCGTGAGGCTAGGTGGGCTCCTTTGTTTGGCTCTGATGATACTGAAGCTGCCACGTTTCGCCTCACTCTGTGCCAATGCTCTTTAATCCTGTTTGAGAGGCTACTTCTGCAGCCACGGGAGTTCTCCCAAGGTAGCACCCACTTTTCAAGTCACACATCTGCAACCAAATAGCAATCTCTCCTGGATCACCTTTGCGTTTCAGGGGTCTGTGTTGCTCAGACCCCTTAACAGCATCAGCAGTACCATCTAGCATCGCTCCCAGCAGTGGCAGCATCTTGCTCCCATGGAAGCAAGAGAGCTTGCACCAGCTGTCCCCGCCTGCTGCTGCTGTCCCAGGGGGCAGCTGGCTGCTCAGTAGGACAGGTCAGTGGGTGCAGTACTGCGGGTCAAGAGACCACCTCTCTGTCTGTCTTGTGCTCTTGGCTGTGGAAACTTAACAGTGCTGGCTAAAAGCAGATACTTTCATTTTGGTGATGTTTAAAAAAATTTTGATAACCTTATAGCCATTTTCTAGTTTTCTTTTCCCCCATCTTGGAGGAAGGCAAAGCCTCCTTAAAATCCTACTGTGCATTGAAAGTTTGGTCTTACTAAGGCTCTTGGTACAAGCCGTACTGATCTCCAGAGCTGACCCTGTTCTTGTACAATGCAGCAGAAATGCTTTGCTTATAGACATTTATAGGCAAGAATGTTTTGTGCTTTCCATTGCATTTTTTCAGGATCAGGTCTTTTTAAAGGCCCTCAGCTTCCTCACTCTCAGTTTCTGAGCCCTGTGTGTAGGTGATGCCTTGGTATAGCTTTCACATTGCAACTGCACTGGCTCTCTTTCCCATCAGGGATTTCCGAGTTATTTTTCAGTTTGTAGAGTCAGTGGTCAGTGCACATATTCCTGTATGAGCCCTCATCTCCTTCCAGCTGGCTGAGCGTAACTTGCAAGAGGCTCGTAATGCTTGTCCAGACTGACAAGCCTTGGTGTTAAAGGCACATTCCTCACTATCACAAAGGCAACATCAGATAAGTGGGCTGGCTTGGCCATCACTTCTCGTCCTAAAATAGTCCCCAGTCAAAATCAGCAGAGATTAACCCAAGGCCAGTAAAAACAGTATCTAAGTACAATGTGCATCACACTGTTTTGTTAATGTTGCAGAACAACTTAAGGAGTATTCTGTTGGGAACACTGTACTGCAGACCTTAAATAGCAATGCTAATGTTTAGATTGTATTTTCATCTTTTCTGTGTTTTCCGTGCCAGAGTTCTGGGACTTTTGCCAGGTTCTGAGACAATACAGAATTAATTGTTAAGAAGCAAAATAAATATTTGTTAAGTGGTAGAGAATATGCATGTCTGATCTAATGAACAATAGTGCTGTGCATTGTTAATAATAATTCACAGAAATGATATTTCTTTCTGGAAGGGGAAGGACTGAGGCATGAGAAGAGTGAATTTCCTTGAGCTTCTGTGTTGAATTTATATATACATATATATATATATATATGCACAACATTTCTGCATTTAGTAATCCAAGTAGACAGGGTGACATTTCTACCAGATAGAGATGTAGGAAATGTAGGAGAATTTTCCTAGCCTATCTGGACTGTGTGGTTGAGAGATCATTTCAAGTGATTTTGCTGATGCTGTACTGAAGTGAGTGTTGAAGAAAGCTTGGACAACCAGATGAAAAGACATCCGAGATATTAGCTGTTATCTGGTGTCACAGTATGAGGTTGATTTCAATGAGAAATTGCTTCTTTTTAGTAATTCTTCAGTGATGCTTTGTTCTTAACCAAAGTCAGAAGTTGTCCATGGATAAACTTTCTGGTCCTGATGCTGTAACTCAACACCCAGTTTGTTCCACTGTCTCTGGCTCTGCACTATGATCCTGATAGAATGATTCAGTCTGATATTCTCTCCTAAATCAACACATGTGGCATCCGGTGCAGTCTGTGGGATTTGATATCGTACTTCTCAGACCTATTCATTTTTTTTTTTTTTGCATTGCAGCCCAGTGGATCTATCGATTCTCAGGCAGGCTTCCTGCTTCTCATCTGCCAAAAGAGAATTAGTTATATGTTTCTATGTGCTTTGCTACCGAGGCTTCAGAATCCCTCCTAACCGAAGCCCCTGCTTACATATTGCTACCATTCATTTTTATTGGCTTCACTAAAGTTGAATTCCTGTATCTTGATTTCCCCTAATTCGTTCTCTGAGCAGCTTGAAAGAACTCAGCCGAAAACAAAACCTCAAAGCGCTTGTATAATGAATTACTTTTAAGCTAGACGCTAGGAAAGACAGAGGAGCATTTATCAGGAATGCTTGTGGGCTCGGTGGTTACGAGCTTAAAAAAATATTCGGTGGAAAAGCTTTTGTCCCATGACAGAGATTTGAAAGGCTTCGGCTTCGGATTCCAGCGGAGGCTCAGGCCTGTAATCACGTTTGAAATGTTCCCTTTCAGAGGGCTGGCCGGCTGCAGCGGGAAGCGGGGCTGCCTGCGGCCGAGCCCATCACCTGTTGGGGCCCAGGCGGAGGAGGGCCCGGGGAAGGCGCCCGGCCCGGCCCCGCCGCCCACCCGGCCCTGGGCGCTCGGGGACTCCGCGCCGGGAGGGAGCCGGCCCCAGCCCAGTCCCGGTCCCGGCCCTGCCCGCGGCGCGTCCCGGCTCGGAGAGAGCGGAGCCTGTGCGGTAGGCAGGGACAATGGAGGAAAACGAAAGCCAGAAACTTGAGCTGTGCCTGGCTGGCTCGGCAGGCAGCAGGCAGATGAAGGGTAAGTAAGGAGCAGAAGATGGAGTTAGCTTAACCATGCCCCTCGTTGCTGCTTTTTGTAACAGGAGAGGGTGCATGTGGGAAAAAGAAAAAAAGACTGCACGTCGGACTTTACCCCCCGTGTAGGTTCGGCGGCAGCAGCGGGGTTGTCACAGCCCGCGCCGGGGGCAGCGGTGGCACGGCGGAGCCGGGAGCGCCTTCCTCCCCGGGGTGCTGTAAATCGCCGCGGTCCGCGGCACAGCTCGGCGAGGTCGGCGTGTTTTGGGCGGACTCCACCGGTGGGCTTTGCTGTGGAGCTCACGCGGGGTTTGTGCCTTTGCACGATCGGCGTTGCACTATATTTTGTCTGAAAGTGGACGAAGCTGCGCGCTGGGCAGTGCTGCGCGGGGCCGTGCGTGGGGTGTGCAGCACAGGTAGCGCCTGGCCTCATCCACGTCGTTTGCGGTGCTTGTGGAACACCTGCAGGCATTCCCGGTTCGTGCCTATTGCGTTCCTCATGGGCTCTTCAGGTTGTGTTACCGTGCTGCCACGAAGTAAGCACTCCGTGGAGGAGTACATGTGGGTTTTGAAACTCGCACAGCTCTATGTGTGTGTGATACCAGAGAACATGGCATAGAGGATTCAGGAGTTTTGTTTGTTTGTTTGTTGTTGGGGCCTTGTCTGATGCTCTTTTGCCCATTTTTGAACTTTAAACACTAGGCAGTGCAAGCCGTGTTCGTCAGTGTGGGCATGTTTAGTGGGAAGGAGCCCTTCGCTTAAAGGATGCGTCTGAGTAGGGGGGAAAAAGAGCCTTTGGTAACAGACTTCTGTACAGGTTGTGTGAAGCTGACTGAGATGCAATGGGAGCTGAAAAAGCATACGTCTGACCAGATCCATCTTCCGATTCTCCAAAAATTTTAATCTTGAAGATTCATGACCAAGTGTAGTAGTTCTGGCCCTTATCCAGTAGCTACGTCTGAAAATTTATTTGGAAACAGTTAATTGCAAAGACAATTGAGTAGATAAGAATGATTCCCAAAAATCTCAGGCTTGCTGCCAGCATAAGTATATCCTAGGTGGTTTTGATTTATGCTGTTAAAATGTATTCTTTTTTTATACTCTAAGTATTGAACCTGGTATGCTTCAAGGCTTAGCTTCATAGTACTAGCATGGGTCAGATCCACACTTGTTGCTTTCTAAAACTATTCCGAAAATGCCCTTCTCTTATATCACCTGCAAAACAGGAATATGAAAAATTTCACAAAGTGTAAGTAATGGAGCAAAGTGACTCTCTTGACCTTTGTAGACTTCACAGAGGGTATGACTTAGAAGAATTGCATACCAGATTGTACTGAAGGACATCTTAAAAAAAAAAAAAAAAAAAAAATCAAGTCATGGCACATAATCCTTCATGGTAACCTTCCTGATAATCCCAGACATAGTGCTTCCACGGTGCAGGCCTGGACCTTTCCTGTAATTTCATTTAATTACTACCCACTGTAGTAATGGGTGAAGATAAAAAATCCTGAAATCAGTTTTCAGAGTAGAGATGCATCTCAACTTTAAGGGTTACCCAAGGCTTTGGATAACCAAAGCTCTCCCATGTCAGTCTGCAAGTCTTGCTTTTTGTTGCCCTCTAGCCTTGCTACTCTGTTGAACAGAAAGACCTTCAGCCCTCAGCTTCTGAATGTGAGGGAGGGAGAGAGGGAGACAAGCTTATCTTGCACTTCTCTTCCAGTGTTTTCCGTTGGCTTCTACTGAGTCCTCCGCCAAGGAGGGTACTTGCATAATTTATCCTTTCGCTACTCTTAGCTGTCTTCTGGGAACCATCACATGATGCTTTGCACATTTCACAGTTATCTGTGAGGATTGATTTTCTAGGCCCATTATCTTCACTTGGAAGATACGGTCAGTTTGCCCACACTGTAGTTGAGCAACTCCAGAGTACAGAATATGTCTCGTGGTTTCTCCTCCTTGGAGTGCTGTGCTGTGGATCTCATGTCTCAGGAGACGCCGGGAGTATGTTACCATTCCATTTCATTGTGGCCATCAAAGCCATTTGTCACTATTTAGGAAGTGGCCAAGGAGGAATTTTTAAGCGACTACTGGGAAAAAGGCCAATATTCAAACATTACAGAGAGTTTGGTTTACATTTCAGGCAAGATGGGTAGTAGTATCCAGGCTAGTTTGTTTATCTATGGTCTGCATAGATTTGGGCAACAAAGCAGTGTGGCAGTTACCGCATGGCAGCCACAAAAGTCACGTGCTGATGTGCGCTGCAACACGGCGGGATCGTGCTGAATGCCCAGGTCAGCTTGCTGGCAAGACTAGTAATTAGTTTGCATAGTTTGCATTCCTTTCTTTTCACTGCTATTTATACAGTATTTTCCAAATATATGAAAGAAAAATAATAGAATTTGTTGATCTTTCTAATATAGTATATGAAAACAATGTTATTTTTGATTCCTTCTCAAGGTTTCACCCAGTAACCAATAATTCTAAAACAATTTACTTGATATGTCTCGTGTTTCAGATAATTAGCTTTTTTTTCAACTCCTGAAATGACTGAAGTGCAGAGCGTGGAGGGGCTTTGCATGAAGAATTAGGAGCTGAAATCCACATCCATGAGCTCTCGGCTGTGTTTCTCGGTATGGCTTTAGCTGCCATCTTGAGGAAGTGCTTGCCACCAATCCAGCGACCAAAACTGCTGCTATGACGATACTTTAAAGATCTGTACAGAATTGTTGCACTCAGTCACCCAAGCTCATAGTCACTCCCTGGAGCGCTAAGGAAATTCCTTATTTGTGTCCAGCACCTTTGTTCCAGCAGCCTCAGCCTCAGGGATACAACCTCTGTGCTCTCAGTGCAACAAATTAGAGATGGTAAATTCCAGTTAGCCCCATCTCACCTCTTTTTCCTCCCATCTAAAATCCATTGAAGTGTTTGCAGCTTTCATAAACTGTTTTGACTGAGTGCATCTGGAATAGCCACGCTTGTTTCTTGCAAGCAAAATGCTCTCTTTTTTTTGCCTCTTTTCTCAAACTAGCCAAGTGTAACTGGCAGCAGGTGCTCTGAATGTTCAGTAAACAGTGAGGATGGATGTAGTTTGTGGTGAAATTGTGCTTGGAAAGGTTGAACTGTCCCGTAGTGTGACAAGTGTGTACGTGTGTACATATGTATGTAGGTGAGGCTGCTGCTCTGAAGTTGTCACCTGGGTTGTTCTTCTCAGAAAGTCTTGCTCAAAATGATCTAGAGGTGCCCTATGCTGTGTGCAGTTTTGGGCCTTGCTGTCTTTTTAAAGGACCACAGGAAGAGAGCAGACTGGGGAAAGAAACCTCACTTTGAAGCCTGCAGCATCCTGCAGTTTGTTCCACCAGGTCCCAGGTGAAATAACGTGTGGGGCTGCAGAGTGGTCTGCATCCACGCTGTCCCCCAGCAGCTGTCCCATGCTGGGGCTCCAGTGCTGCAGAGATTTAAGCCCACGTGACAGTACAACACCCCGTGAGCCAAAGCTGTTTCCAAAGCAGTATCTGGATCTGTCTCCTCAGGATGGGGTGGCCCCAGCAGCCTGGGCTTCTGTTTCCTGGTTTCAGGATAGGTTTCCATGAATGCAAGCAAGAAGATGTTGTTGGTATTTTGAAGTCCGTGAGGAGTACAGGGAGCTTACAGAAGCATGCAGAATCTTGGAGTCCTGGTCCTGTTGGACCAGGGCAGTGGGGAAGCCATTTGAAGTGGTGGGACTTCACAGAGGCGGCAGCTCCATCAACGGACGTTTTGCTTTATCACCAGGCTTGATATTACGTGAGCCTTGGCAGGCAAGTGATGATGTGTGCCAGGAGGCAGAAGAACACTCAGAATCAAATCCCCAGGCAGGCGGTGGGCAGGCTGTCAAGCTGGCTGACTGAACCATAAAAAGAAGCGAGTAGGTGCCTGTTTCCAAACAGCAGTGCCATGTGAATGGCAGCACTCAGGGGAGCCTGTCACTGGGAGCAGAAATGGCTGCAAGTGGAGAAGTGTCAGAAATGGAGATGTATAAAATCACATAGAGAAAGGGCCTTCCTGCTCCTGGGGAGGTGCTGGAAAGGGTTAACCTTACCAGGGGTGCCTGGGCCTGTCCAGGGAGGAGAAGGAAGGCTGCAGAGGGCTTGGAGAGGCCTTTTCAGTGCTTCTGGTTTTTTTTTTTTTCTTTGCTGACAAAAGAGTAAGGGATTTTTCAAAGGTATTAGCTAACAAGGCTCCAGACTACACTTCTTCGTGCACCAGAGGGTTCGGGTTACACAGTTACCTGAAGATAAGCCAGCACTTACATACCCACTGTGTCCTCCTATCTCTTTGCAAAAGTAGTCATGGTCTTTGGTCTTAAAGTAGATTTTAAAGTTGTAAAATTTATCTGAGAGGTTTTTTTTTTTCTTTTATATCACTCAAAGCTTACTTTTCTTTTTGGTTCTGAGAAATTGTTTATTGAAAGAGTGCTGTTGTATTTTCCAGCCCGCTATCCTGAGACACATAAAATCCAAGGGAGATCCATGAAATTTAAAACCATACCACAGTCAGAAATTGAGGAAAGAAAAAAAAGCCTCTAAAACCCTCTTATTATTTCGTAGGTGTTTCTGAGCACGTAGAAAACACACTGAAAAAAGATTAAGGATTTCAAATCTGCTTTGTCAAAGGAATTTTCTAGGTTGATATCCTTCAGGATCCTAGTTACAGGGCCATTAAGTGTGCTGGAGCCTGCTGAAGAAAACCGTTCCTTCTTCTGGAAAGCATCCTATAGGCTTTAAAGGTCAGGGAATAAGGGCCCTGTCACATCTTCTTTTCAAGTCACATAGTGGCAAAGATGATATAAAAGGAACATCTACATTAATCAAGTTCACTTTTCTGTGAGGCACTACTGTGGTTCTGTGTTAGAAGTAAGTAAGTAATGTGCATAGCTTATATAAATGATTATTTCCAGGCTGCTTATTAGAACATATATATGCCTAATGATGCAGAACAAGCCACTGAGCACTACCAGACTTTTAAACTGACTTGGCTTTTTTATCAATCTGATTATTTTCTTTTTCATATTAATGTGAATGTTGGGATTGTGTTCTTAAAATATTGTTTGTTTGTTTGTTTGTTTGTTTGTTTTTCAGACCAGGCAAAACACAGTTTGCATTTGACATCACTAGACGATGCTGAATGTCTCCGATCTAAGGAGCTGCTTTCGACTCGGAACAGTCACTCTTCTAATTCCAAGTCCACACGCAATATCCCTCGAAGACATACAGTAGGTGGCCCTCGCAGTTCCAAAGAAATACTGGGAATGCAAACCTCAGAAATGGACAGAAAGAGAGAGGCTTTTCTTGAGCATCTGAAACAGAAATATCCCCATCATGCTACAGCAATAATGGGACACCAGGAGAGACTGAGAGATCAGGTATGAAAGTCAAATTTGTATCTTGCTTTCTGTTAAAGAATCCTTATAAGTGCTACTTCACTTTGAATATGAGGTAGAAAATTGAACGTGTTACCTTACTACGGAAGGTGAGAACGTTACAAAGCGTAAACAGATTTTTTGTTTGAAGTAGCCTAAGATTCAGTTTCTCCTTTGACAGAAACAGTAATAATAATCAAACTATTCAAAATTACCTTGGAGTTGTTTGTTGAAACTGACATTTTTGAGGAGCTTTTCATTTTTTTAGAATATACACAGAGAAGGGGATGAAGGTGAGACTCTTGATCTTAGTATATGGGTCTCCATCTGCTTTTCACAGCTGAAGGGAAAATATGTAACAGCTGTTAACTTTTGTTATATTTTCAGTACTGGCACCACTGCCCAGGAGAAAAGAAAATATCTGTAGACCACGTCTGTATGCTTTAGCTGGCTCTGTTACCCTTTCATTTGCTTTCTTTTCTGCTTTTGAGTCTTTTAATACAAACAGACTGGACGTATCCACAGGTATCTGCCTCCTCCAAACTGTCTTCAGATCAACATTGATCTTCCAGGACCACCTTAAGGTTGTTTGCCTCTTGCCTGACTACAATTGCTATTCAACAGTGAAAAGTAGATACAGGGTTGGAGAAGATGTGACACATTGATGTATTTCTCAGAACAGGTGGAGGCTGCTGTCATGCTGACGTTCTGAATTTAGGGAATACCACAAAAGGGACTGTTCACAGCGTGGCTCTGGTTTTGGGTGCAAAGTTAGAATTTAATCTGTTAAACCCACAGACTATCTACATTCTATTCCATAATCCATTTTTTCAACAAACCAGAAGAATTTAGACTTCACTGTTGAATATCTTGTGCCCATTATTTTCAGTTTAACAAATGATTGACAGCAATCCTGTTACAATTCTTTTTCCTAGTGTTTTGTAGATATTTCAGCACTGGCAGCAAATTAATTGTAGGTAAGGAATGAAAATAGGTTGGCAAAATATTATACTCTGTTATGGCAGTGCTTACTGAATTCCCAGTGTCTTTTGAAGTCTTCCAAGCCTTTGGAGATCAGAGCAGTTGTCAGTTGGTACCTCCCCCTTACAGCTCCTCTTCAACAGGGTCTGTAGAGATCCCAGGTGCTATCACAGCTTCGGTACAACTGCTGGAATCTGTATATACCCTGTTAAAACTGCTGCAAGACTTCACCTCTGATGAGAATGATCTATTCCCTATTTTTAAAACAGCTTTCCTGCTTTCCTTTGAAAGTCTTGACTCCCCCCACACGTATCTCTTTTATGAACTTTAGTGACTGTGTGGAATGTGCCGGGTGGTGGATAAAGATAGCATACAAATTAAATAAAGGGGGTGGGGGCTGAAATTCAGAGATTAGATCTTCTAGAGTCATGTAAATATTTAGTTCCAGTGTTGCAGACACTGCAAACCCAGTTTGAACAGCCTACAGCATTACACCCTACACGTTTTGTAATTTGATCCTTTTCTGAAGGCAATAAATTACAGAAGGAATGCAGTAACTGTTTCTGCTATTTGTTTAAAATGTGTCATCCTTACTAATTTATTGAGGGTAAAATTATGTGAATGTCTCCTGCTTCTATTTTTTGATGATTGGATGTATGTATTGTATGTAATGAGTGTGAATTTTAAAACAAAGTTACATTAAAATAACTGTTAGAGCATCAGATTGCCTTTCTTGGGCATGGGGAAGGCTGAAGACTCCATACGTTCAGCATAGTTAAAAAAACAACCATAAACTGAACAGAAGCCACACTAAGATCATAAGTAGGTTTTTCTAGTTTATTGTAAGAAATTTTCTCAGTTGAAATGTGTCAATAGTGTCTGACTCATCAGATACAGTAACGGATTGTTATGGTCATGACATTGCAGCTCAGGGGTTTTTTCCTCTTACCATACGTGTCGATACATGCACAGCCATGTATATGTGTGTGTGCACAGGAATATGTGTACATAAATAAATGTATGCATGTATAATGCAGGCTTACTTGGCAACTCTGTGAAAAAGACTATAATATCACTTTGCTTTTAAGAGTGTATATGTATGTACAGCATCTAGACTTCCTTTTTAGTTTCCACATGCATGTATGTATATGCGTAGCAGTGGTGTACAAGACAAACTATATGCGTGTGTAACATAAATATGCTACACACAAAATTAGTGAGCTATGTGGGAGGACATGAACTGAAATGTCACCGTTTGTCTTCTAGGCTGCTTACCTCCCTTCTTGTTTCTCCAGCTGCTCCAGTATCTGGGAAGTGGCATCATTATCCATGGTGGGAATTCCCCCACTGTGGGAGATCTAACAAGGGTAGTAGCCAACACAGCACCGTTCTGTAATCTCTGTGTCAAACAGTGCAGCTGGAACATGAGACATCCCAATACTTGCAGTCGGGAGATAGTCCCTTGCATATCGTGTCGTTTATCTTTTGGGTTGCTCTAAACTGTGGCAGGTACATAACCAACAAAAATGGGCCAGAAAATCAAGATTGGTTACTGCTCTTTTTTTTGTGGACTTTCCTCTCTGATCCGTTTCAACCATCAGTATCTGAGTGTGGCAAGCAGACCTCTGGTTTGCAGCAAGTAATCATTAGGGAAAAAAATGTGTTTGATGTCAGTTCTTATTGTATCACCTCTGTCAGCAAAGTCAGCTCTGAAAGTTGTCCGTGTCTTCCACTACATAGTAGTGATTTTCTCCAGGCTTTGTTTATTTGGATAAATCCCTCCCTGGATGTGCCTTCTTGGGACCCATTTTCTCCTCTGATAATCTACCACAAAACTGCAGGACAATTGCAGCCAGGTAAAATATCACTGAGGATTACGGATGGTTAGCTAATGTGGTGACCTGAAGCCTCCCAGCTGTTCCCACAGATCATCTCTCCTCCAGCGCACATGCTTGCCATCCTGTGTGTGATGTCTTATTCAGGAAGGCAAAGCTCACAGAGACAGGGGCTGTCTTTATTTGCGGAAGGGCCTTGGGATGTGGCTGCAAGGCAAATAACCCACAGCTGTGTGGCAGACCAGGGGGTGCCCCCGGCCTGGTGGCTCACCTTCACACCGTGCTTTGTGCCAGTGTAAGCCAACCCCATGGCCAGACACAAAGGCTCCTTCCACCTGGATGTCTACAAAGACAAGGAACAAAATCTTTTTATTTTTATAGGAAATGCAAGCTTCTGCAATAGCTTTGAGAACAGGGCATCCGCCACGTCTGTCTGATCTGTGCTGATGAAAGCAAGGCACTGACATATTCCCCAGGAAAGGTAGAAAGTGAGAAAGAAAAGACAGGAAGGCAAAAAGCAGCCTCGGTGCTGTGAAGTTTGAGCTGGGCTGGAGCAGCCCGATGTGACGAGCCCTGCTTAGCCCGGGAGCAGAGAGCAGAACAAGTGCAAACGCTGGACCAGCAGCTCTGTGGATGGAAAAGGGTTTGCAGTTAAGAGGTTAAAAATGCTAACCTTGCCGTGGGAGGGGGGTAATCCCTGCAGTGAACCTGTTTTACAAGTCACCTCAGGAAAAGAAAAAAGCCTTTCTGAGGGGCAGGGAGCAAAAGTGAGCCTGTAGAAGTTTTTCAGAGCCGGAGCTTTTGAGTGTGCCTTTAGAAAATGAGCTGGGAGGTGTTTGCCGCAGATTTCTTTTGTTGATGTTTAACCAGGGAAATGCACTGCGGGATGAGGAAGGGTTGTGTACAGCTTGGCTTTTTTGCCAGGGTTCTGTGAAAAGCAGCTTTACTGGCAAACAAAATCAGATTTCCATGGATTAAAAAAAAAAAAGAAAAAAAACAAAAAACCAAACTCTTCTGGTGCGTGTGCAACGCTGAGTGCCTAGAAAATGGTGGTTGGGATTTTTTTGTTGTGTTCAGTTCGGTCTGAACATGACAGGTAACTCTGGCATCTGGGCAGGTGTGGTTAAGGTTACCATGGAGATTCGTGATGTCATGCTTGATAGAGCATGTCAAGACAGCTAATTTAACATGTAGATGTTCAAAAAGTCCCATAGGCCAGAAGTAAGCTGTATGCAAATAACAAAGTTACGCTGCAAAAGGGTGAAAGAAAATACGGCTGAGAGATGGAGTACCTTTTACCTGGCAGCTTTAAAGGATTATTACAGACTTCATCATAAATTAAAACTTTGGGAAGTAAAGGAAGAGGATCTCTGAACGTTTCTCTGGCCTTACCTGTGGAATCTCACATTTCGGTAAATACGTCTCTTTTCTCTCTCTGCCCCCACTGTAAAAAATGCTTTTGAAATCGTGGAGTTTGCTTCACCACGTTGTCCTTCCTGGCAGCAGGGCTGAGTCAATAAAGCAAGTTTTCTGGCATGGCGTGTTGCCTTTTCTCTTTCGAAAATGAATTCTTTACTGAATGAACCGAGAATTCTGAATTATTTCAGAAGTATTGTAATGTATTATGCTGATTATATGAATCATGCTGCAAAAATGTCCTAGGTAGTGTTTTGGAGGAGAAACTAAGAATTGAGACACTGTATTTATTTGTAGATTATTGCCAGATGTCTTTCCTTTAACTGTTAAAGTAGAACCCTAACATTACAACAGCGTTTGTTCCAGCATTTGAGATCTGTAAAAATACTGAGGATTTTAATTTTTAAAAATTTATTTTTATAGGTCATGGTATCAGTTGCTTAAGCTGAGTATATGTTTTGACATCATAGGATAACTCTGGAGCATTTCTTAATAGATTTTTCTTGGGCAAAAGTACATCTTGTAAGGGCAAATATATGTGGAGATAAAAGTCCAGCAACAGAAATTCTATTGGGACTTTTGTTGTTTAGATATAGGCAAAAGGTGATACTTTCAGTTCCTCTTGAGAGAGTAAAATCCTTGTGTTCCTAGTTGTACCCACTCCTGTGCTTACATCAACCCAGATGGATGAAGTAAACATCAATAGTAAACATCAATACCTAAGGGGTAGCCCCCCATTGGCATTGCTGTGATATGCTAATGTGAAGCACATTTAGTTTCCTTTCTTCTAATCATTCAGTTTGGCAGGGGTTAGGTTTAAGTGGGAAAGAGTGGGTGTACAGTAGTTAATGTCCCTGGTTAAAAATGTGAATGGAGAAAAATCATAGATTCTGCCTAAAAGCACCTTGAGAGAAACTTCAGTGTAAATCCTCAGTAGGATTTAGTGATTTAGTGAATGAGAAGGCTGCAGAATATTATAAACGTATTGTCTAATTCCAGGTGAAAAAACAATGTATAAAGAATTTCTGATGTTCTGCATTGCTTGATCAGGCACGGTAAAATAAACTTTTTCAGAACAGATATTGATTATAAAGCTAATGGATTTGAAAAGAGTACAAAGTGAAGAAACCACTCACTACTTTTTTTTTTTTTTTTTTTGGTGATGGCTTCCTTACTTTTGCACCCCTCATTTGTATCTTGAAACCAAGCCAGTAATGGGAATATTATAGAATTAATTTCAATTTAACCTTTCCTGAGTGTTAATTATTTAGTAATAGAATATGTACAAATGACAACATACCAAATGAACTAGCATATTCAGTATTCATTGCACTGATGCCATGGAAAAGGATAGGGAAAATTTGATGTAGTGTTAATATTGTGTGAATACTTTTCTGGTTTGTGCTGATAAGTTAAGAAGTGACATGTGATTTTAAGATGTACAGCGTATTTGTGAAGAATATGATTTTAATCTGGATATGTGTTTCTGCTGATTTTTATAGATAAGAATTCATTGAATTACTCATAGATTCACAAACTACCATGTATAATATGTCATCAAAAAATGCCTATTTTTATCTGAGAGGTCAGCGTCGTACAGGCAGAACTTGCTGTTGTGTCAGCATAGTTTGTAGGTGTTTATTTGCTTATTTTTAAAAGCTTCAGAAGTTATTTCAGGAGATTTCTGTGAGCTCCTGCCTCTTCTCCGCAGAAGGATGCTACCTCCCTTCCCAAGTGAGAATGCCATTCCCTCTCCTCTTTAGATGGTCTTTGTAAGCCCCACAGAGCATGTTGTGTGTTTGGGAATGAGGACCCTCTCCAGCATCCATGTGTGTCCCTCGTCTCCCGTACTTTCTGACTCAGTGATTTGTTGCTTTCCAATGCCTCTCTATGGTAAGGGCAGCTGCCCTTATTTTGCGTTGTTAAAAGCACGTAAGTAGAGCTATGAAAACGAACATTGGAAACTGCAAGCTTAAATCTCTGCTGGAACTCAAGCCCTTAGCTTTTGTTTATGGAAGGACATGAGGTGACATGTCCATTTGTTTTGAGTTGAAACATGCTCTTTAGCCCCCAGATAATGCTGTGATTGCGAGATACTTATAAATAGCTAGATAGATAAATGAACAAAGAGCTGGTTCATCAGCAAAGGAAAGGATTTACTTTGTTTTCGCTGTAAGTGAAAATGGTTGAGGAGGTTGAGGAGGACAAATATTCCTCATAGAATGTCTCAGTGGAAAGTCTTTCAACTTTACTCTTTGTTTTAAAAAGGTAAGGCAGAAGTATATATTAAACTACTAACCGTAAGGTATCTCCTGGAATAAGTGGAGTTTAACTAGAATGATAATACCTGCTTTGATAAATTTAAGTTCCTCCATTCCTATCTATCAGTTAAAAGTAATAAAAAAGCTGTTGTTTAAAATAAAACAACCAAACAAAATAAAATTGCAAAAAGGCTAATAAAGCAATTCCTTTTCTTCTTCCCTCTCTCCCTCCCCCCATGCAAATCACACACCAGAGCAGTTACTTTGCCCCAACAGGATTAGTAGCTTTTTTCTGTGGCAACGCCTCTGTGTTTTAAATAACATGTATTGTTTACAACTGAGAAGTCCAAGGTGGTTGTTGTTCATATGCTTACCTTTGTTCGTGTGAGTTTTGTGCATGTATTTTTCTAACCTAATTTTATGACAAAGAAAAGTATTTTTGGAATCCTTTGTACTCAGCTGACCGAATGAAAGCGTGCAGAGAGCTTCTTTCAGTGCTTATGTGTAGATCCAATAAAGAATTTAGGACCTAGTTCTCTGTTAAAAAAAAGTTCAGGCAGCTGCATTCAAGAGAGTTTCCCATGGAAACCTCTCCTAGTTACTGTAGACACCTGAGATTCCTTAGGGTTCAGAAACTTAAGCTTTTCTGGAAAAAAAATTTCCTGAGGCGTTTATAGATATGTTTTTGCACGTACTCAGTTTAGTCCTGGGCTACTTCTGTAGGTAACTGCCAAGTGCATGGAAACAGTCAGCAGAGCCTCATTTGGCAGATGAGGTCAGTGCAGGACTAGCTGCTTTCAACAGTGCTGGATGGCGGGGCCCGCGTCCTGCACAGTGGCCTGGCAGTGACCACCCTGTGGGACAGGCACATCCTGCTTCCCCTGAACCTGTGCCTGAGACCTTCCTTCCTCTGGGAAGGCTTGGAGGAATTTGGAATAGGCAAGCCCTACATTTTCCCTTTGAAGTTGAGCCCCTAGGCAATGATGTGTTACAGAGTTCTGTCTCAGTAGTTGCGTGGTGAGCTCCTCAGGCCAGCTGCTTAATGAACCTCATCGCAGGACTGCAGAACTGAGCTCCTTCATGCTTTGCCTGGCCACAAGGACCTTGTGCTTCTGTCTCCTTGATGATAAAGCTTCAGGAGGCAGTGATAAAGGCCAGACCCCATGCTGTGTTGCCTACTTGTTAAGGCCTCTGCCCGGAGATGGAGCTGTGGCTGTAGAACTTCGCTCAGACTGAAGCAACCAGGAAGCCCAATCTTCCGCTCTTTTCTTTACATATCCTGCAGAAGTGGATTGGTGTAAGAGGGTGCTTTGCCACTGCTTCCTCTTCCAGCTCTGCTTTTAAACCAAAGCACCTGAGGTGCTATGTTTCATGCCCAGCTCAGCGATGAACTGCATTGTAGACATCCTCAAGAGTGACATTCTACACAGGGCTCGTCAGCAACCCCAGAGAGACTTCAAGCCACTTATTTGTTTACGAGAGCACAAGAAGTTAGTGATGAAAGAGAAAATGTAGTCTGGTATACAGACATTTTAGGTTGTGCTGGACACTTTAGATTAGCTCAGTAAGAGCTGGCGTTCTCTCTCATGTAGTTCTGGAAGTGTTACAGAAGGTGCTGGGATCCCTTACTTGGCAGATAGGTGAAGCTGTTTCACAGACAGAAGGTGTTTTGAAGCCAGGTGAAGGTGTTTCATGAGGACAGCAGGCCATGCTGCTGGTAGAGCTGAGGTGACAGTGTAGCTTCCCTGGTTCTTGGTCAGGGCTTCCTTCTGTGACACGTGATCAGCTTTGATGTTTATGAATATTTGCTGTGTCTCAAGACCACTTCCCTGCAGATGGTTGGGAATGTGCTTGGTTGTTCTCTTTTCAGCCTAGTAAACCTATCAGCTTCCCACTGGGAATGTTTTTGTGCTCTTTGCACATTGTCACTTGGGAGGGGAGCTTATATTTATGTCAGTCATTAGTAAAGTAAATGCACCTCTGGACCATTACTGTTGCATTACAGGGTTTTTCAGTTGATTTTCTAACAAAGGTGGATTGCACTGAAGTCACCTGATTAATTTACTTGGTTTAACTGTAATCCCTGTGATTTTAATTTCTTTTGTGGGCTCAAATAAGAGAACAAGAGTAAATAAGACAAACAAGTCTCTTACAAACATTCCAATTTCCTTTCAGGAGTAACAGTGCTACTGTCAAAATTGCAAGCAACACCTGTGGCTCTGACAGCAGCCACTGAGACGTGTTTTTAACGTTCAACCAATAATGGTAATTATGCCAATTAAGTAAATTCAGAATCAAGTGGTATTAAATTTTGCATCTTGACACATCAGGCCAGCAGAGGGACTTCTAGTTGGATGAGATTTGGTTTTCTTGAGCCTCCATTTTGAAGGGTCCTTTTCTTTCTTTCTTTCTTTCTTTCTGCTTTTAAGTAGTACCTTTTTTACTGCTGCATTTTGTGTGGCTTCTTGTGCTGTGGGTTGTAGTGATTCCGTTCATTCACATGAAGATTACTGCATTAGTAAGCACTGACAATTGTCATTTGTTTAAGTTTAGATTTTCACTATCTGGTTAGTATAGTGGCATAGATCGCTTAAAAGGAAAAACTTTTACAAAAAATTAGGTGTTAAAAAGAGGAATAGGGAAGCTATTCTGTTGGGTCATATCTTCAGATTTCAATCCACAGAGACCAATTTTTGTTTGTGGCTTCTGCCATATAGGTTCTTGAAGAGATAGGTGGTGGATAATCAGCTGTGCGTATCACACACATTCTGTTCCTTAGTAGCTACCGATCATTTTGTCCTGTAGCTTGAGGTTTATTTTATCTTCAGAAATGTTGTTCGTATTAGTCATTAGACTGGATCTTCTTGATACCCATATGAATGTCCAGTTATGTTTTGTGTTGCTAAGTTTTTGACTTTTTTATGTTTGATGACAGTAAATTCCATAGCTCAACTGAAAAGTTCTCAGAATATTTTAGTCTTTAATAGTTTTTAATCACATTTCCATTTAGCAGACCATCTCCATGCTCTTATATTGATTGAACTCAAAACAGAAAAAACAATTGTAATTCAATCAGTTAAGTATTTTTCAGTCAGGCGGGAGAGGTCTGTCTTTGAAGGAAGGCAGCAAGGGAAAGCAATAAACAGCGAGAAAACAGAATTAAAACATTTTTTATATTGGAAAGTAGTTGAGTCTGAGTTTTAGTATTACTTGATGTATTCACTACCTGGTGCACTTACTGCCAGATGAATAAGCAGAAGGCTTTTCCAGTTTGCTCCTATTTTGTGGGTATGTGGGTGTCTAAAGTCTGGAAACAAACCTGCTGTCTATGTCTATGTATGAGCTTTGGGCTTGCTTCCACTGTGCTTTGAAAGCATAATTTTAGCTGCATTTATTCATTTGTAGCTCTATTTTTAGTAACACAAAATATCATACAGCAGACTATTGTAATTAGTAATATATCGCTCACAGAAGGAACAAATATTTGTCTTTGATTAGAATAAGAAGAAATGTCACTTGCTTCCTGTTGGCTGAATAAATAAGTGGTTGAATGGCATTGGTTGGTTGATTTAAATAAATATTGTTTAGAAGTCAGAATTTCTTTAGCATAATGTAAAAAAAATTAAAAAATCAACATGTAAAATAGACGCTTCCTTAAAAAACATGGACCTGAAAAACTAGGAAATTTATAAAAATTCCTGTAGATGTTAAAAAGATGTTTGCTATCCTATTTTCTAACAACGAAATGATAATTTCATTTCTTCATTATCTAAGCCATATATTTTTCTACGAAGCTTTTAAAAAACACATGCCAAAACCTTACAGGTGTTCTGGGTTAATTTGACTTGTTCATTCTGCATATTATAATTTCTTTTATTTTTAAAAAAAAAGAAAATTTGTTTTGTATTTAACTTGCCTAATGGCTTTGCAGTCATTGCCATTAAAAGACAATATTAAATCCTAGCTATTTCCTAGGCAGGGGTGTGGGACAACCTCAGAGTTCTCTGCACTTGGGCTGGAGTCCCTGCAGTGTTGTGGGTACCGTCATTGGGCAATAACTCCTGGCAGTGTTTCGGGGGATTGGCTTTTTATTGAGAATGCTTGTTGTTTCAGTTGGTTTTCAGCTGCTCACCCAAGTTGCCATCTCTTTGGCCACTACTAAAGGAGATGCGAGCAGGGTGGTGCCTGCTGCCAGCCGCTGGCATGTGAGCAAGGCCGGAGGAGAGGGGTTTCTGCACGACACAGCCCAGGGACTCTGCTTCACCACGGGCAAGCAGTGCGGTGTCTTTGGCCAGAGATTTTTAAATGAAAACATGTAATAGGAACGGCATCAAAAGCTTTCTGGGAATCAGTGGAGAGCTTCTCCCTTCCGAACATTGCAGAAGGGCTGGGTTGGGATGGGGCGAGGAGGAGCAGATCACAAAATGTTTTTCTTGGCCTGGATGGTGCTCTCAGTGATGTCAATAAAAATGTTCCTGCCAACTGCAGGAGAGCTGGCACAAGCCTGTGGCAGGTCGTTTGTCCGACGCTCCCTTCCTCTGATATCAGGTGCAAGCATTTAATTTCTGGCTCGTGTGTGCTTCCCTTTTACTTTATTTTTGTCGAGTGTTTCAGCACCGGATGCTCCAGCACACGCGTTCCCATGTGTGCAGACCCCCCACACCTGCTGCTGCTCCTCCCCGGCTCTCAGAGAGCCCCAGCTCCCAGTGCTGGCAGCTGATGGGCGCTGCTGCAGGACAGGGCTCCCCGCGAGGGTACTGATCCAGTCCTGAGCAACTGGGCTAATCCCATGCAAGCCTGGGATCTTGCTGGGAGTAGGAGTTAGATTTCTTCCCGGGCTGATGAATAACTTTCAGCAATGCAAGGCCATTGTGGAGGTCGTGTGTGATGCTTGGTGTTACTGGAGCTTCATTCCTCAAGAGTTTTCACCGTAGCATTAACTGTTTGTATTACTTTGATCTCACTTTTTGCAGAGTTCTTTTTTTCCGTGGATGTTTTACCCTCTTTTTTGTTGCTCAATCATGAAGTACTTGGTCTCGGGCATTAATCCTGTCACAAAAGAGTAGGTCTAGCTCGTGCAAATGTGTTCAATCCCCACCCCTATGCAAGCATGCAACCATGAGAAACCAGTATTTTTTTCTATGTGAGTCATTCATACACCCGGATGTGCAAAGAAATTTCACATCAGATGAGGCTCTGCTGCATATGCACACCTGTAAGAAATCTGCCCCGTGCAGAAGAAGACTCCTGCTGCTCCCGGCTCTGCCACTCGGTGCTGGAGGCACCAGGCTACCAAGGGCATGGATTTTGAGGAGGAGGTAGCCACCTATGCTCCTGTGGCCCAACCAAGAAGAAAAAGGAGCCTCTCAGCTCTTTGCTGCTCCTCTGGGGCCTCTTCTGTCAGCCAGGTACAGCTCTGATGAAGAGCCAGGGCTTTCCTGTGTGGGGCTGATGTGAGAATTAATAGAAGTTTTTGGATAGATCAATGTTTTTAGAAGATTGCTCCCTGTAAGAAGGAATGTCCTCAAGTGTTCATTCTTAGTATTATCCTTTTGTCTATACGTGTTTCTAGGTTGATTCTGAAAGGCACAAAGCCCTTCAGGTTGCTAGAGTAGT
Organism: Penelope pileata; assembly: GCA_013396635.1. Taxonomy (NCBI): domain Eukaryota; kingdom Metazoa; phylum Chordata; class Aves; order Galliformes; family Cracidae; genus Penelope; species Penelope pileata. The sequence continues at coordinate 670,326 of WBMW01004897.1, forward strand.
TATCAGATGCTCTTGAGAGAGAGACTGAAGGTTTGCAGGAGAAAGGCTTCCTTTGCGCCATGTTAAAGTGCAATTTGATTTCATGTCATGGTTTCAAAATTTGTCATACACTGCCCAAAAAACAAACTGCTTTCTTTTCTAATTATAGAGAGTATTTATATGTAAGGTTTAATCTAATCATTGGAAGTCTTCCAGGACTGTGGAATAACTGCTACTTTGTGAACCTCTTCTGAGTTGAAGGGGTTAGGAAACAGTAGACTTCTACTGTGAGGGTACTTGTGCTCTGAATCACTTTTTTCACCTCTTTTCTCTTGCTTCTGCTGCCGTGTTTTGGGTTGAGATGTCTTTTTTCCTCATGCTGTGACAGCAGGTATTGCTTTGTTTTAAAGAAGCTCTGAACTCACAAGTTCAGTCTTGTCTTTGCATGACTTAAACCTGTCTTAGAGATGGTTTTTCCAACTTACAAAATGTTTGAGAGCAGTTGCACTTACAATATGTGTGGCAGATTCCTCTGTGATTGTGTTATGTAGGCAAAGCAAACCTGAAATTCGGGGAAAGTTTAAACGGTTTATAAAAGGAGAACTGAGGAAATAAAAAAAAAAAAAAAAGTTTACATATTTTCATACAGATACTTGTGGGAAGATTCTCGTGCTGGGTTATTTTTTTTTAACAAACTTCTATGGATTTCTCACAATTCCTATTAGCAATGTACTACTAGAGAGAAAAGGAGTTAGGCTTTCTGTGATATATCACAGCTATGTGCTTCTAGTTGTAAAAACTGGGGCAAATAACTCTGAATTGGTATAAAAAAAGATTTTCAGTTTTACATGATCACTGTCTATGAAGATTATTTTTCCAAGGAGATATGTAACCTTTCAGATTAGATTTACCTGCTGTGTAGCATTTTAAACACGCCAGACTAAACCAAATGCAGAGTAAGACCTACAGATGTATTGAATCTGCCTGGCAAAACAAGAACAGCTTAGATTATCATTCCGCAGCTTATGCTGGTGAGATAAATGTGGAATTCTAAGTATTTTCTGCAGTAAAGGAATTCATGTGTTCTTTTGTTCTGTGCTTTCTGCTTTGTCAGACTTCTGTGGATACTGCCAAAATGTCAATGTTTTTGTCATAGTTTTCCTCCTTTTTTTTAATTTTAGGACTGCACCATTTGGTTTTGAAAGCAGAATAGCTTTTCTAACTTCCTCTGGGGAAAAAAAAAAAAAAGAAAAAAGCGGTCAGACCAAAGTTATCAGAGCTTTTAAGTGAGGTTTGTCTAGCCACCGCTGCTTTGCTTTTGGCTTATCTTCCCTGTGGTTTGAAAACTTAACTTCAATGTCTGGGTTCTGTGATCTTTCAAAGGTCTTTTAAATGCAGTCGTCATTTCAAAATGTTCACTTGTCCTTTGCATAGTTTCAGTGGAGGCCAGATGGAGGGTCTCATTTTACTTATCTCAGTATGTGACAAGAGCCTATGTTCGGAAATGTGAGTTTACATACTGTTGACTGCTCACTTGAGCTCAGGTTGGTTGTTTTACTTGTATTGATCTCCCTGCCAATTCACAAAATCACCTGCATTTGTTCCACCAAATTCATCAAAGCAGATGAGTCTTTTGGCAACCTGTTGCAATTAGCAGATTTAGGCTATTCTGTCTGAAACCCATTTTATTTAGGGAAAGTTGAATAAGACTTGTGTAAGGAGGAGAAGTCTTGATTAGCTGTGAAAGGTATTTTGCCTTTTAAATCAGAGGCTGGCAGTGTGGGGGCCTTTTCTGATTGCAGGTATGGTAGCAGTAGGCCTTGAGTCAGTTCTGGGTGGTGGTGCGCTTAAGAGCAGGACCATTAAAAACCTTTTGAAAACCAATGACCGGTGCAGGCTGCAGGATTATCAATATATTGTGATATCATGCTCAACAAAAACACAATTTATGTTTTACATGACTAAACTGCCTTGGTTTACAAGTAGAGGAAGAATTTCCAGTTTTCTTGTTGATAACCGAGACAGGTAAGCAGCCATAGCCGTAGCTCCGTTATTTGATCATTTGAAAGCGGAGGCTCCAAGCAGCATTGCTAAGAACAAATCTGCCCAGCCCCACAACACATGTGATATCTCTTATCTCTCCTGTCACTTTGTTCTTGTCTAAGATGAAGATCAGCCAGTTGTTTCTCATCGAAGCTCCTGCTTCAGACGCACATTAGGCACGATGCTCAAATATCTCCCCCAGGGGTGCAGTTGGTTGTCAGCAGTGTACTAAAGGCACTGCTTTTCCTCACTAACTTTCTGAAAAACTACATGTAAACATGTGGCAAGGTGGATGGTGTGTAATAACCAAGCTCTTCTTATTGGAAGGTCTCCATAAGTAGGGATGTGCAAACATCAAACAGACATCACCTTCCTGGTTGAGTGTCTGGGTTAATTGTTGCCCATTGTAGATGATTTCAGAAGCATCTGATTGAATTGTTAACACAGGTGCTGTTTCTCAGTAGTATTTTTTGAGTGATATTATGACTGTAGCTTGCTTCTGTAAGTCCAAAGCACACTGAGTTAGCAGGAGTTGTACTTCTTTTCCTCAGTCTTATCCAAAAAGACACAATTGAAACAAGTTAATAATTCTTCATATTGAAAAATTTTTTAAATAAATACAGAAGTTATGAGCTATGTTTAACTTGAAGGAGAGCAGTTACTGTACCTTCACTTAAAAGAGTGAGAGAGAGGTTTTCTCTTATCAGTAGAGCTAGTTCTTTCCTGCCGGATTGTGCTAGACAGAAAGGGTGTGGGATAAGATCACAGGCCACATAACAGGGCTTTCCCCCATTTTTCGCAATTAGCAATCTGAGAGTCAACAGGACAAAACCTGTGTTTGTTCCTTGTCGTATTGCCGTGCTACTTCACATGAAAGAAGTTCAGTCTTAATCTAAGCAGTTTCATACAATTTGGATTAATCCAACCATTAAGAACAAGCTCATTGTTTAAGGATTTGCAGATACTGTTTCACAGGCTGAGAAACTTTTCAGAGTTTTGCTCAGCCACAGTATTAGATAAACAGAATGAAACCAAACCGTGGTGCATATTCTTCCTGCTATAGCTGACATATCTTTTACAGTGTAAATCTTTGTCTTCCCTCCTGCATTAGGGGCTGCCACAAATCATTTATAGAATACAGTGACCTTTACAAAAAGACTAGCGGTAGCAAGTGCTTAGGTATCACTGTCTTGAAAGCTGGAGAGAGAAGATTTCTTTAGCATCTGGGAAATTATCTAAAGGATGAAATATCAAAAAGATAGATTCCTCCCTACCTCTACCCCTTACAGTGGAGCCTGAGTTGTATTAGCCTCCAATGTGACTGGACCATTGGAAGAGATGATCTGGCATTGTTTTAGTCCTGGCAAATCACTGGTTAGGGATAGCAGTATAGTTTCTACTCTTCCTTCTGGAAGATTGAAATCCAGAATGTGATTTGCCTGCAGACACAGGCAGGGGAAGTCCAACATCTGCATTTTCCCCAATAAGATTTTAGAGAGGATGATCAGGATGCCTCAAAGCTTGCTGTCCCCTGGGAAAAGCAGAGAGAGAAGGAGGTGACATTTGACATTTGAAGACATCAGTAGATTGCTTCAAGGGTCAGTAATAAAGCGGTCTTATCCTGTTTTGCTGATATGAATTTGACAAAACGTTGAATTTGGTTGCTCAAACTTATTTGATACTTACACGCAAATTTATGATGAAATAAGAGTTCATTTGGGAGAAGAGAAATATAGATGCAAGTTAAAATTTTCCATAGAGAAGAATGTTAACTGCCGTCGCTTCTTGACATGGTTATTGGTAATAAGTTAAAAGGCTGCTTTTGTAGAAATGTAGCTTGTTACTGGGATCCAAACTTAGGTCAAGAAATTCACTCTGCTTAGGCTGCCAAACAATTGCGTTAAAAATCTTTTGCCATAAAATTTTGACATATCGTCCTGGCTATTTCCAGTGAAGGAGATTCCCAGTGCAGGAATGTAAGGATCTTATGAACTTTATGTTCACAAGAGTTCTTACTGCAAAAGGAGCGGGGGGTTATTTTCCAGGAAGAGAATGATTAGGACCATGTATTTGCACTATTACAAGAATATGTGTTGTAACTTTAGGGTCAACTTTGTTGAAAGGATGTTGAACCTTGGGAGCCTTGCAAAAGAAAGTCACCCAAAGTGGTTTGAGATCTGTTGGAAGTTATTTCTCTCTGAAAAACATGCAATTTTTTTAATCCTTTGACCCTATAGGGAGGCTCCTCAATTAAGAACGGTAAGTCTCTTTAAGCAGAAGAAAATACTGTTTTAATATCAGCTCTTTAGAACAGCTATGAAAATTGTAAGACAAACTAAAGGTTATAGCTGGAGAGTTGGGCAGATTCAAATCAGGAGTAATGCATAGCATTTTTTGCAGTAGAAATGATTCATTATTCTGACAAATTATTAAGGGAAGCAAGAAATTCATCTTGCTAAAGCTTCGAACCATGACAGGTCGCTTTTCTAGCTGATACGCTTTAGTCAAACAAAAGTTACTGATGAATAGGGATAACTGGCAGAGATTTATTGGTTCCTCCTTGGCCTCAGTTATGCAACTGAGTCTCTTGGCTATTCATGCAATTTTAAGTTTTCAGGGACTGTTCCTAAGGAACTGAGTTTGACCCAGCTGCTTTTGAATATAGCACTGTTATTAACAATGAGCTATTTCAGAAATAAAAAATTGCTTTAGGTCTTAGAAATGAGGGCTACTTGAAAACATACAAATATGAGCTGTAAGTGAAATATTACAAGAAAAATAGCTACAGTCAGTAGAATTAGGATAAATAGATTTTACCATTTCTAATTAGAATAATAATGTATATTGTTTTATCCCAGTGAGGGTACCAATATGTGGCTATCATAAGCAGACGCAAGGAAAGCCTGAGTGGTCACTGCCTCAACAACTTCCCAGACTCAAGCTGCCCTTAATTCAGAAGAATTTTCTACTTTGACCTAAACTTTGAGTTTATCCTCAAGTATTCCATGGGAAAAATCTTGCCTACATCAGTAGAAGTTCTGGCAACATTAGAGATCTCAGGACTGTTCTACTCTGAAATTGTTTGTTAACTGTTTGTGAGGTGCCCCTGAATTTACCCATTGCTTTGTATATTGTAGCATGCAAGTAATGGGTCTGGTTGCAGCAAATTTTTCTGAATCTGGACATAACTACGGTACACCTTAGATCAATCAGGAGATAACGACAAGTGAATTATTTCAGGGTGTGGTGGGATAAGAAAGGGAACAAAAAATCCTTCACTGGAGCAATGTTTGGTCATGCATAAAAGTGTACCTGAAATTCAGACTTTGCACCACGTTGGTAGCTATCTGCTGACACCACAGAAGTGGGAGCCTGTCTGGAAGAAGAAGCTGATAGAGATCAAAATGAGTTTTCTGGGGCAGAATGAGAATGAAGTGAAAGTCTGAGAATGAGGTATTTCTGTTAGGGATAGGGCCGGAACCGAGGAAAGGGCAAATGTTGTGTTTACTGTAGTAATACAGGAAATCTCAAAGAAGAAAATAAGTTTTGATATGCTCTTCTAATCATAGCAGTATGTGAAAATGAAAAAGGGAGGGAAGCACTGTATTGCACATGTAGTGTTTTAGGCTCAAGGCATAGCACGGATCTTGCTGAAAGGCATACGCTCTTTTTAAAGGGGTTAAATGAAGTCCTGCTGTGCTGCAGAGCTGATTGCAGCAGCAGAAGAGCTTTGTGACCCGAGGGACTGAGGTGAGTGCTGCAGAAAGCTGCTGCTGCTGAGGAGCCAGATTTTAGTAGCTGGAAAATATGCCATGAATGATGTACAGGAGGTTTGTGTGTCTGTGTCTGGGGAAATTAGGCTTTGACTTGGTTGTGTGTAGCCCAGCTGCAGGTAAGTGTGGTGATCATTACTTTGCTGTATGGATAGTTTGGTTTTTGGCTAACGGTTCCAGAGGCAGTTTGAGGCATATCTGCTTTAAAACAAACTTACAGGTGAATAGATAATTTTCTTTTAAAACTTTCTTTATTGAAGTCATCAGCAAAAATTAAGTTTCTTCACAATTTCTGATTGCCAGTTGTGTGAGGTAAGAGTAAGGTTGCTAGCCATCTCTTCTTTCTGTAATGCCTGTCTTTCTTCTTTCTTAGATCTTGCTCCTGCTCGAGCGAAACCACATTTATAGTAAAAGCTAAGGTTTTTTTCAAAAAGTTGTTTGTGTTCAGTCTATACTTCGTCCAGTGTAGACAGTCTGCATTCATAAATTTTAGACTATTGCATTAAGCAGTAGCAAGCTTGGCAGTAAGAAGCATAAGAGCTAAATTTTCCCCATGTCCTAGTGGTGGACTTTCTAAATTTGTGTCCCCTCAATGCAGTTTGTCAGCTGCATTAAGTTTGCAAATGAGCAGAGGAGCTCATCTCCAGGCTTATCAGTCTTTTGCTGGTGTTAGAATGCAGGGGCCATGATTTTTTCTTTTTAAGAGTTGTTTTTACTGAGAAATGAGAAATAACTTTTTCTGACTTATTTTTTTCCTTAATAAAATAAATAGAATAAAAATCAATCTAAATTTTGAACTTTGTCCCAGATCCAGCATGCATCTTTTAAAACTTTTGTTATTATCTCTTTGTTTTAAGTGCACTTCAGACCCAAAGTAGGAATACTGGAATACTTTGGAAGTTCATCTTTTAATGAGGAGTATCTACTTTAATATCGAGACCATCCACATTTGGATCTTTTTCAGCTGACAAACCAGCCACATTTAAAAAGATGAGTCAAGAACTAACACTGTGAACTTGGGGTTCTCTCACCAACCTGGTAAATGCTTGGCTAAACTGAGGCTCTTCAGCTCTGGCACCTAAACATCATTCCTTGGACCCCATCAAAAGAAGAATCTTTGAGTGGAAATTTTCTGAAGAATGAAATTTGTTTTCTGTTTTCTGGATAGTTGTGATCTAAACGTTTCCTCATACTGAGAATATGTCAAATTCCCCATAACTTTCATTTCAACCAGCAGTCCCTCCCTTTTGAAAGGAATGATTGTTTTCTTGTTAGAATAGAAGACTAATGTGCTTGTCATTTTTCAGTGTTTTCATTCTCCATCTGACATGAAATAAGTAGTTATAGGAAAGCAAAGCATCCAGAGAAAGTGCTAATGAGTCAAATGTGTAGTCAGTCTTTATTAAAGTCCTGTGATGGGGCTGAATGTGACTTGACACAAGCATTGTGAACTTTGCTTTGTTGTTGTGAACAACACACCTGTATGATGTGGGTGATGGAGTCAACCAATTAATTACTACAAAAGTAAAACACCAGAATGTGAAATGCTGCTTTGCCAAGTGTTATGGTGTCCTGGGTTTGTCTGACTGTACCGTTTCTGGCTTTGGGTCTCATTCCCTGCAAAGAGTGCAGGTTGCGTGCAGGGCTTTGTGGCTGCTGTGAAACGTGCTTCTGATGGGGCATACTGCTTGGCCTGGGTCATCGTCATTTCTGCTTGCAAAGTGACACATCCAGTTCTCAGGCTGTGGATTGCTCGTGCTGTATAAACACTGTGAATAAGCCAAAGCTAATGGAAGGCCATTTAAATTGCATGTTAATCAGCGTGTGGCAAAGTGATTGAGGTTGTAAAGCTCTTTGAAAAGTACACTGTAGTAGGAAATTGTTTTTTTTCTGTCCATCTCCACGATTTCAGTACCCTCTCCATGGATACCTATCCTGTTCTTTCTTCCACCAGTTGGTGAAGCCTCAATTTCATTTTCTCTGGCAGCTTCTGCCCATCTCTCCATGGTCTGAAGGGATCAAAGTTGATGTGGTGCGCCTCTTCTTTCCAGGATCGCTGCTTGGCTTTGCACTGCTCCATCCTGCCATGGAGTGCTGAAGTGAGGCTGACATTTGAATGCATGCTACTGAAATGCAAACACTTTGTGTATTTGAATTAACACCATCTCTTTTCTGCATATAAACGGTACTTTTTAAACTATTTCCTTTAGCTAAATTTCAGGCTTGCTGCCTCCCCATGCAGTGATGAAGCTGGAGACCCTGGGGCTGGGAGGGACGGCTGTGGGAGCACGGACGAGCCCGCAGACCTGTGCTGTTGGCTGAGTGGGCTGGGCAGTGGTGGCCTTTGGTGTCCCTTGGCTGTCTTGTGCCAGTGGTGGCACAAACACAGCCAGGACAGGGAGCGAGGTGAGCCCCAGCATCAGTGGTCCTGGGTAAAAGCTTTCTCCCGCAACATATTTGTGGAAATCTCTTGTTTGAAGAGGATGGGAATTTCACCCTGTTTATGCTAAGGAAGCATGTTTATGGCTGCTGCCAGTGGAGCACTTTGTACAGCATACTGCTATTTGGATAATAAGATGCTGAGCTGAAGAGAATTTTGGAGTTCATACCACTTTTAAAGTTCATGTAATGCTTTTAAATACTGAAAACGTGACTTGAAGGAATGTCTGTGCTGGTGTGTCGCAAGAGTAAAACAATAGTGCATTCTACTTCAGACACAGAAAATATTTTCCTCTTTCTACTCAGATTGAAATATGTTCCCAGCCACTTGCCTGGACATTCGGCAAGAGGCTGATGAGCTGTTATGGAGTTCTACTGTGTAAATTAACTTAAGTGCTTGTATTTGTACCTGGATGGAGAGAGGTTTACTTTACTCATCTGCATAGAAAGAAATCTAAACTGTGAGATACAAATCTTAGAATGTGCTTGCTTTTAATTGTTTTCCTCACTGATGAGGAAATTCATTGTCCTGAATGAAATTGAACATCAAAATGTCACTTAACGTCTTTTAAAAGAGCCAAGACATGTTCCACCACGCGTACAATGGATATAGACTTCTACTGAGGTCTGTATTGCTGTATGCGATGTTTGTTTATAACAAACGCAGCCATAATTTTAGAAAAACAAAAATAAATACTCAATTCATTTTCTGCCTTGATTTGCACTCCGTGCATATCCAGAAGTTAGTGATGTGATATCCAGAAGTGATTCATATGAATCACACAGAATTTGAAACCATAACACCGGGATTTTAATAACATTTTTATGTTCCTTAAAAGTAGTAACCAGTTTTATTTTTGGTTTTAAATATGTAGAAACATTTATTGCAGATACTGTTTTATGCTTTGTGATCTAGTACTCAGCTGATGGGCCATAGGGCAGAGGCTTTCTCTGAAGAAATAAAAGGACAAATAGAACAAAATACCACCCAGAGAGAACAGAGCTGAAGATGGATATTCAGGGCTGTGGGGACACACTTGGTTAAGATGGGGGGCTTCTTTGCCGGCTTAAAACACAGGCTTATCCCCACGAAAGACAGTTTTTCATTAGCTCTTCATCCAAGACCAGCCGGTAACCCTCAAACAGCAGTGTTCTTGCAGTGAGAATTAAGGGCACAGTGTGAGCAGCCTCCAGAATGCCTGCATGAGTGAAGCATCACAGGTGGGATTTTGACTCATTCCTCCAACAGTGCGGATAAGCTCTGACTAGACGGTAGGAATTTCTTCATGAAAGGAAATTGCCAGGTGGTTTAGGGCCAATATGTCCAACTCTACCTAATTGCCTTACAGTGGTAAGGGAGGGCTCATGGCCATGCCCCAGAGGTCTGTGGCTGCCAGCAGCTTCCTGGGAGCTAAACAGGAGCTTAGAAGGCCCAGGGGCTACTCATGGTCATGCCAGCAATGTGACTTGTGCCAGTAAAAGGATTTGTTATGGGAGCACAGAGGTAGTCGTCTGCCCACTCAGCTCCCTAAGTTCAGCCATACTGTGTAAGTTCGGCTGTGATAATTTTAATAATAGCTTAAAAAATCAGATGTTGGTTCACTGGAGCAGAGTAGTTACATTTGGCAGACACTGAAATAAAGTGGGATGAGAAAGTTATAAAAACCTTGGAACTTACAGCTCTGAAAATATCCTTCAGTGTTTCTACTGAAAGTGGAAAAAAGGAAAGGGTGATTTTGATTTTTTATTAAAAAACAGCAAACAAAACAGATGGGAGATGTCTCCGATTTGTGTCTTCCTAATGTGAAGCACTAAAGGGTATTTTTTTCTGTTTTTCATTTTGAACATGGGGGTGGAGGTAGATTAATGGGTTTTGTTTTAGCCTCCAGTTCTTACATGTCTTGCACTTGAAAACAGTGTTTTTCTCCTCCTTTATACCAGATGTTACACTCTGGAGAATAATTTCTTTGTATTTTCCAAGTTCACTGAACTGCTTTGTATTTTAATGATGTTGGTTAGGAAATGTACCAGTTCATAACCAATGATGTACCTAAGGCTGTTTATAGGCTGCAGCGTGGGATCCATCACAACTGAAAGGGCTTAAGAAGACGAAACTTGATACTTTTGGGCAGCTGTGTACTTGCACTGAGGAGGGACAATCTAAAGAGGAAGGATGACACTGAGTTTTTACATGATGAGAAGTTTGGGAGTTTATTTAAACAGTTCCTCAGGATTTACCGGGTAGCAGGGCACACAGTAAGTTCAGATGTTTGATGATTAAGCTGAGTACGATGATTTTATCCGGATAGTATTTGTGAGCCTTTTTCTGTTTTTTTTTTTCGTGTTTTTGTTTTTGTCTTTTTTTTTTTTTTTTTTTTTTTTTTTTTTTTTTTTTTTTTATAGGGAAGGTTTAGTGAAATGCACTTAATTTCCTGATGGATTTCTTTTGTGTTCTCTTTGTGGACAGGGCGTAGCAGTAGACATTTCTCTGAAATTCTCAGTTCCATTTCCAAGTATTATTTCCAGCAAACTAATTGTGTAAGATAATTTACTGTTTGTCGCTCCATTACACTTTTTCCTTTGTTTCACATCATGTTTCTCTGCTTGCTTCTTTCACTTTCTTTTATGTGCCCGTTAAGCCCTGAACAAACTGCTTGAATAAGTTAGTCCCTTAAGATTTTCTGCCTCTAAGTCCTTGTTGCAGACTGGCACATTCCTCTGTGAGCTTTGTGCGTACCATGGCATCTTTGTGGACTAACACACTGCAGCTGCATGGCTAGTTAGCATGAGCAACTTCACTAATTAACAGAGGCTCCCCTTAGGGAGTGAAATCTACAATTCAGCACTCACCCTGAAGGAGTTATCTAGATGACATATCTTTAAAATGATCACTGATTTTTATGGGAACCTGGAGTGACAAGCTCAGCTGTGGGAATCTACAGTGAAGACGTCCCAGCTTAGGAAAGATCAGTGATTGTTTGAATCCCTGTCTTCTAAAAATTGTTCTGTAGTGGATTTAGTGCATTGCCGTCCTTGCCTTGATTTTCTTTATGTTTGAGCTCTCTGGAGAAGGGACCATGTAACCTCTTCTTTCCCCGGTGCTTAATGTATGGGGGATACTGTCCAGACATTGGTTAATTAGGGTAATACCAAGTTTTAGAACTTGAGGTCAAGTCAGACCAAACCACAGGGCAACACAAGTGCTGTGAATCTCAGTGCAAAATTCAGAACTGCTTCCATAACCAAGACAGGATGCTGTCTTCTTTCATGAAAAGTACTCAGATACCGAGAATCCTTCAGATAAATTGCAGTTTTTAAACAGCTGCATCCATCAGGTTACAAGTAGGAGGAGTAAGCCACTGTGGAATGGTGTGTTTTCTTTCTGTAGCAACACCACTGTGGCAGTAGTTCAAAAACAAGTAGAAGGAAGAAACAAAATATGGTTGGGTTGCTCAAACACAAGGATATATAAAATGTCACACAGAGCATAGAATTATGTAGTAGCTAGGAAGGATGCCAGAAAGACTTATGGTTTCAGTTCCGAAGGGCTTTTAGTTACGGTTGTTTTCATTTTTTCTTTTTTTTTTAATTAAAATACCATTTTTTTCTCCGATAGTCTTTCTTTCAAGGGCTTCTCATGCAGTTGTTTATTCGTAAACAGCTGCTTGCAATGGAAGACATTACGTTATAGCCATGGTGGTTTCTGCTAGATGTGTTTATTGATTGGGGACTGGTTGCACTTCTGTTTGTTCCAACATATGGAAGTATGTTAAAATAGGCAGATAACTCACAGAAGGGCTTCATAAAGAACAGATAACAAACATGATTACACGTAGAACTTCTGACCTTCAGAAATACTTACATACTTATAAGTATATAATACTTATATACTTACAGAAATACCTCTTCAAAGCATATTTAATATGTAGGGTTATATGACAGCTTTAATACATATAATGTATCTAGTTACTATCTCTATATTATCTGCCTATATATTATACATATATCTGTATATATAATTATTACAAATATGTTTACTAAGCCTATGAGGTAGGTGCTTGTGAAATAAAATACTTTCTTGATATTTAGCTACAACAGTATCAGAGTTGGTGGTGTTGCTGGTGTATTGTTTGTTCAGAGTGTTTAAAAGATGGGATTTTGTGGATGCTGAAATCTGTAAGCCATTTTAGCAAGTACAGATTTGTAAATCGTGGTTACGCAGTTAACCACTCCTTGTCACCTAATACAGGTTCTTTCAATTGGGAATGTTTTGTCCAATGTAGAATCAAAGAGGATATTGAAATCTGTGCACTTAATATTTTGTCCAGACTTGACGTTTGCTAAATAAATGAAAGCTACAACATTACTGATGTTAGTTTTCTGAATGTATTCTTGCAGCTTTGAATAACCAGGAAAATATTGTCTCTAGGATGTAGGATCTGTAAGTTAACACAAGTGGGTCACTATACCCGACTGGTAATGGCTAAAGGCCAACTATGAAGAATTGCGGAATGATCTTTAGTCTTGGTGCTGTAATAATAGGTGAGGTTCCATTTTAATAACTGAAATGTTGCACATAAGGAAGAGCAATCTTATCTTCATCTTTAAAATAGTAAGCACTGAGCTGAGTTTTACCACACAGGAGTAAGATCTGGAGGTTATCTTTGATCCATGGAGATGTCAGTGCAGTGTTCACTAACAATCAAAAAAAGCAGATGTAATGTTGGTAGCTATTAGAATAAGCAAACAGAGAACAAGACAGAGCACAGGGGCATTTGTGATGTCTGCCATTCAAACATCTCTGAGAACAAACAGCCATAATAGAACTGAACAAGGTTTGGAGAAGTACCCTGGTCATCCAAGTTGGGGAATAACTCCGTCTCCAGTGAGATGACTGAGTGGGATATGGTGGAGGGGAGAGGCAAATTACAGAGCTGAAAATTTTTAGAGACTGAGAGAGAATTTTGGGGCAGCATCACCATTTGCTTTCCCCTGTTCTTAGCTTTTTCCTTGGGCATTTACTTCAAGGTGGTGGTGGAAACAGGCTACTGGAGCAAGTGTAGTCTAGTCCTTCTAATTCCTGAAATAATCTGTAGGCCACAGTAACCCCTAGGTGACTAGGATGGAGTACAACACAATCCCAGAAGAAGCATGATGTTTGGAGAGAAAAGAGAAGACATTGCTGTTTGAATCCTATGGTGTGAACACTGAGCCCAGAACGTCTCCAGCTTTCTGAGTCTCACCAGGCTGTTTTTCTCCTAGCTGTTCCCCAGTGCACTGCTTCAAGTAGTTTTTTCTTCTCCCCAGAAGACTGTGGTCTCTTGTGAGCGATTTCTCCTGCAGCTTGCCACTGTTTGAACTCTTTCCTGAGAATGCTTTGACCATCTGCTTCTGTGACTTGGACAGGCTGTTTTTCCTTTTATTCCAGTAGCTGCTCTGCACTACAGATGAAAGCCTGTTTGCATTGAGCCAGCTTGCTCTAAGTATAAAAGTCAGAGGAGAGGGGGGCTGGAGTGTATTGCTGAAAATTTCCGAGCCCCATCCATACTTGTGTCATACCAAGTTTAACCCTCACCTACTTTGTGACGTGCAGCTTATATCATCTTACATATGAGCTCTGACTTTGGCCTGCTAAATTGAGCTTGAGCTTGGAAGACTTAAATGTCAGAAGGCTAGAGTAGGTCAGAGGAGCCAAAGACCTTAAGCTGAAGATGTCCCTACTGTTAAATTTGTACTTTACTATGCACAGATGCTGTTCTTTTTGAAGAAACACTTGTGACCAAGAATTTCTCCTGTGATGGTGCAAATGATATATGGAATTATTAGACAGAACTGTTAGAGAAAAGATTCTTTTTTATTTCAGCTTATTTTTCTCTTGCTGACATTTGTCGTACATTTAGTCAATTCCTCATCTCTTGGCTGTTTAGTTTTTGTTTTTGTTTTCCAGAAGAAAACAGAACTATAAATTCACAGCAGTAATAGTTAACCCAGTGGTCATAAACTACTTCTCCTTTGTTGACATTGTTTGAAAGCAGCAGTGTCTTGGTATTGATTTAGAGAGGGGCCTGTGTTTGGATAAGTAATTAAAATTTTGATATAGAATAACTTAGCATTACTTAATATAAATTTTAATGCTAATAGGATTCTATGTCTGACTTCTGTTTCTACCCTAAGAACACATACATATGGAATAGAAAACTTATTTTGTAGCATATTTATCTAAACATTCTGGCTGTTCACACCCAAGCTACATGTATTTTTGGAGGAAGAAGGTGTTGCCTCAACTGATTTTCAGCACATTGTCTATGTATGTTGTTTTGGTCGCAGAGGTTTATCAAAATCCAAATCAACTGTGCAAAGAAATTGGTTGTGACCTAGTATCTCTTTCTTTCTGTAGACTTGTCAAATTAATCTTGCCTTGCCGTTCGTGGATAAGAGGATATGGACTTAAAATCCTTAGAAGCGGTTCTAGCTAAAGAGCAGAAAGAATAAATGTGTGTTTCATGGCCTGCTTACTCATTAATAAATTTGCCTAGGATATCTGTTTTTTAATGCTGGAGAACAAGGAAGATGAGTGAGACTGAGCTGCTTTTGAGGTTTTGTGGCCAAGAACCTTGCTGGTTTCCTTTCCTGGAGGTTTTGTGGCCTGCAGGGACTAAGTAGGGGTTTTGGCTCTTAGTGATCAAGAACATTGTGTTAAACCTTAAGAAGATGAAAATATGTCAAATTGACACTAGGCTGGTATATAGTTTAGCTGGATCGTAATTCTGGCTTTTTTTTTGAGCATGTAATTACATCCAGAAGTGGATGGTTTTCAGCTGTGTTTGAGTTGTTCCTTGGTACTTGCACATTACAAGCTACAAGCAAAGTTGGTTCTCTGTGTGATCCTCACATGGTTTCTTCAAATTCCAACTTGAAAACAGTCTTCTGTTGAGTGTGCTTGGTGTATGTTTCTTGCCTTCGTGAGACTTTCCAACTGATAATTTCTAACTGAATTTTTTTTCCCCTAAAATTGCCTCAGAAGAAATTCCGAAGTAAGGCCTTGGTGAGATTCATGGAGGATATGCCGCAAGAGTGATGGAGAGAGAAAATCATTTGTTAGTGTGGAAAAATAAAAAGAATCCATTCCCATGCCAGATATTGGAAATGTTGTCCAAGCACTTGTGAATGTTGCTATTTAAGTGCACTGTTCGTACATGCATGCAGCATCTAATTTCCAGAACTGTTTTATCAGCAACACGAAAGCACCAATCTCCCCTGTGGGACAAGCAGCATCCTTCTGGGAAGCTTTGTAGATTAACAGAAAGAAGGAAGACTTAGTACTTACGTCTTCAAAAAGGCAGAGGCATTTCCCATTTCTAGAAAAATGCTATGAAAGATGCGTATTCTTCTTCTTGTGTTTTGCAAGACTTTGTGAACCTGCTGCTTCCTCCTGCAGCAGTGGCTGCAGCCTTTAGCTGCATGGCCTTAATGGTGGCCATAGTATACATCAAAGCATCTCTCCCACTACGTGAACCGTGAAGCTTAATATAGAAGTGTGAGTTAAAATATGGAAGAGTTTAGCAAATTTAGTGGTGTACACTGAGGAATGCTTTAGACAAAAATAGGCTTAGAGGGAAGGGGTGGAAAGATGCCCAGGTTAAAGCAGCTTTTTTTCTTTCTGTCCTGAGAATGAGGGTGCCCTGTGAGAAGCTGTTTGTGACTCAGTCATCCTGAACAGTTACTCTGGAAGAAAGAGAGGAGCAGAGGGCAGGGACAGGCTGCCTCGCTTGGCTCCTGGTGCCCCAGTGAGAGAACAAGGCTCACACCAACCCCTTGGCTACATTGTACTGCTAGAGCAGCAGCCCTCTGGGAAGCAAGTCTTGGGAAAGAAAGCACAAGAACGAAATGTAGTAATCATTAAATCAGATAGAGGGGACTGTAGAAGTTTTTTAGCTTTTGTTTTTTACAGATTTTATTCATGGGAAAGTCCTCCCAATAAAGAAATTCAGCATAGGATGCAGCTTAGACTGGGACACTTCACTGCACAAGGGGAAATTCCTCTTCTTTGCAGTAGGAAATACCGTAAATGCATTCCCTGTGAGGTGTAACCGTTGTACACAGCAATACAAAACTGAACTTCTCAGGAAAAACATGAGCCTCCAAACAGAATCCACCATTAAAACAAGTTACATTTAATCCTTTTCCAGTAGCAGAAAAACACCAACTGGCTGCACTACGTGGATCATTGGTTATCTCCTCAGGCAGCTCCCCAAGGCATTTTGTCTTTGTCCTCATACCTCTGAGCATTTGCAAGGATAAATTGCACCACGTCCTGTGACTTTGCTAGGTTTGCAGTTTGCAAGGGCTAAATACGAAGTTAAATGATTTGATCGAAAAAGAGTGACTTGGACGTACTTTGTGTACTGCTGTGATCCGAGGTGAAGTGAGTGAACCTCTTGCTATCTGCTTGTATAAACCTCTTCCTATCTGCTTGTATTTGAAACACAAAGGCGGTAACTGCAGGCTGGAAATAAAAGGCAAGTCAGAAGCTGAGGTACGCATCTCTGGTGTCTGGCTGACTGCCTTTCATACAGTGCTGAGCAGTGATTATGAAACTGTGCCCTGTGTTTCCCGATGTCACTTCTGATTTGCGAAGCAATGTGCTGGAGTGGCAGGCCCAGCGTCAACACCTTAATTCCCTCACCTCTGCAGCCACCAGGAGCCTTCCCAGAACCTGCCTCCGTCCGAGGAAGGCCGAGGGCACCGAAGTGAGGATTTTGTACAGCAGAAGCAAAAATGGGGATGATTTAATATAGCTGGGTGAGAGGCAAAGGCGACCTCTGTCACTCAGTCTTCCGTGAGAGAACTTAGCGTTTCCCTTTCTTTGAGAAATTTGTGTCTGGTGGAAGTGTCTGCATGTGACACTGCATTTCCTGGTCCTGCCCCTCTGCTTCTCTGCATCTCGTCCTGGCATGGGCACTGCTGATGCTCTGAAGGTTCCATGTTGTTGTAGGCTTGATTGCTGTTGTGTCTGTCCAGCAACTGAGCATGCTCTGTCCCTGAGATAGTGACCCCACAGCCCAGAACGGGCCTCAGAATAAAGCTGTGCTTTTCCAACCAGGGTCAGCACCATGGTGGGGAAGAGACCAGGCAGTCTGCCTTGTCACATCCCTTTCGGATCTTACACAAAGGCCTGTAATTACATTTGTGTTGGATTTAAATATTACATAAAAAGCCAAGTCTATGACCATGCATTTAAATACAGCAAGTGCTCTGCTTTTCTGGTTTAGTGAGGACTGTGTGAATCAAAAATACCTTACTCATCTGCAAAAAAGCTTAGTTCCAGCAAATCATGGCTTTAATTACAGGAAATAATCATAAACTACTTTATGTGCAATTAAAGACACTTTCTTTTGGAGATATTTTTGTAATTTTTATTTTTTTCCTAAAGCCGATTATCCCAAATGTTATACTCTTTCATGCCTGCAGAGCAACTTTAACTTGCATATAAATTGATTTTTTGGAGTGAAACTTTCTTTATGTGTAATTGAAACTTGAGTCTGTTTTAACTTTATCTAGGTAATTGGTTAATAGGTCAGATTACAGCTGCAGGTTAGTAGTAGCAGCTAACAGTTTTATGGTACGGTTTGCTCATCTTGATAACGGTATTAATTCAGAACGTAAATTGACACATTTACAATGACATTCTTTTAGACTTCAGCATCTTTTATGTTAGTGTTTAATCAGCCTTTAATCGTCCCAACTGGATGCCTACCTATGCAACCTGCTGTAGGGAACCTGCTTTGGCAGGGGGGTTGGACTCGATGATTTCTAGAGGTCCCTTCCAACCCCTACAGTTCTGTGATTCTGTGGATGCCGAAACTGTTCAAACCAGAAAATACCTTCCATACTGAAATTTAAGATAGTACTGGTCCAGAGCACATTAGTCTCATGGGAAGACCAATGTTGACTTTGGACCGTACTCCTAATTTTATTTAAAAATGTTTCTGAGGGCATCAAACTGTAGAAACAGAGCAGCCCTTGGGGAACAACGTTCAAATTTGGACTGAGCAGTGGTGCTGCTGAGCACATCGTGGTGACAGTAGACTTGAAGGCTGGGGAAAACGTATCCTGAAGGATATTTGCCCATGTGGTAACTGCAGCCTCTGATGTGGGAAGAAGAGAAAGGAGGAAGACTTTCCCTTGGTAGAGGAGGATCTGATCAGAGATCATCTGGGAAAGATCAGTGCACACAAATCCATGGGCCCCAATGGGATGCACCCATGTGTGCTGAGGAAGCTGGCAGAAATGATTGCCAAACGGTTCTCTATCATCTTTAAAAGGTCTCGGAGAATGGGAGAGGTGCCTTTGCAGATCTTCATTGACTTGGATGAATCTCAGGAGGAGGCTCTTGCTGCCGGGGTAGTTGGGATGCAGTTCTGGGGCCGAACATCTTCCAGCCTGAGCAAAGAGTTTACTATGGATTGTTGGTATATGTGGCTGGGTGGTGGAAAAGCTGTCACAGTTGTGTAGAGGTGGCCTTGGGTCGCCTCTGCGTGCCTACGAAGTGAACTTTGTGGGGCCGCAGTGCAGCACCAGCCAGTGTCCCCATCAGTGTGGGGATCGCTGCAAGAGTTTGCACACCTCTGCAGGGACTGCCCCTGCTTTTGGTAAGTCCTGGTTTGAAACACAATACGAGGAATTTACAGAATATCTTAATTCAGCTGTCAAAACTAGGCAAATGTAATTAGAGGTCAGATTTGGCCTAAAGCTTAGACATAGTATTTTCCATGAACGTTTGTTTTTGCTGTTGGAAATCCTTCAGCCTATAAATCTGTGTAGATAATGCTGATAGTGAAAAATCATTGACAAAACATCGTTTCACAGGTGGTTTTAGGTGAATTTTCCATCTTTATGTGTCCATGCTATATAATTATATTCCTTTCGCAGCCATTAACTCCTGCTGCGAAGGATGAGATACTGGATTCCTTTTGGCTTTGTCACTCCATCTGTCACCCCTACGGACGTGTCCATCAGCACGCCATGGTCTGGGGGTGTCATGTGGGTTGCACAGAGCTGGGGGCCCTTGGTGGGGAGTGGAGGTCCCCACAGAGGTGGGCATGGGGGGAACAGAGCAAGCTGGGGGTGGCAGCTGGAGGAGCGGAGATGGGATGTGGCCCTGTGGCTCCGTCTGTACTTGACATAAGGAATACCACAAATGCCAGTGGTAGTGGTATCTAGTTAAGGAAATTAGAGCTCTCTGGATTTTGCTTTCTTAAAGGGAAATGACAATGAAATTGCAGCTGCTAGAGGAGAGAGGAACAGGCTTTGCCAAAGCATATATGTGCCATGTGGGGGATGAGGGTATTCAGCTCCACTAGGTTCTTCTTTTGTGACTTTGGGCAAGTCATTGATCCAATAAGTGTAGATCAGCCATTTCCATTAATTTTTACTGCACCGAGGCTAACTTAGGGTGCTTATTATGGCTATGCTGATCTAAGAGCCCACTACCCTTTGTCTTTTCTCATGCACTGTTTAAAATAGGAGAAAATTAACCTTGGCATTGGGGAGTGAGAGGAGAAGGTGAGTTGTTTCACCTTATGCCTAGGGAGGAAGATGGCTAAACATGGTTGGGATGAGGGCAGGAGAACCAAGAAGTTCTCCCCCCTTCCAGCAATGCTGAGCTGTTAGATCAGCTGAGCCATAAATGTGTACCTTCAGCCTTAGATTTGTTGTGGATGTAATCCTTCCATCTTTACTCTTCCCATGGAGCTCTTTTACTGACAGCAGAAATATTTATTCAGATACAAGAGTAAGCATTTGTTTCATTTGTCCCTCCAGAAACACATGAGTAGATCCCATTTAAGTGAATGAGAGTGCTGCACACCTAATTAGAGACAAAGCCCTCAGTCCTGTGCCAAAATGCTACATCATAAACTACAATTCATGGAAACTTAATACAGAGTCACAATTTATTTGCTATATTTAAATCAGACTTTAAAAATTAAATGAAAGCCAATACACTCAATAAAAGCCTGTAATCCAGGCTGTAATAATAAATCACGTACTGGGATTCTGGTGCAGATGAGGGTGGAATTGTAAACGCATTGACATTAATGCCATAGCGCCTCTTGACTTCAATAGATCCAGGATTTCTTTGGTAATGTGCTTAGCGTCTTAATTTACTAGCACAGTAACTGGTTTGGGATTTCCTGTTCCCCTCACAGGCACTGATGATGTGATCAGCTCCTGGGACAAAGCTAAAATATCCTCAGCTGGCTTCCCTGTCAGCATCCTCCTATTTTATTTTCCCTCCCTCAGCCCCTTCTCTGTTTCACACTGATCTGTCAGCAGCACACACCCTCATCAGGTGTGCTGGCTTGTAGACTCATTTTCTAAGAGAAACAAGCTTATATGATGATGTGTCTTTTTGTCTGCAGTCCTCCTCAGCAACATCCCGTGGCCAATTTTATTAAAGTTTGAAAGGAGAATAGAGCTATCCTAAAAATCACTGAGTGGAAGAGGCAGCCCCAAGCAAGAGCCCACCCTGGGTGCTCCAGATGTGCTGCAGCTGGGGCTTTTCCTTCCTCAGGCATGGATGTTGCAGGGATATGGGTGGGTTTGGCACTGTCAAGGTGGCTTGGTGGGGAGGTCTGGGGGGACAGCAGACTGGAACTAAGGGCAAAACAAGCTTCAGAGGTGCTTTGCAGAGCTCTTCTNTCAACTCCTTCCATTGAACAGTGGCAATATGACGATCTTTGTCAAAAGGGCTGTTACATTTGTTTAAAAGGTCTCTGGTTGTGGCAAATCAGTAATTGATTTGCAACTTTTTCTGTGCTTCATAAGAGAGATGAGTTTCATTTGGGCTAGCTGATGGTAGAAGCATGTGACGGGAAAATAGTTCCTAAGTATTAGTATACAGTAACGAAATTTAGAAGACGTTTCTTGAAGAAAAATCATTTCTGTTATTACATTGTCATGTGTAAATGAGAACTCATTTAATGTCCTTGGAGATACAAAACAATATGGAAATTTGCATATATACTCCAAATATATAATTTTAACTATTTTTGTACTTAGCTACTGCCACTGGATTGATGAAGAATATCTTGTGTTGTGTTGCTTTAGCTGTAGCTTGAAGCTGGGGCTTATTAGCTGGGAACAAAGGTATGATGTCTGTTCTGCCTGTGCCTTCTTGAGTTCCTTGTGTAGCCATATTCTCATTGCCTTCAGAAGTATTTGAGGATGTGCAGCAGGTGCAAGGTTGGCTACTAATGTGCTGAGTACTCCCTTTCATTGCTCGGAAGGATTTGGCAGCTCCTTTGTAGAGCAGTTTTTCATTCTTCACTCTACCCTTTTTCCTTGTCTTACCTAAAAAATGTCATTTTGCAGGCTCTTGTACTTTTGTTTATGTCTGAAGGCCCCAATATTATAGAACTACTGATGTTAGACAAGTTTTTTGTGATTAGAAGTTAAGCGTGTGAATGTTTCTGCAAAGTTTAAGGAGAGACATAGGGACATTGAGCTGACAACTGAATAACAAATACCTTCATTTTCAGCTAAAGTGAGAACTAAAATGTTCCTTAGAAGGTTGCAGACAGGTTTCATGGACAGCAAATGCACTGAAGACTAATCTATGAGCACCTTTTGTCTGCTAGACCAGAGCATAAGCATGTTTATTCTTATATATCACAGTAATGAGGGCCATGCAATGGCTGGCCAACAAATTGAAAGGGGGAGGAGAGAATTTATAGTTCTTGTTTGATCTCATAAACAGAACTTATGGTTCTAGTACACCTGAAACTAGGGTAGAAAAAGGGGATGTGTTGAGAGCAATCAGAAGTTAGATAATGGTAGTATGTTAGTGATGAAAAGGAAAATTCAGTTACACTATTTACTCTCATTATTTATTTCCTTTTTCAATAGGAGAGCTTTTCTTTTCTGTTTGGTGGGTAGGATTCATCTGTAGCCCAGTTTGCTTTCCCCTACCCCAGTGTTTTGGCTGTGCCTGTGTTAGGAGAAGGCTCCTATGCCCGGTTGTTCCTAAGCAAAGTCTTCGCTGCCTGCAGGCAGCAATGGAGAGAGTCATTTAGTGCTTGTACGGTGCCTCCTTTGGAGATGAGTTTCTGCCTCTAAGGTGTTCCTTTCTGTTCATTATTTAATACACATTTTATTTTGGGCACAAAAAAAAAAGCCAAAGAGAAATGGGTATTGTTCTCCACATCAGCTGCTTCTGCCCTGCAGTTACGAGGGGAACAGTTCCTTTTTCACAGGAAGAGTAGCCAGGGGCCCTTTAGCCAATTATTGCAGCAGCATGTAGACCACAGCAAAGGAGGGATTACTTCTGCCTTCCGTAGTGAACATTAGCCACTGCTGGGCTGCACAAATGGACTTCTTGTATTTATCTACTTTGATATTCTAAGGAAATGGGAAGTCTTGAAATGACAAAGCCCTGCTAATAATGAGGTAAGTTATCACCACATGATTATTATCAAGGACATTTTCTTTTTATACTAAAATATGTCAGAGATGAGTAATGTTCCTTGTTTGCCTTGGAAGGGAAACCATTCAAGTTTACTCCTGTTAGATTTCTGGGAAGAATAAAACATTATTTGCAGAAGAAGATGACCTAGTTGAGTGCAGCCCACCACTTGTGTTCCTGGCAGCCGTGTGCGGCTGTGCCTCTTGTCCTCTCTGAGGTTTGTCTGACTGCACCCTCAGTTCCTTGGCAGGTTCAGCTGCTGGCAGTCATTTCTTCATTTGTTATCCCTATGTAATTCATGAAATAGTATAAAAAACCCATGAGACTTGGTTGTTTTGCGACCATTATTGACATTGTGTATAAGGCAGGAATTCTTTTGACAATGAACTGCAGTGGTTCTCCACTCACCAGTGGAACTGGTGAACCTGGCTTTTTAAGGCTATGTTTAGCCCTCTGTGTCCCGCAGATAAGGCTGCATTAAAACGTTCGTGTCCTCATGTCCTTCATGCCATGTTGGGAGTAGGCTGATCATAGACAGATGCTGGTGTAGACACAATTAGTTGTAAATAGACCATGTACTCACATTTTATAAAATAACAGCTGCAGAGGGAATCTGTAAATCACTATTCACTGTGACTTCAGTGTTAATCTTGCTTTCATGCAAAATCATGCTCTGTGCATCAGTCAGTGAGTTTTCACTGCAGACAGCCAGATGTGTAAGGACCTTTGGGGTAGTGCTCTGCTCCTGAGTCACCAGCACGCGCACGGAGCCATCTGTTCAAAGGGTCTTGCAAGCTCTTCCTTGAGTTTCAAGCCTGGAACTACATTCCTTTCCAGTGAAACTGTGGAGTAAACCGATATAAGACTTTGCAGTGTTACACTACACTTACAGTGTAGCGTTACATTACAAAGTAGTGTTACACTGTGACTTTATAGTGTTGGCTAGGGCGGAAGTAATCCCAGTGTATAAATAAGCATTTGAGCTTTCAAGAATTGCATGTGGTGAGCATTTCTTTCTTTTAAACATGGCTAAGGTGGCATATCTGTTTGAGTATCTGTGTAGCCTTGTCCCAGACTGCTTTAAATGTAGATGCTCTCAGGTGCTTTTGTGTACTCTAAGACTTGTATTAAGCATCTCAGTATGCCCAGCAGCCTTTGCAACAACCATAAAGAACCTATGTGAAAACAGGAAGCTTCTTAACCTCTGATAAGGGATTATTTGAATTTTTTTTTTTTAGAGAAAAAAGACATTCA
This sequence comes from Penelope pileata, assembly GCA_013396635.1. Classification (NCBI taxonomy): domain Eukaryota; kingdom Metazoa; phylum Chordata; class Aves; order Galliformes; family Cracidae; genus Penelope; species Penelope pileata. The sequence goes on from WBMW01004897.1 coordinate 694,278, forward strand.
CAAGAAGTTCATATCACTTTTAAGCCTAGCAAAGCAGATTTTAGTAATTGTTTGAGCTTCAAGATCAAAGGCATTCAAAATCAACAAAAAAGGAGTGTAAATAGCTTCATAAAGCTTTACAAAATCTTCATAAGAAGTAAACCAGATACTGCATAGCTGGATATGCTGCCATAAAGGATCTGCAGGGACTAGAGAGGTGGAAGCTTTGGGAGTCTTCCAGCCCTGTCAAGTAATGCCTTGCATTGTTATGTGGGCAAGGCTGTTTTTCTTGGCCATGATTTAGGAAGGATTGTGTGTGTTATCACCAACAAATTAGAACTTGAATAACAAATCTTGGATATAATCATCATAATGTGTTCCTGTTGGGAAGAGACAGAGGGGGAAAAAAATGCTTATTGTAAAACATTTTAAAACTGTTTGATGAAAAAATCCCTATCACTTATTTCCTTAGAACAGCTCGTCATTTAGCTGGATATTTTCTGTTGAGTGATTCATATTCACATATGCTGCTTTAGGAGTCCTAGCTCAATCATACCACAGCAGTGAGCTCTTTATAGTGTACTGCTTGGTACCTCATGTCTACTTTGAGTTCCGTACCAAAATGGAGTAACTGAACATGTCAGATTGTCCCATAAACCAAAAGTGAATACAGTAAAATTCATTGCAATGTGTTCTCCATATTTTGTACCTGCCTTAAAAAATTACTTTTCATAGATCTTTGGAACACAGTGCAACTGCAACTTATGCACATTCGTATGTATGCTTATAATTGTTTATGTAATATTTCTTACTTGTATCAATATGTATCAGAACTTACCTCCCTCTTGCTCGCTGTCCTGATTATTTTCTAACTATGCAAATGTGATGGTGTCAGGTAGTGACGCCTCAGTGAACCCTCAGGCAGTCATAGTAGGTGGTTTTTGTATGTTGCCGATTTAGAAGTCTGAAAGTGGAGCATCTTTCAAATGATTTACTGAATAAGCGGGAAATTTTGCAAGAAAAAAAAAAAAAAAGCCCAACCAAATAAACAAACAAACAAACAAAAAACACAACAAATTCTTCCCTGTCTGGGTAAAACTGTGAAGAAGGTAAATTTTTAATACATAGCGATGAAATGCAATCTTCTGAGCAAGAGAGATGATAGAGGTTTATGCATTCTCAGTTGCAATATACTGAAATATCAAACATAATTGGAACTATTTCTGTTTCTTTGTTCTTCTGTTATTTCTTAATTTCTTCCATTCTTTCTCTTTCTCCCTCTCTGTCTCCCTTCCTTTTCCTTCTTTCTTTTACTTTTTTAAGAGAAAACTGTAATTTAATTGAAAACTATTACATTAACTGGAACATTTTCATTTATTTTAATTGCCCAGATAGCCTCCAGTCCAAGCAGACTTGGATTCCTCAGGTTCCCAGCAGTTTCTGGTTCCTGACTGATGACCCCACTTGCATCCTTTTCTTTCCCCACTTGCACCTGAACATAAAATCAGAATTCTGATTTGACAGTGTATTTCATAAATATGTTAATGCATTGACTTGAAGGAATGAGGTGGCTTGTCGAAACTTCATTTACGAGGCTGACGATATAAGAAAGCCCTTAGAAAGACATCCAGCTAATGTGTTGCTCTTCAGGTGAATTTCTTAATGTGCAAAGTTTTTGCAGGACAAAGTGCCATGGGGTCATCTGGTAGTTACCTTCTCAAGTAACATGTTGTAGGTTTTGGTGCACTGCATTTCAGGTTCAGAAGCATTTGCGTTGTTCAGCTGTGAATCACCGTGCTTTATATGACATTTGCATGGACAGTTATGGGCGATGTGTGCTGAAAGTCCCTAGGCCACATCAACAGTTTGAAACTCCCACATACTTCTTTCTGTTTTTATTAGGATCTCCTCACAGTCAGCTACACACCCTCTTTCAAATTGTTCTTTGAAACTCAGATCCATGTCACCTGCGCAGCAGTCACGGATGACTAGGCAGCTGGTATGCTAAGTGCTACCTCACTGAACGGACCATAAGAGTGTGTGTCTTTTTGTTCTTGCAATTTTATTGTATATTCACATTTTCTCTTTGACCATGCATTTTTATTGTTGTGGCTTCTTAGTAGATTTTGCTGCCTTCTTCAACCCTTGTAGTAGCCATGTACAGCATCTTGCACCATGAGACCTGGTCCCCAACTGGGCACTGTGCCTGACAGTGCAGTACAAATACATTGTATTTCAACATTTTTGGCTTTATTTTGTTCTTATTCAAAAGAGATTTTGTAGCTATTTCTTGATTCCTGTTTGATACACTCAGTTTTCTTGTCTACTTTAAGAATAGACAAATTATTATTAGACAATTTATTTGGGGGAAACACAATTCAGTGTTCTACAAAGAATCTACTACACACTCTCAGAAACAAATCCTTACAAATATGGATAAGGTGTTTAGTTTGTGGACCCCCTCGCAGAGGTCTGTCTTGTGACCGATGCTTTTCAACATCTTTATCAATGACCTAGACGGTGGGATTGATTGCACCCCCAGCAGGTTTGCTGATGACACCAAGCTGAGTGGTGCAGTTGACACAACAGAAAGAAGGGATGCCATCCAGAGGGACCTGGGCATGCTTGAAAAGTGGGCCCATGTGAACCTAACGAGGTTCAACAAGGCCAAGTGCAAGATGCTGCACTTGGGTCGGGGCAATCCCAGATATGCATGCAAACTGGGAGAAGAGATCCTTGAGAGCAGTTCTGCCAAGAAAGACTTGGGGGTCCTGGTGGATGAGAAGCTGGATGTGAGCCAGCAGTGTGTGCTTGCAGCCTGGAAGGCCAACAGTATCCTGGGCTGCATCAGGAGAGGGGTGGCAGCAGGGAGACAGAGGGGATTGCCCCCCTCTGCTCTGCCTTGTGAGGCCCCGTATGGGGTACTGTGTCCAGGCCAGGGGTCCCCAGCACAAGAAGGATGTGGAACTGTTGGAGTGGGTCAAGAGGAGGCCACGAAGATGCTTAGAGGGCTGGAGCACCTCTCCTATGAGGAAAGGCTGAGGGAGCTGGGCTTGTTCAGCCTGGAGAAGGCTCCAGGGAGACCTCATTGCAGCCTTTCAGTACTTGAAGTACTTATAAACAGGAGGGGGACTGAATTTTCACCTGGGCAGATAGTGGTAGGACAAAGGGGAATGGCTTTAACCTGAAAAAGGGGAGATTTAGATTAGATATCAGAGTGAAATTTTTCACTCAGAGTGGTGAAGCACTGGTACAGACTGCCCGGAGAGCTTTGGATGCCCCATCCCTGGAGGTGCTCAAGGCCAGGTTGGATGGGCTCTGGGCAGCCTGACCTGGTGGGTGGCAGCCCTGTCCATGGCAGAGAGTTGGAGCTGGATGATATTTAAGGTCCTTTCCGATCCATACCGTTCTGTAATTCTATGTCTCTATACACAGTACATGCTAATCTACTTGAAAGTTAAGATGTGTGAATTGATGCACGTCTTAATAGCTTTACAAAACACAGTACTGAAGAGTTGAGCTAGTCTGCCTGTTTATTTTCCCATAACGAAGTGGCAATCACACTTAAAAAAAAAAAAAAAAAAAAAAAAAAAAAAAAAAAAAACAACGTTGGGGTGATTAGAACATTTTTGCTGCTCTGTATGCCTTGCAGAATAGGAGAAGTAAGACATAATTTTAAATGGCTATTGTGCTGGATGTTTCTGGAATGTTAGGCATTGCATGTTTAACTTTGGCATTTTGTCATCAAAAACTGGAGCAGAGCACAGGCTCTCAAATAGGCAGTCAGTCCTCTTGAGCTCCTGTAAAAATAAGCTGGCAAACAAGCCCCTCTAATAAAATGCTGATGCTGGAAAAGAAACACAGTCATCACTTTGTTACGCTACTTTTCTCAGCATGTCTCATTTATTTCTGAAAGTAAAAGATGATGACCAGATAAGCAAGAGCTGTGATGAGGTGCAATCCTGGCCTCGCTGAGGCGGGGTTGGTGCCACCACTGGGTCAGCCCTCAGCCACAAAACATCCCGTAGACATGGCCAAGTTGCTGAGTGCAATAGCCATGGCCTTACTTTTTACCCAAGGCATTTGGTTCCTCTCACTTTGTGCACTTGGGATTGTACTGCAGTGTGGGAATCTCATCTGGGGATCTGTGCTTTTGATTACTCTGCAGCCAGTTCACTGCAGCAGGAGACAAGCGGGGATGCAGGCGTTAGGAGCACTCGGGTGTCTCACCGCTTCTGTTAACTGGGGTGATGGCGTCAGGGTTACGGAAGGAGCCTGGGATTCCCTACTTACTGCCACTGACGTTCTTCATGGTCATTTTTGTTAAGGTGATTCTCTTCTGATTTTGGCCCAGTGTGTTTCTTGATACCAAATCTGCATAGCTTCTAGCCACATTTGCAGCATTTTCTTACTTATCTGGCAATCTTATCTTCAATAGGAGTTACGTGTTTTTAATGTGCACCCTGTTGGATGCTCATGCAGCAGGATAGTTGCAGGGGGAAATAGGAGTAATGACAGCCCAGAAAAGTAAAGTAACATAGTATTTAGCTGTTTAATTTATAAACTACAGTATTAGTTTAAAAATCTGGTCCATCAGACTCTTTAGAGTCCTAACTGCATTGTGTATTACAGTTTGCTAATGGTGACCTCTGCAGCAGAACTTCTTGAAAGATGAACAAAAGGTGAGGCTCAGGAAGCTTGCTTTAAGGCAATGCTCCAGCAGTGCTGGAAGTGGTAACTCTGGTGATGCTGCAGAAATAGCAGCTTCTTTCATGTCTTACCAGAAGTGCTTTATCAGGGAAATATTATTCTTGAGTCTCTAACCAGTAATGTGTTTTAACAGTGTGAAGATCAGCAATGCCAGTGGTTTGCTGCTTCTTTCTTGTTACATACAGTAGCTGTTGTCCCCCAGCACAGTACAGTGTGGTCTCTGCTGCACATATAAGCAGCTCCAGGGATTTTTAAACTTTTATCTCTTTTAACATCCTTGAGCCTGGCTATCTTAAGGTCACCAGAGTGCAGCACGTCTTGTGCTCTGAGCTCTCCCCGTCATGTCACAGAACTGCTCTGATGTGTGCAGGCACCTCCTCTGCCACCTCCCAGGGCTGTGCCAGCTGCTTTCTGCAGCCAGCTTTCCTCCTCCTGTCTTCTGAAACAACCTCCACCATTGGACCAGGGACCAAGACTTAATCTACAAAGCTCTTCTAAATGAAATTTCCAGCAGGCATCCAAAGATTGTGACATTGCATTTGTGGTCATGGCTATGTGTGACCCCTAATCCTCTGTGAGCAAGATTCCTGGTTTCCAGTGGTGTTCGCAGAGCTGTGAGGGTCCACAGACCCCGCTCCTTTGGATCCTAAAGCTCCCATGAGACAGAAGAAGGTTCTGTGAAGCTTCAACTGTACATGAGCTGCCACTGGAATATTTTTAGGGGACTGTAAAAAGAAATTCCTCAAGTTACACACAGTTTCAAAACTCAGATAGAGTGGTTTTGGCTTGTTAGTAATGGATGAGATGAAACGCAGAATTTTCTAACGTTTTCACTCCCTTCATCATCTCTGCAGGAACCCAGCAGGCAGGATGTACGGTGATTTGGAAATTTCTGTGTTCAGTTCCTAGAACAGCTGAGTCAGCTCCAGGGTTTCTCATGGCTGTGTTTTTAGCTGTCTGTTACATAGATGGTGATAGGACTGCGGACTGCCAGTGGTGATAATAGCAAATATATATTTGTGGCAATCAGATATTGATGTGTCTGGAGTTAAGCAGTACTGCTGTTGGCAGGATTACAAGAGCTGGGATGCTTGGAGATTTGATGTTCTCATTGTGGCAGTTGTAGAGCAATACTGAAAGCTCATAAAACTGAAGGCAAGGGATATCAACAGACCAATTAAACGCAGTATGTATCATGGATACAAATGTTTGTGAGCTGTACAGCTTAGCCAGTAATCATTTTTGACCTTTCAGTGTGAACTCTGTTGATTCTCTGTGACTTTTTCATGTGGGATAGTCAGCTAGGGAAAACTCTGTCAGACATGACTTCATAGAGTCCCTGACTTTAGTCGGGCTTCCCAAGTCCTACTGATTTAAACCAATGTGGTCTTACTAGAGTGATGCCGGGGACAGAACAAGCCAAATTTTGCTTTGTGTAGGTCATCTAGAAAGGTAAAAAAGTGATTCTCTCAACAAATGTCCTTTTCCCCTCCAGTTTCATTACTAAAGCAGAGGTTGGATAAATGGTTAGTGTGTCCTGCTGAGTGGCATTTGCTTTAATTACATATTTGCAGGTTGCCCTGTCTTTTTACCAGGAGATGGGAAAAGGTCTAAGGATTTTTCTGCTAATTACAGAACCGTAGGACCATCAGTAAGATAACTTCATTTGCAACCAGAAGGCTGCTAAAACACAGATAACTCCAGACATCTACATTCAAAACAAATTATCCCTGACCATTTTCTAATAAACCCAAGCTTTAGCTCTTTAATTCTGTTTGCATAGAGGCTTGTTGCCATGATGCAAATGCAAAGAAAATACCTGTTTAGCTTCACTTTGACATTTCCATTAAGATTAGACTGCATAATCTTGCATCACAAAAACTGATTCAAATCCATGCAGGGCCCGATTTTGCTGCTGACCCAAGTGGTGAGGGGAATTAGTTGCTGTGTATTGAAGAGGAAAATGCCCACATTTGGAGCTTTTGTTGAATCCTGTTTTACTGCATCACCAGTTCTCAGTGAAGCCAAATTCCGCCAGAAAGGTTGTGTCCTGATACCAGTAAAGAAGGCTGAGGTTGTCCTGCATGTTAGCTTTTTGTCAAATAAATCCAGTCATCACAAAAAAGAAATATTAGCCAACTGGCAACTGACCCAGTAACTTTCTTTACCATGTATTTTCTTTCTTTCTGACTACATCCAGTGCAGTTTGCAGTTTTTACATTACTAAAAGCTGTTAGTCAAGTACCTTTACTTTCTTGAAAAGCACAACTTGCTTGACTTCACTGGATTTCTCTTGCTGAACAGCTGAGTTAAAATGTTGCAAGCCACTGTTTCCTTTGCACTTTTCACTATAACTTTGTTTTAATATCATGGTAATCAAACCTAGTAATATGTAACAAAGAAATGTATGATGAACAAATTTCAACTCTTAAAACTCTCAATAATAATATGATTGAAAGTTAATCTCATCTCTCTGACTTTTGTTCTGCTGAAATCCTGGTTCTTTCTGTTAACTAAAGTGAGGGTTTCACCTCTAGAAACATAACCCTATATATAAAAAAGATGTACATCTGTACATTTTATAGGTAAATTGATGGCTATAATGGCTTTTTTCCTGTCTCACTTTTTTCCTTCTGAATTAAAGTGTAGGCTTCTATCAGAAATTTCTTCTGCTCATAGGTACCGTATTATACAATCAAGTCCATTTTTCATGTTCTTTTGGATCAAGGCTGCAGGGAAAACTTCTCTGGCATCATCCATAACTCAAAATTTTTATAGCTCTTTTCCAAATACATTAAAGTTTCAGAATTACTTTGGAAATACACACACCAGAACTTACCTTGCATTCATTTTATGGTCTTGTCAGTGCCATACAGAGAAGCAATGCAATTTTTCTACTTTGAATTCCCCTCATATAACCACAGATTGAATATGTTGGTTGCATCATAGCATTGGGAGTTCACGCTCTGATATTTTGTCAATTTTTTAGTTGTTTTTTTTTAAAAAACCTTTACCTTAAATACTGCTTTTTGTCAGTGGTAGAAATGTCAAAGTTCTCCCAAATTTTCTGGATTTTATGCAAGATGGGAAAAAGATCAACTCATTTACTCTTTATTTAGCTTATTTATTAGTTGTTTATGTTACTAAGCAAAGCTCTTCAAGTGTTCATTAAACTGATGGCAAGGCACATCCATAAGCTTATAATTACTAATATAATTGATTATTTTCTTAAGATTTTTAACAATTGTCATCATCAATTAAGAACCGCAGTCCCACAGTATCCCTATAGAGTGAGTAGCTGCTGCTTTCCTTGAAAGTGAGCAAGCTGAGTCACAAATTCACCATGGTCAGAGTGTTACTATACCTGTACCCAACCCAGTTTTACTGACTCCACAATTCCTGATTGGTTCATCCTTCTTGTGCTTCTTAGGAGAATGTTTTATGCCGCTCCATCACAGTGTTATTCTGAAAGTGTTTCTTTATCTGTGGGGTCATACATGCTTTTAGGACATTCCTGTGCGGCTCGGTGCATGCTGCACATTACCAGAGCATGTAGAGGACCGTGGCAGCATGAATCACATCACACAACAGGTCTGCGTTCCTTGGCACATGGAGCAAGATCATACCGCTGTGTCCAGGCCTACTGTTTTCATAGCCCTCCGTTTCCTCACTAATAGCTGATGAAACAAATGCCCAAGTGCTTACTGTTGCATATTCTCCTTTTATCTTATTATTTATAGAACAACTGTTAGTTAGGGTTGTGAAGCGATCATTTTTTTTCCTTTCTGAAAAATAAAGTCAAGCAGCAGAAGGCAGACTTCCAAGCGTGCGGTTATGAGTTTGTTCCCAGTAACTTTTTAGCCTCCCATGGCTCTCTCCTGGCACCCCTTTGACTTCGCAGCCCCTGCTCAGTGCAGCCTGCTGGGCTCCAGCACAACACTTCACTGCACACTCTGGGAATGATCCGAGAGTTGGCAGACCCTGCGAGATAGATGTTCTCCAACCCTTAGAAATCCTGTCAAGTCTACTGAAGCATCTTTTGATTTTTATGGTGGAGCACATGGTTGCTGAGGGCTTCACAGCTTGCTCAATCCTGTGCGTCTCCTGGGGAGGAGGTTGTCCTCGTCACAGTAGATGTGCTGTGCTCTGCAGCCTGCTCCCCTCAGCACCTGCAGAGGGTTTTACCATGAGTGCAGTTGGTGCTTTTACCTTTCTACATCACCTTGCACGGCTGTGGCAAAGGACTGTTGTGATGTTCCGTGTTCTGCTTAAATTGGTCCTCTGACCACAGCCACTTCCTCAGAGTCCAGACTGGATCACAAGCCCTCAGCTCACCCCTTTCTGCTGTCCCAAACTCCCATGGACCACCTGGCTTAGTCCTCAGCATCTGCCGTGGCTGGAAACAAAGGGAGGAGTTGACAGGAGATGTTCTTGCAGCTGAAGCTGGAAGGAGACTGGTGCAGGCTGTGGAGAAGCTCAAGGGATCCTGATCTGAGAGTTCTTCACCTGACCCCTGCTCCATGTTGCATTTGAGCCTCTCTGCTGCACCCAGCTGCCTGTGTCCCCACTGCTCTGTGTGCCAACACGCTGCTGCAGCACAGACCTCATGGCCTCCTGCTGCCCCACAGCTACATTTTCCACTATGCTTTTTGCCAACAGAGGGGCAGATGGGGCTTTTTAATTAATTATTATTTTGGGGCTGTTGTTTTTTCTTTTTCTTTTTCTTTTTCCTTTTTTACTTCAGAATATGCATCAGTCTTTACAGAATTAGAAATGTAGGTCCTACCCAAAATCTCAGGCCACTGCCCCAGCTGAGTCTGCTTCCTCACCCCATGGCAGCCCCTTTGCTGGGCAGGGCTAGTGTTTGATGCTGGGTAAGGGAGCCAGTGCCCCATTTGGCCAGGGAGTGTTCGTTTCCCTGCTTTCTCACATCCATGATCATAGGTCTCCAATTTCTCTAGTTTTTAAGTGTAATTATGAGTTGTTCTAAGGCATCTTCTTTTCAGACATCACCCTAGCATCTGCAGAAGGGAACACTGCTCGCTGTGTGGCCCTTTCATGCTCCTAGTAAATGCCACACTACAGTGTCATTATGCTGTGTTTATTTTAGATGTCTGAAGTCCGGAGCTATGCTGGTATGTTAACCCACCACCTTTGTGTAGTCTGGAAATGTTAAAACTGTAAATTATTATAAACAAAGTGCCTTTGGGGAAGCTTATGTGCTGCGGTTATTTAAGTAGTCCTATAGATTTCTGTCTTAGCTTAGTGCTTATAGAATATATATGTGATCAGAGAAATACCCCACAGTTCACTGAAGAACAAAGCTATATTTAACAGAAGATGTTTTTCTACTGTGTATATGCTTTTATAATTTGGATTTTAACTTAAAAAAAATAATTTCAGCTTGCTTCATCTGCTGTCCATATGTAGCTATTTCAGCTAATGCACATCACTAAAGGTTTAATTGAATCAGTGCCATAGAATAAATATATAATTTATGTATATGTACATTTCTCATTCCAATAGCTTCCAAAAGATATCTAAGTGACCGTTAGAATCATTTAACAAGAAAAGCATTTTTTTTTTAGAGTGTTTTATGAGATGTAAGTTCTCCCACATAAAATAGAATGGGCTGGAACTAATTTTCATTGGATGTTTATAGTTAATGGTCAAAAATTTTTGGTCTGTGCAGAACCATTTCCATACCACTGACCCATCTGTTTTAAAGAGACCTTGTCTTGAATAATACATGGTATTTGGTCATTGAGGAGGAACTCCCACAGACCAGTGTGTACTCAGTGCATCCTTGAAATGTTTAACCTCTGGATTTGAAAGGTTCAATGTTGCAGTTTCTGGGCATCTTTAGCCCTCTCTGAGTATTTTGCCAAAGTAGATAAAGTGCATGCCAAGTAAGCTGCTATAGTTTCCAACCACAGCCATGAGGAACAAAGCGAATTAAGGCCAGAGCCTAAATTTCTAGGCAGAAGTAATAAAGCTTCTCTTTGTTGGGGTTTTAGATGCTGCTTTGTTCTCATATGCCCTGGTGAAAAAATATGTCTGTCTTTTAAAAATATATTTTACAGACACTTAATCTTGGTTGTGTCTAATGTCTTTCAATATTTTTAAAAGAAATTCCAAGTGGATGAGTTATTTATGTGTTTAGCTTTTATTTTCCATTATGTCTTTTAATAGATTCCAGATCTCATCCATATTGTAATGGCTTCTGTGTTACGGACCAACACAATTTACTGGCTTAAATATCCATTTTTCTTGCCTCTCTGACATGAAAGTGTGATAGACCTATACTATAAATTGTTAACACATTTGTGAGCTTGAAAATCCATACCATCACCCTGGCTGCATGTGTGCAGGCTGCACCAGACAGGAGGAGACCCCGGTGCACTTCGGCACACCTGGAAGCGTCCTGCTATTCCTAGTATCCAGGTTAACGTGCTTGGAAGACATTATGATTAAAGGCTGTGAACAGAGAAGTGTTCAGACTTGAATTCCTTTTTACCTCACTTCCCTCAGCCAACATGTTGAAGCACATGGAGAGTGTAATTTTATAGATCTGTCTGAGACCTGCGGTACGGAGATGGAATATGTGAGGTGATGGAAAAAAGCAGAGATAACCCAAACCGCTGTGTTTGCTCCCCCAGTCTCTCTTCCTTGGTCATTTCTTACTTTCCTTTTTATTTTTTATTTTTTTTAATGGCTAGGTTTGTTTGAGATTCTGGGTAAAGCAGGTGTCAGGTGACAGAATAGCACAGTGAGTGGCTGGGTCTGAGCTTCTAGCATCTTGGAATTGCCACCCTGACAAGTTCCTGCTTTTTTTTCTCTTCTCTGAGAGTGTAAGCTCCAGGAACTGTAATAGAGCATTCTGTGCTCAAGAATTATTCCATAGAAAATGTGAGGGAGCCTATAATTAAACACTTGTGCACAGATAGCAGTATTGGAAGAATAAATTTGGTGCCCGTCTCTCCAAAAATGGTTGAAAACCGTAAATCATGTATAGAATAGATAATCATAGATATAACAAACTGTAGCTGCATCTGCTGATTATTTTCTCCTCAACCTCTTGTGTACAATTAAGAATTCAGATTTAACAGCTGAGAATGATTTTCAAATGTTGATCTGCAGCAGAAAGTTCTATTCAGAAACTTCCATCAGTTCTTTTATCTTCCCAGTTGATTATTTTTTTTCTTGAATAGGTTAGAAAAGATAGTACTTGACCTGCTCTACATTGAGATAGAGATCATTATAAACTCAGATATGAATTTATGCTTAATGACCCATCTTACATAGCTGAGTTCAGCAGCAGACAGACTGAATATCTGTCAACAGGCTAAACTTTCTTTGGTCAAGAAACTTTGCCTGTTAATATTTTATTTTCCTAGTTCAGCAGAGAAACCTTTTTCAAAAGTTTCTTGTTGATAGTTGTGACAAAGAAACTAAGGTAGAAAGCTCAAGTGGGAGCCTGTCAGATTAAAATTAGAGATGATACTCAAGAACTCTAAAAAATCTGAGAGTAGATATTAATACAATCACCTGTCATTATGCTTACTGCTTGGTAGAGAGTTCTCTGTGTAGGTACACCAATCCACTGAGCTGATGGATCTGTGCAGACCACATGGAGATACTGAATTCCTGCAGAAGGGTCTCACATGTGTCGTCGTGCACCACATGCATGTGAATTCAAGGCATTGACATTTGGGGAGTCAAAAGCAGCTGTTCCAGCTTTAGGAAGGTTTTACATGATTGTGTTGTGTCGGTATTCCTGTATTCTGCCAGTAATTTTTTTGCTTTTTTTTAACAAGCCTGCAAGCAGGTATTGAATCTACTAACTGAATATGTATGCACGCGCACTTACTTTCTTTACAACAGCAGATACTCAGAGATCTTCCCTTAGTCTAGTACAGTGAACTGTGCTTTTTTTTTTTTTTATGTGGTGAAGGATTATTGTCATGAACCTGATAAATTCATTAGTCCTTCTAGAAATTGATTTTTTTTAAAAAAGAAGAATTTTCAAGAGGCATGTAAGAATTTCTAATTTTCACCTTTTAAAATAATTAGAAAATTTATATTAAGTCTTTCTGTGATAATAGCTTTTCTGCTTTTAATTCATACTTGGAGATGAAAAAATTCCAAGGATAGAGTAGTGGACTAGAGATTTAGTCTTATGAACAAAGAACTGTTAAACCCTTTTCAAATTCAATTAAAAATGGTGTTATTATCCACCTTAATCAATACAAGGGGCTGTTTGCACCACTGGACTTCATGTTTCTCTTTGTTTATGGATTTACAAAGAGTTCTCAGAGGTAGTCTTCGGCTCTTCCTTTGGAGTGCAGCTGCCATGTAGTTGTCAGATACATATTGGGGAAGAGAGAGCACAGAGGGGAAGACAGCAGCGATGATGGTTTTCAAATAATGCATTTTTATACTGTGGGAAGAAAGCAATTACTGAAAGGTTAGCCTAGATTATTATTCATGAGTTTTCTGAGCTTTTAAACAAATTGTTGTGCAAATGCTTGTAATCTCATCATCTCCTGTCTCTCAGAAGGTGTTCACATCCCCACACGTGATAGATCAAGCAAACTTCCAAAAATAGGCATGCTGTCTGTGCTTGCAGTTCCAGATGATCTTATTATGGCAACTGGAGTTATCTTTGGGCCATGTGGATCCTTTTCACGCAGTTCCTCTTACAGCTGGGTGCTGCTACTGTACTGCTGAACAACCCTCTCCTTTTTGGGCACTGTGCTTGGGTTTCAAAGCCAAATGCAATTAAGTCATCCTGATTAGATCACTAGAGCCTTCAGTTAAATCTGCTCAGTAACATGCCTGAACTTTCACTGTGGTTCCAAATGAATAATTTTTTGGTATTTGACTTCGCTTTGAAATGTGGAGCGCTCTCTTTGCCTGAAGGGGTATCTGGTTTTGTGTAAACATGGAAGGTTTCAGACCATCTGAGGGACACAGTGCAGAATAATTCAGATGTGCTCAAGGTCTGAAGTGCGTACTTCAGCAGTGTTATTAACAGTGATCTGCAGCTGCTTCGTCTTCTGACGATTCTACAAATCACAGGCCCTCCTCCCAGACATGTCTGGTAGAGCCTTCTAGGCAGCGCTAGCTGAGGTCCCTCCTGTGTCCCTGCTGCATGTGGCCCCGTGTGCATTCAACAGTGGACATAAAGTCTTTAAGGGCATCTCCCCGCTCCTGGATGCCTATGCTCCTGGGATACACCAGGTGCCCTCAGGGTGGTAACCCAATGTTGCAAAGCATTGAACATTGGATATTGAATAGTCTCAGTGCAGTAGCTAGCTTTGGGACATCACTTACCAGCAAATGTGAATCCTTAGGGAAATAGCACTTCGCTTTGAAAATTATGGCCAGTTTCGCATGATGAGTGCCAGTCAGCTGCTTTCTGTGGCAAGCTCTCCCCTCATTGCAATGGTCCTTAGGACAATCCACGTGTGATATGGGAGTGCACAGCCACCACACGCCTGAGAGGCTTTTACCTTGCATGTCGTCACAATATCATGGAAATAAGACATGGCCCTAGAAATAAGGGGAGGAGAATGAAAGTAGTAATGATGAAAATACAGATAGAAAGACATGAAGACAAAATATACAGAAGAAATCCCCTGAGCATCTGATACCACCAGCTGTGCCTCCACCTACTTGAAAGTAGTTAACTCATTTCTCCAGAGCACCCTGACTTTGTGTTTGTTTGTTTTCAATGTCAGAAATTCAGAGAGTTACTGAGGAATTAATCGCTACTCAAACTGAGTTAGGCTAGCAGATGTGACTGCTTGACAATATTCAAGAACCAAAATATGTCTCAGTTTGGGCTCACCGACATTGTTTATACCTAGCCCTCAGTTTAGTAAACGGTAAGCAGCTTTTCTTCTTCTCCAAGATCTGAACATTTTTTGGCAGATTGGACCTGTCTTGGTTAGTCCTGGGTAAGGCAGACAGTTGCAGCTCAACCTTCAATAGTATGGTGGGAACTGTGTGCTGTATTTAGTGAGTAAATAAAAGCATGCTAGTGTAAGACCTCATTGTCAGAAACAAGATGGCCACTGAAAATTCAAAGTAAAGGCTGGTAATTGTCCACATTCTTTCTTTTATTCCCTGGGGCATCAAACTAATAATTGATAGTTAACACCAGTCTGGCATTTTGGAGGACTCTTGTTTTAGAAGCCAGGCTGTTAAGGCTACTTATTTGCAGAGTTCCAGGCCTTTGTTTGCCGTTCATAGAAATATAACATTACTGCTTTATATTTTACGTAAGCTCTGTGCCACTGAATTCAACTGTATGAATAGTTGACTTCTTCCTTCCAGCAAAGTGTGTACTTCATGGAATGCATTTTTTGTGTGCTTTTCTGAAGCACTCCAGTTAACTTAAGAAAATCAAGAAATGGAATGATAGCCTAAAACATAGTTGGCAACATTTTAGACTTCAGTGCTGAAATGTTTTGCAGTGAGTTTGCTAAAATTCCTTTCTTTGCAACTACAGTGTCTTAAGAAAGCTGTAGTACTTTCTATGGAAGTCATATTTATTAACAAGAAAGTAGTAATTGTAGTAATTGGAAAAGAGATAAAGCATGGTCTGTTGAATAAGAAATTATTCTTTGAATTGCCCAATTTTCAACCATAAGGAGCTCTAGAAGGATTTTGTCCCTCCTACCTTTTTTTTTCTCCCCAATAGCACACTGATAAAAGGGTTCTTGTGAGGCTTCTATATTTTCAATAGACAGAGGAAATCTAAATTGCCTCTGGGCACTTTCATAGTTCTAATGAATTAAGCCTGATCTGGGAAGAATACAAAATGGAAAGATACAGCTGGAATTGTGTTTTGCCGTTAGTACAGGATGTTGTGAAATAGCAGATTCAGGCATTAGGAATGCAGCACTTTGAGGTAGTAGGTTGTGACTGTACTTGCAGCAATTTGCATACCATTTTCTCCAGGTCTTTATCAGTTAACTTTTATTGCTATTTCATTTCCCATGATGAAGAAGCGGAAGACCCCTTTCTGGCAAGAAAATTGTCTCTAAGTTATGCTGCTCCAAGAAAGAGTTGCCCTCCTGGATCCCACTATGCCATATTCACCATAAAGGCTTTTAAGTTTAGACAGATACTGCAGAAATTGTCAAGTTGGAGGCTTTGTTTTTCCCTTCTTTGTGCTACCATCATTTTAATGGAACAGCATGTGACCATGGGGGAGATGGACTTTATCTTACCTGAAAAGAGCAGATATCTTCAGGAATTTCTCTAGTGCTATAATACATTCTGATTGCACTTTTAAAATACTACTTTAACCAGAAAAGAAAATATTAAAAACACTCAGAAAATATCAGATAATTTGTAAGACACATATGAAGGCTAGGTTCATACGGTCTGGATCGGATGTTCTGAGCTATGGCATAGTACATGGGGGGTTTGATTCTAGGGAGAGACCTGACTCTTCATATGCAACTGACTTCCTGCATGTAAATTGAAAGAAGCTACCTCTATTCCATATATTTCCATATATTGTTTTCCCTTATAAGCAATTGCAACATTTGATGCAAACAATGCACACAAATACAATTGATATGATGACCTAACATGAGTCAGGTGGTTGGAGAGCTAGAAAAAACTGCTCCTTGGTGATTTCCCTTGGTGCAGAGAGCATACAGATTTAGAGATATGTTGCTGTAAAGACAAATCCCATGCAGGCAGATGAAAGATGCTTGCAGGAGCTGTGTTCCAGAGATCCCCCACTGCTGGTGGCCTCCTTGAGACTGCCCAGCATGGGGCAATTTGGGAGAGCCCAACAGCGACCTTAACTTATCAGAGCTGTAAGACGGTTTTTGTGGCCTCAGATTCTAGCAGCTGAGGACGTTCAAAGTGGCTGACAGCTACTTGCTTTTGACATCCCTGCAGCTGAAATCAGGCGTATCCCTTCTCCTGGTGCGTGGTCTGGAGTTTGAAGGCTTGTCTGAAAAGTGGTTTGTTCACCTTGTGAAGGTTAACATTTGGTACGCTTTTTTTTTGTTTGTTTGTTTGTTTGCTTGGGGTATAGCTCTGACAAAATACCAGGAGTCTGCAAACAGTTTGCCTCTTACTTGGACCATGTTTGTAGCACATCTTTCTCAGTCTTAGCACAATAAATACTGTAGCTGGTGTTGCAGACTTGAATAATCTGGTATCTATCTTAGTACGTCCAGAGGAGATCTTTCAAAGGGTAAGTACGGTTTGGGGTTTTGGCCTCCATTTTAAATGCTAAATAACACAGATAAATTCTAGACCATACATTATTGTTATTTGTCTAATATTTACTAAGGCATAAAGGGAGAGTTGCCCACTTTCAGAGTACATTTTGTTCCGAGTTTCCATTAAGTGTTGCATGTAAACAAGACATACAAGATCTGTTGACTAGATTGAAAGAGTTCATGATGTGAGAGTGTCTTTCCAAATTAGTATTGTCTCCAAAATGCTTTTAAGGATATCTGATTTTTTTTGATTTTTTTTGTGCTCTTAGGTCACATATTTTTTCATTTCATTCGCTTTTCATGCAAGAGAAAAGGAAGAGCATACAGATAATTTAGAAACACTTTTCTGAATGTTCTTCGCTTACTTTTTTTTCCCTCCATATTACTTAGTTGTCTGCCTTTCTTTTATTGCTCTTGATATGAGTTTTCCTTCTACACAGAACTTATCTTTGTAATCTTCAATGTAAGCAGTAGTGCTGGGGAGCTCTATCTACCCTTTTTAGTCAAACCTTTTTTAAAGAAATGTCTATCTTTTTAGTGAAGAAATTATTTTTGGAGTTTTAAACCATTTCTTAAAAACATTCACATAAATCATATGATCTCATACTGACTTAGCTACTGACTTAGCTCTGTGTCCTACAAACAAGTGGACACATACATTTAAATTTTACACCTTTGAGTTACGAAATTCGGCAAATACTGTCATAACAATTATTACTATTCCTAAACCTAAATTTCATCCATAAGAATTTTTCTAGAAGCTTACCCTTTTCCAGACAAGTAGATTTAAATGAAATTTATTAAGAAAAGATATTAGATATTAGGAAGGAATCTAAACTGTCTTTTTAAACATCAACAAACAGTCCCTCAGTTTACATCCCCAAGGGGTCTGTGGAATAATAAATATCTTGAATTGCATCAGTGAATTAAAAGAGACAGCTGGGTATTGCTGCTACTGGGTACTTGTACTATGCTTTACTTTCTTCTCCTATTAGATCTCTATCAGAAAAATACATAGCATGAGATTATTTATTACTAGCTTCTGAAATAATCAAATGATTAGTTCTTTCTAGAATTCAGTGTTCCTTCAGAAGAATGGAACACAAATTTATCTCTTTCAGCAGTGTTGTATGACGTGAGCCATTGCCTTATTGGATACTATCAAAATTACTAGCCATTTATTAAGTTCCTGAGATGAGTAGAACGGAAAGCTCAGTCAATGCATGTCAGAGCAGATATCATCTACTAGATTCTTTTTTCCACTTGGCTTTCTTACACTACCTAACCTTCAATAAACTCCCTTTAACAGCTGCTTTCACAGAATTCTCTCTAATCCACCTCCATTGTCAGATTGGGGTTTCTGTTTGATTTTTAGAAATGGAGAAATAATGATGCTTCTGGGAATTTCAATAACTAGAGAAAATGGCTGACAATGGGAACTTGTTTAAGAAGGTGAAAAGGATATAACAGTCAGTGTGTCCTCCTAAGGATGAAAGTATTCCCTCTCGAGCTGCTCAGATCAGACAATCTCTTCAGTTTCAAATCACTTTTGCCCAGAAGTTTCAGAATTTTAGAAAGTTAAGAGCTCCTTAAGTCTCTCTTTTGCAGGAATCTACTGAAAGATCCTATAATATGGAACACTTGTCATACACCTATTACCTGCAGGACGAAATATCTTTGCATCTCCTTTCTGTGTGGATGGTAGTATATTTCCTACATAGTTGACCTGGAGATTATATCCAGCGACAGCTATGTCATCTATTTGTGTTGTGAGCAGCACGTAGAGTACTATAGCATGGCTGAGTGTGTCTCTGAGTCATCATTTCTCTCAGTCGGGATTGCTGGAAGCTGCTAGTAAGAAGGTAGGCTTTTGAGGACACTGAAGGTGGAAAAATGCACCTCTACGATGCACACTTAAATGCTTAATCTACATATTTGGAAATAGAGAATATGTTTCACTATTTGAACAATATAGATGTGTGTCTATCCAACAGAAATAGGCAAGTGGGTTATGAGGTCCTAAAAAAAAAAGGAGTGTTGCTTCATGGCCAAAACAGGAATAATTGTCTATTTTCAGCAGGCAAAATTTAGTGTAGAATAGCTGCAGAGACCTTCAAAAAAATTAACATTCACAGCACCTTCACCCATGGTCAGACACATAAAAAGGACCACTACGACTGTGTTTTTCTTTGTAAGTTATTTCCTACAGAAACATCTATTGGAAAGCAAACTATTCTTATAAACTTCCTGAAAGAGCGGTACATTAAAACCCATTCTTTCTTCACTTTGAATCTTTCAAATCCTTTTTTAAGGCTTAGAGACACTCAGAGAGGGTAACGCTGTAGGGATGAAATCCTGACCCTCTTGTAAAGTCTGTAGCAAAAAAAATAAAATAAAATCCAAGAACTTCTTTGGAGGTAAGACTCCTTTTGTGTGTGTACCTCTAGATCATGAGACACATATGCTCACATAATTTCAGTAACCAGGCAAATAGTTAATGCTCAAACACAAACCTACTTGTGTTCTGGCTACAGTATTTATTGGCTAATGAAGACGGTGCCATGTAGTTAGAAAGGACTGAAATGCAGCTTTTTCAAATACTTGTGTATATCTTTTTTGCTTGAAGAGATAACGTTGTCTTTTGCTGAATTTAGGGGAAGGAAACCGCTGAGGAGTATGATATCATTGAATGTTCATGCAAGAGTAGAAGAAACTATGTACTGCTCATCTGGTTTTGTCTACAAAAGGTTACTTCATTTTGAATTTTTTACCTTTAATTTGGCGTATTTTCAGCAGTTCTAGGAATACTAAGACGTATGTGCAAAAAGATGAGTAAATAAGCAGTGAGAAAATGTTACAGAAATTCAAACGTGAATACGTTTTTCACTGTATCTTCCTCAGACCTCCATAAGGTATACCTATTATCTATCTCTTAGGCTTGCTTTCTCTTTATTTTTGATGATTTGTCATTTATGAGTGGTGCTAACACTTGTAACTGTAAAAAAGCTTTTCAGTGAACAAAGATGTTTAAATGTAAGGAACCCAACATAGAAAAGGCTTAAGCACTTGAAGAGAAGATATGAGCAATACAAGAAAACAAGATTTTAGAAAGACATTTCTCTTCATAGCGTTTGAGGGTATGGAATTGCACATTCCTTTCTACATGAGCATGTTGTACTCCCTCCCCCATTTTCTCCTCCAAAAAACTCTAAACTGTATTGCAAATTATTATCCACTGGCACAGGGCCTGGACCCCTTACAAGTTGGAAACCATTTTATATGCTGTAGATTCTTTTCAGTATTAAAGCCCTGTGTTGGCTTGTGAACAATAATGACATCAACTCTTGAAATCCAACTCAAGCTCTATTCCCTGTTCTGTAAGTCTTGTAAAGCCAGTAGCATCCATGTATTGATTCCAAGTGGGATAGACTTGGGCTGACATTTCTGATGAATGAGCTGACATTGTGTTTTATTTATTATTGGCTTTTCATTGTCTCTCTTAAATGTGAGTAGATGATAATTTTAAGAAGTATTTTTTGCAATATGTAATAAAATGTTGCAATAAGAACAATGTATGATATGCAAATCCATCTCTCCCTCTCTATATATAAATCTGAAACTGAAATTAATATTTAAGTTTCCTTATCAATAAAAATGTGTGGTGTTGTTTTGTAATAGTGATGTCAAGATAGTTTTCCATAAGCTGCTATTGGCAAGCATTAATGAGCCTCATATCATAGTAGTGATATCTGATTGCATGAAAACCAGGATTCACTTAGGACCTTGCAAAATGTCACTGTTTGTATATAGCGTTATACTTAATATTTATCTCACTGATATGAGATAGCTGATATTGAGATGATAAGACTGACTTATTCAACTGGATTCCACTCTAATTACTCTATGTGCTATTCAAGCGTAAGCTGATATATGCTGCACAAAGGCATTTCTGAGCTTATGTCTCTCTTGTAATTGTGTAGATGACAGCTGTGTGTTTAAGAAGAGGGTGGAAGATAATAAATTCAGTTAATAACGAGACAGACTTTTTAGGTCTGATGTTCAGAATTTTAGGTGTTCTACGAAAAAATCTGAGAGTCTGTGGTTAACAAAACCTCACTACTGTGCTGAGACTCCATGACCCTTAGAAGAGGTTAAGAGAAAACTTAATGCAGCATATAAATGTGATGCTTTTCTGAAGCAGTGTTCCCTGCACTGTGCTGGAAACTGTTCATGAGTTAATTATTTCTGAAATCTTGTAAGGTAGATGAGTATTTTGAACTCTGTTTTACATGATGGGCCAAGGGCAGGAAAAGTGGTTTTATTAAGGACTGAAACGTGAACAAATGGGCCATAGAAAGCTGAGATTTGAACTTCTTTCCAGATTTGCTTAAATTGGAAAGGATTTGGAATTTTTTGGGATGGGAGAGGATTAGAGCATCTTTGGAAGATTACTGCTGCACATAGCTTATAGTGCATAAGCAAAGTGATTGACCCATTTCTCTGTGGTCCAGGGAATTCTGATTAGTGAAAATTTTCAAGGAGCACTTTGATATATGAAGAAATAATTAATAAAAGAACACCTGACAAGGAATAGTTTTGCCACTACAGTTCTGTATTGATTCGTCCTACCTAGAATACTCTTGGTGAGTGTTCTCTGAATTGTTTCTTCACTACAAGCTATTTTCTTAAAAGAACTCAGATCCATTGAAGCACATAAATAAAGATTATGGCTTTCCATAAGAGCTGAGCACAAAGGCAGACTACTGGGTATAGTTTTGTAGCATCATGATGCAGGTAGATACTATACTACCTGAGTTCTTGCCTAAAATTTCTAGGTCAGTAGTTAAAATGGTAGTTCTTGGCAGAGACCTGCAGTACGTGTAATTTGGAGTTGTTAGAAAACCTGATGCTGCTATGTCTTATAGAGGAATCCAACAAAAAGGTGGAACAAAATCTGTGTAGAGTCACATTTTTTATTATGCTTTTATTTCTGTATAATCACTATATGATATATATTATGTATTATATTATATATATATGATATGTGTTATTATGTTATATATATAATATAGTCACTATCCTTTTCTTTTTGGGGGGTAAGGGAGGAGCAACTCCTGTAACCTTGATCATTTTGAGTAGATTTTATAAAGTTTAATTGAATGAACTGATTACAGCTTAGAAAATGAGGTACATTTAATAATAGTGAAGGCCAAAATGAAGTCTTAAAAGAAAGAACTTACTCCTTAGAAGAAGCATTACAATTAAATCTAAGCAATGGAAGATGACAAGGCCATGCGCTTTTCAGCATTTCAGAGGGTGTTTTTCTCAGTAGACCATCAGTTGTCATTGCATACACCATACTGTGCTTTTCGGTGATGGTTATTGTATGAATAAACAGGTCAGCCAGTTTAAATAAGGTTGAAAGAAAAACACCACAGAAAAATTTGAAAGAGAAAAACCTATATTCTTTAAACATCATATTCTTTTTTTCTATTATTCTTTCTTACTTTTCAAAATAACGGAGACAGCTCATGCAAATCTTTTCCTTCTTAGGTCATCGTTGTTTCTTTATTCTTTTATAAAGATTCATAATCATCTTTTCTTGTTTATCTTCTGTGATGTATTGTGATTCCAAGAAGAGATGATAATGATAGGACAAAGGGAATGAGTAATAGAGGAGACAGGCTGTTGGAAACAAAGACAGTGCGTTTCATTGTCTCAGTTTCTAACTGTGAAAAACTTAAAATAAAAGATGGTAGAGAATGCTCTTGCCATTTAACTTTGTAAAGTTTAGCATCTGAATTCATGTTTAAACTGCCAGATAATTCAGGTATCATACGTAGGTCGCTCTGAAAGTACTGCCTCCTATTTATTTTCATGGAAATTACAACAGCACAGTAACTCTATTGATAGAGCAAATTCTGAGCTACAAAACGCTGTTTTTCAACATAGTCACCACTGTTAGCTATGCGTTTTTACGAGCCATGAGCAAGAGCCTGCACGCCACGCTCGTAAAAATCTGCACCAGCTGAGGTGACCCACTGCTCCACAGCTGCTATGACAGTGTTGTTGCTGGGGAAGTGTTGTTGATGCAGTGCATCTTTCATTGGCTTGGACAGACAGAAGTCAGAAGGCACCAAATCCAGATTATAAAGTGAGTGTGGAAGGACAGTACAGTCAAGACTGGCAATGTGCTCCACAGTCTTCAAACTGATATGGGGCCTGGCATTATTGTGCTGCAAGAGAAAGGTTGTTGTTTTCTCTGGCCTGACTCTGGAAGTTCAAGCCTTCATGTCAGTCAGCGTCGCGATGTGGCAGTCAGAGTTGATGGTTTGGGGTCTAGGAAATCCAGGAGGATCACCCCTTTCCTATCCCAAAAGACAGTGCACATCACTCTACTCGCTGAGGGAAGCATCTTGCACTTTTTCTTCAAGGGGAATTGACATGTCACCACTCCATGGACTGCCTTTTTGACTCCGGCTCGTAGTGGTGACACCACGTCTCCTCACTGGTAATGATATGATCCAGGGAACTGTCACCTTCAGCCTCGTATTGGTTCAGTAGGTCCTGACAAACTTGTATATAGTGTTCTTTCTGTTCCTTTGAAATCATTCATGGGATCCACCTGGTGCAAACTTTGTGATAGTCCAGGATTGCCACCGTCATTTCCAGTGCATTGAAGCTGATATTCAGCTCTGTACACAGTTCCCTGGTTGTAATCTGCTGATTCACATGAGTGAGCTGATCGAGACGCTCTTCATTTTGTGGTGTGACAGCTGTTCATGGCCATCCGGAACATGGCTTGTCTTTCAGGTTGCTGTCACCCCTGCTGAAATGCACCACCCTCTGCCTCACTGTGCTCGAATCCACTGTTTGGTCTCCATAAACATTCAGCAAGCATCAACAAATGTCAACGGGTGCAGTTTTTTCCACAGTGAGGAATTAAATTCCACACCTTTGCTTCATCTGCACTTACATGTTGGATGCCATTTTGTCAGGCTGCTCGTCTGCTGCCATTTGTTGCATGGCAACAAAATTGTAGTGGAATATTGGCAGGGAAGTTCAGCCTCTAACGTCATACCATCAACATCTGCCTCTGACATTGTGGGTCAACATAATGAAATAGGAAGCGTTACTTTTGGAGCATCCCTCATATATTTGTGGTTTAAAACCTCTAATGGAACCCTTTGGATGAAGTTGGTCAATTCTCTTCAAATCTTACCAGAATTAGTGGGTGGCACAAATTTTTTTTATTGAGGCGCCTCCTTGTAGACTTGTGTGCCTCATTTAAGCAAAAAGCTTTGACACTGATTTTCAGTTATGGTTTTTTTAGTTTTACGTGTCTGTACAATGTAGGCATTTCACATACAGAATTTTGCATCACGAAGTAAATGATGCTGGTTCAGGTTCACAGGTTCAAATCAGATTGATAGTACCTCAGAGAAACTAGACCCAACTATCATTTTTTTTCTTGCCTGCTCCAAACACTCTGATTTTGCCTATTGCATTGCATAGTGATTCTTGAATAACTGTAGAAGGGATCAGACACATCATAAATAAAAAATTACTTCTTCATTTATTGTCTTGGTTACTTTTATATGTAATGTGGAAAGAGAAGAGGCTGATGAGTACTCACCACTCAAGGTGTTGGGGCACAGTCTTAGGGAGTGTTGGTCCAAGACCAACCAAATAAGTTCACGCCTAACTTTGTTCAAGAAAGTATTCTGGTGGATTTCTCATATTCTTAATTATATGCATACTTTTAAGCATAAATCCATGATTTATGACTCCAAGATACAATACCCTGTAGGATCTTGCTTAAAAAAAACAATAAACAAACAAACAAACAAAAGCTATTAAATTGTTTAAGGTAAACTAGAAGTGATTTTTCCCCTTTGTATTAGCCATGTAATCTGGGGTATAGATACAATATAGTATTTCTGTTGAGACAGTGCAAAAATACAAAGTTTTGATGTAGCATCTCCACATGGGTGGAGTGACAACAGAAGAGGAAAGACTGTGTGACCCTGGAGATCTTCTGTATCCTTTGATTACCAAACAATTTTTAGTTTTACAGGGGTAACTACTTTATATCCCTAAAAATTATGATTTCAAGTATGTCTTGGATTCCCTTGAGATATTTTAAAAGTTCTCTTGTTCTAGTTGTTTGATTTGAATGTTTATTAAATGCTATATGAAATATTATTTTAGCTTTAGTCCTCACTAAAATTGAATGAAACACAAGTTTTCAGGAATTTTTTGACAAAAGCTGAGTAAAAGACAAAAATAACAACAGAGAGGAAGTTTTTTTCACTTTGTTTGTTTGTTTTCAAAAATACAGTTTGCCAAGTTAACAAATGTGTCATTTTCAGCTGTAATGTTCAGAGGGAGCCAAAGAACATACACAGTTTGACGAATGCTGTAGCTGTAGAGTATGCTGGAAATTGTAAATCCTGAAACATAAGAAGTCCTAATGTTTTGTGCAGCCCTCTTCCTTTATTCTCATCCCTCTGACTGCATTCCTTGTTTACATTTGACTGGTCTTTTTGTTTCTGTGCTTCCCTTTGGACCCCCTAGGCCATCTCCACTTTTTCAGCAGTTCCATGACTCTTTCCTGCGGGTTGCTTGCAGTTAATCTTGTACATTGTCTTTGTATTTTCATGTGATAAAAGACTTCACCCTTTCCCTTCTTTGGTAGATATTTGTACACTTAAACTTTTGTCAGAAGAATCTCTGTGGCCTGAATCCAGCCGAGTTACCATTGTGATTTTTTTCCTATTGGAGCATTGTTGAAAAATACCACTTTCTTGCATCCTCTCTACAAAACCATTGTGTGCAGGAAATAAGCAGTTGATCCTCATTTCCTTCCCTCATTCTCAAGCTGTTTAAGAGGACCCATGAGTCAGCATCTGATTTTGTCATGTATCATCATCTACATACTCATCTCCAGCCCGTTGTGCTTTCTTTATCATTTCCCTCCAGCATCAGCTGATTGCATGTCTCTGCAGGATCTCACCCAAAGATGTAAGCCTAGGAAACACTAATTGAAACTAAATGGCTAACCTGACTTTGCTTCATGACAAACCCATCCATATCTCTGATTTTCACTTCTTGTCCTGGCAGCTCTGTCATCTTCCTGGGCGACCCATGATATGCAATGTGTTTAACGTAGTCTTCCTTTGTAAAGACTTCCTTTTTGAAATCCATCAGGAGCATAAATCAAATGACTATTACACAGACTGGAAAAAAAAAGGGAAAGCCTAGCATTCTCTTTGATTTCTCCACTTTCACAGCACTGCTAGTACCTCAGAGCAAGGCACTTTGAATTGTGTCGGCACTGCCAGCAAGAATAGCAAAGCTGCATTCCTGCTGTGGGAGCACGCTGCTCTCCCAATACCATTCTGTGACATTATTTCAGGCTGACTCAGGGGGACAGACGTCCCCTACTAAATCATCAACACAAGTGTCTCAAGCATCTGCTTTTTCCTTTGGAGACTTAACATTTCAGTGTTCAGCAGGCCTGATCCTGCTTGAAGTGGTGAATACTTTCCTTTGATCTGCTTAGCAAGCTGATCCCACAAGGCAGCCGTACAGTTCATTCACCCTTGTTTTGAAGGGCCTGGAATAATGACTAACAGTCAGTCAGCCTCGAGATATTAATCCTTGTCCTCCCTAAGTTACTGCATGCTAACCCTTTGAGTTCTACCTTACAGCAGTGTTCACCAGACATTTCTCAGGACTCCATTTGATGACATTCTCCACATTCCTGGCATCTTTGCTTTCCTGCTATGACTCTTAGCTTTCTATACCTTTTTCCAGGGCCACCGCTCCCTCCATTTAGGTTTAAGTTCAAAAGCAACATGTTTGGCAGCTGTTTCCTTTCTCCCTGGTACTTTTCTCATTACAGTGGAGACTGGCTCCTGAAATCATTTTTTCTTCACACAGCACCCCATCCTGCTTGCACCTGCAGATAGAGAGGCTGTGCAACCATTTGTTAGCTGCATGTGGTGTCCCAAGCCCCATTTTCCACTCTCCTCCTTGGCCTCTAACATTTTCTACTTTTCTCCAAAAGAAATTACTTATGCCCTTTTGTTGATTTTCCCCATATCACCTTTATATTTCTACCTGCCTGTATTTATGTTTCTCTCTGTTAGCCTAACATTGACAAGAGTTGGTACCACTTGTATTCTTGTTTCAGCAGGAGCCTTTCTGCTCTGAGGGCCTTTGGTTACAGACAACAAAGACCTCTGAAATTCTTTTAGCTCACCGGAACACATAATAGCGAAGCTAGTCCAGTGCTGTTCATTCAAACCAGCTCAGAATCTGCTGTCTTGTACAGGATTGAAGGCACAACTCCATTTTGTGGGAGGTGCAGGATCCTATCTACTGGCCACCAGAGGTTGCTCAGAGCACATTAGTTGAGTGTTCAGTGCTCTACAGCTCTTTAATTCTTAGTAAGTCCCATCTAAGGTTTCTAATCTTCTGTGGAATTTGCTTCCACGTCCTGTTTCTCCCCTTATGTGGGTTATTTGCTCTGATGCCTCACATCTGTGAGGTACGATGATGGAATCAGAAAGGGAAGCAGGAGGTGGGGGATAGTCACAGGAACCTGCCCCTGGGATTGGGAGATCGCAGCCCTCACTGCATTTGGAAGTTGCAGTGGTCTCCTTGAATTCATTTCCCATCATTGTGCACTATATATATCCACAGGCATGCTCACAGTTGGAAAAAAAAAAAAAAAAGAAAAAGAAAAACTCCCTACAGTCGAAGAGGAGAGGAAGAAATAGATCATTACTATTTTCTCTCTTTAAATACCCTTGAGGTCATCAGACTGCTGAGGAAGGCATCAGTGTGGTATTGAGTTTGGAAAGAAATATAGAAGATTAAGAAATATTTTGGAAAGTTCCAAATGAAGCCATGCTTCAGGCTTGGAGTCAGACCCAACTGTCTTCAAATTTCATTCATAATAAAGTCTTTACGTGGGTAGCAGCAATGGTCTTGATTATATCATTTCTCCCATATGGGCATGTCTGGATCTTCTTTAGGTGATCCAAAGTTCGCTCTGTAATGCCATGGAGGCCTCTCTTGCCTCGTGGTGCAGGAGTCAGCAGATCCTTCTGCTGCACTGCCGATGCCATTCTGTGTTTGTGCTTGGATCATTTTTTCTTGCCAGGCTGTGTATATTCAGAGATTGCTAATTCTTAGTTGTGCATCGCATGCAGCACCACAGGATTTCAGAACAACTCTGGTAAAGGGAGGGAGAGACTTCTGGATCTATGTGAACTAGTTTTACATATTTTAACTATGAATTTTCACCTATTTGCTTTATAATTAAAATAAATGTATTGTTATAATAAATGGAAGGAGAGAGCAACATTTTCCTGGGATTAGAGGTGAGGAGGGTTGCTGATTTTGTCAAGCACGCTCATTTCTCCTCACCCTCCCTTAGGTCAGAATTGGTGTTTCACTTCCTTTGGGAGTAGGAAACTCCAGAGTAGGACACAGTTGTAATTTCCCACTGTGATGACAGGGTTTAAGGAAACTGAGTAGCTCATATTGGTTTTATGCAATGTCTTTAGGGAGGGTGACTGATGCTTTTTTGATTCTGCCATTCTGCAAAGTAATGTCCCTTCCAAAGTGTGGTTCTGAGATGTAATGCAGACCAAACTTCAAGCAGATGTGCAGTGTAATTTTTGTCCTTTGGAAATCTCATGTATTTGTCAATGAAATGGGATTTTGTCCTTAGAAAATCCGTAACTTTTTTCTTTTAAATCTGAATAACTTAATTAAAGGTCAGACAGAGCTTTTCAGGTTTGTGGGGTGGTGACATTATAAAAGCATGAAAAAACATAATACAATTTCAGTATTACTCAAACATTAGCAACGGACTGTTTTGTCTTTGTGGTTTGGAATTGGATGTTATCCAGTTGTTGCCGGAAGGCTACATTTAATTTGTACTGTGTTTGCATAAATGGCGTATTTGTAAAAATCACATTTTACTTGAACAATTGTAAATGATGCATTTATCGTAGGAAGAAGAATGATCTATTGTTCTCTTTAAATAAAACAGTACTGCCCTTCCGAATTATCCAATGGACAAAATCAAGAAAGATCTCAGTATACTTGTATGTTGCTTATCTCATCCCCAGGATCAACTCTTCTGTTGCTCATATTCCCTGGGTTTCTAAAATTCAAAAGATTCTTTGAATTACTCTCTTAATTATGATGTTGGCATTATATTTACTTGCTAAGTAAGATTCTTTGATAATGACATTCTTTTTATCAGAGTAGAGGCATTGCTTTGCCGAGTGCAAATAGCTGCATACTGTCGTGGGGCAGCAGCTGTCCTGGAGCCTGTGCTGGCTGAGGGGAATCCAGGGCTTGGAAAAGTTTGTTTAGAGCACTGTGCAAAGTCTCCTTGACCCCCACCTCCACTCTGCAGGCAAATGAAGTCTAAGCAGAATATAGGACTTCCGCCTATAAGGACTCAAACATCAGTCGGCAATTTCCCCTCCAATTTGCATCACATTCATGTGTTGGGGGAAGTATATTTGTTGCTTTCATTGGGTTTTTTTTTTTGGCGTTTAAACTCATTCTAGCACATTTTTAGTCCATATTCTTTAAGAGCAGATGTGGAATAGTAAAGACAGACATGACTGGAGAATACTTTTTAATTGTAGCATAGTTTATCTTTTATTCTTTTTTACGTTGGATTAATCAGGAATAATGTAATGTTTCTAAGTTCTACTTACAGGATTCCACATCTCTGTAGTAAGTGAGAAACCAACACAGTAGTATAATGACTACTGCTGATTCTAGCCAAGTGTTGTATCATTCCTTTGGAAGAATGCATACTTCACCATTTCTTGTCAGATATGGTTGCTAGATTTGTTTTTGAATCTGTGCGGCTAAACTCTCTGCCATTAACTGTTTTTATCAGAAAAACATTCTTTGTTTCTTTGATATGCCACCACATTTAGCATATTTGAACTGAGTCCAGAAAAAGGTCCTGAGAATATTGCATATTTAGTATTGATAGAACACACTGTTCCTTAGCACACATGCCTCTTCTCTTCTCTTCTCTTCTCTTCTCTTCTCTTCTCTTCTCTTCTCTTCTCTTCTCTTCTCTTCTCTTCTCTTCTCTTCTCTCTGTATGCCTTCAGTATGTAGAGGTTATTCTCTTTTAATTCTATTGTTCTCCTTTTTCCTTTCCTGTTAACAATTATCTCTCCCCCTCCCCTTCTTTTCTCTCTTTGATCCACAGGTTTTGCAGTGCATGTTGGTCTCCCTTCATTCAGAACTTGACATTCAAAGGTACTTGATGAAAATTGAATCCTCTCAGAGAGTTAGTACTGTACTTTTTTTTTTCTGCACTCTGCTGTGGATTGAGTTTGTTACCTTTTAACTGTGTGTGGTTTGCATCACAACTAGTGTTCTCAAATAAATACAGATCTGCATGCTTTTTCCCTCTGAAACTGCTGTCATTCATATAGATTAATTGCATATGGGAGTGTGATGCATGTGCATCCTTTGATGATTTTTTAATTCTGACTTTATCTTTAATGGCATGACAGACATGAAGTCCACACTCTTGTCTTTGATAGATGTTCTGAAATCCACCAAAATTTGGTGGGAGGTCCTAGAAAAATAAGTGATCCCTACCAGCTGTCCCAATTCTAATTTTATTTATATATTTATTACATATTTGGAACTGAGTTAAGGGATGAAAGTCTTTCTGCAAAGTTAAATCCAAATCTGTGGATGCAGGAGTAAATATTTCTGTGTTTGTTGTGCTAAAAAGCTTAGTTCTCAACTTGCGAATTGATCTTTTTGTGAGAATTTAAGTTGAAGGAACACTCTTGCTACATACCCAAATGGGATAATGGCTGGACAGTATAATGGGCCCAGCTAAAATATAAATTAACATTTAAAAGAGCCCAAATTTAGAATATGTTAATGTTGTTTCATATGCACCTTTGCATCTTGGGGTAGTACTTGTTTAGTGTCAGCCCCTGCTGTCATGCAGATTTGGAAGGGTTTCTCTTTTGGTGCACCTTGCATCTCAATGCAGGGCTGGCTGAGGTGAGGCCATGGCTCTTAGGGGTTGGTGCTTAAATCTTGTGTGCACCCCTGAAGTCACCTCTGTCTCATCTCTCTGTCTTGAGCTCCTTTTCCATTTCCATATGACTTGTTATGTGGATACCTGCTGCAGATTTTTTCCACCCTGGAGTGAACACGCACACACCTTTTGGACATGTTTATGAAAGGTGCCACTACCTGTTTTTTTCTGCAGCCAAAAGCACAATCATGAAAGCACCAAGGTAACACGTGCTGCAAATAAGGAAGGAGGCCTCCAAGCAGGCAGCTTATTTGCACCTGAGTTGTTGCTTCCTCACTGGTTTTGTTTCCACTTGGGGAATTTCAGTGCGCCAAAAAAAATGCTGACCATGGGGAAGATGGGAGTGGCAGGGTGTGGGGAGCAGTGAGGCTTCTCCCTGTTTTGCGGGGGTAGGAAGGAGCAGAAGGGCATGGTGACAAGTGGGGAAAGAGGATGTGAAGCTCCACTCCGGCAGAGCACCCGTGCTGCAACTGCCCTGTGCCAGGGCAGTCAGCCTCGTCCCACTGACCTCCCTCCCTACCACTCACCAGCATCTGTGGTGAGGGCTTCCCCTACCCCAGTTATTTATTTTTAAAATGAAGTGTTAATGAAGATCTCCTCCTTTGCTTTTAGAAATCAGAAAAACAGGTTTTTCCAGGGCAGCTTTGGGTTGAAACCTGCATCCTGTTCCTTTGCTTTGGGAAACAGACACCACGGAAACAGACCCTCCTCCTGTTTTCCTTAGGCACATGTGTGGGAGAAAAGGGATGCGTAGATAAGCATTTTCTTGAATCAGAACATACTATCCCCTAGGTACAGCTAGGCATCTGGTATTTATTCTTTTTTTTTTTTTTTTTTTTTTTTTTGCATGTGGTTTTAAGCATGTAAGGATCTTTCCCCTTTAATCAGCATAATGACAGTTTTTGTTTAAATCATCCCGTTTAATCTTTGGAGTTCTCATGACAGTTCTGGGGGCTGTGTAGGTAGGAGTTACCTCACCCACAGCTGATGAAATGCAGCCACCTCCTGGATGGAACAAGGGTTATTCTGTCCCGTGAATGCTTCACAGGAGAGCTTTTAGGAGGGAAGGGAGAAATAGATTCCAACTGAAGCTGCTGCAAGATTTTAATTAAGACAACTGTTGATGTCCAGGCTGGGGTTTATGGATAACTTATTTAAACAAAGCAATAGTAAACTAAGGCTGTGATGCAAGAATATGACAGAGACTGTGAGAGAAGAAATTTTGCTGTGAGCAGAATGGATGGCACAATGGAAGCCATTGTGGAGAAAAATGGGGAGGTGATCAGTCACTTATTGAATTTAGCTGTCATGTGTGAATAAATACTTCATGTCACCATGTGTTAGAATAAAGCAGGGTTCTATGACTTAGTTTTAAAATGCAAAATTCCTTTCATTCAGTAGGATTTTTCCTTATTACCAATGGGTGGCTATTTGTTTTTTGTCTATCATTTTACTTGAATTTCCACCTTAAAATCTCAGACTGGCATACGTAAAAAGAAAGAAACCCTTGAATCTGAGAGATATTTCTGCAGTGCAACATGGATTACTTGGGTTGGTTTTTTTTTTTTTTTTTTTTTTTTTTTTTTTTAACTCTTTTCAAAAAAATA